>OY759214.1:3000000-3449446 GCA_963662175.1 Aradus depressus
GGTGCATGTGGTTTGAGATGTTTTAAATAAAATGAAGTTGAACAATTAGTGAAGAGTTGACGGGGTCTGGTTTTTTGTGGTAGAGGCGTCGAGAAGGTACAATTAATAATATATATTTTTCAATATGCCCAAATAAAAAAAGAAATAGTTTTTTAAGTATTAATTTAATGTTTTTGTGCCATTGTAAATTTTTGTTTTGTTTGTTCAAATAAGTTTTTTTTAAATTTAAATATGTAAATATAGATAATAACCCAATTATTTGTCCTCTTCAAATTATATTCTATTCATCTTCCCTGTTGTCCCAGTAGTATCATTTAAAAAAACCTTTGGATTAGAAATTAATATTATTTAAAATTATTTAAAAATTGGTATCTCTTTGTGAATCCAAGTGTAAAGTTTGTTTAATTGAATTTTTTTTTTGTTGTATACGTGTACTTTCTTAAAAATTGCACGTCTTAAATTATTGATAATATTTTTTTAGGGCAATTTTCGGCAAACTACTGTAGAAATCAAAATTTAAATAAACAAAAGAGATCAAATTTCTACAGGAAATGTGGTAGCAATCAAGATGTTATCACATTTTTGGCATATCCCTTGTGTGGACGATTTTCGCCACAAAGCCCCATCATATTTTGGCAAAACCTTGATGGGAGAATTTTTTTTATATTAATTAAAGTAGGGAAACAGGTTGAAAAAGATGAAAAAGATAGAATAGAGACAAATAAGGGTTACATTTAATTTTGAGAAATAATATTTTTTTTTTGCCAACTTCAAAAGAAGGTTACTATTTTATATAACATTGTTTTTGTTTAGTAATTATATATTTAGTAAAGTAAGAAAATGCCAATTACCAGAGGACAAGCGAGAAGATTAGAGGAGGAAAGTAGAGAGGAAGGGTCAAGTTCGGAGGAAAGATCCGATATGGAGTTATCGGAAGATAGAGAAAGGGAGACTCCAGCCGCAATGGAGTCCATGCAGGGTACAGGTGAGGAGTCGCAAGGGGAGGGGGTAAATAAAGATAAAGAAAAAGAGGGCATTGCTGCTCCTGATATGGAATGGCTCCGTGTTGTGTTGACAAAGTTAACTGGGGATATTGGAAATATCAATCAAAAAATCGAAGAACAGGGAAAAGAATTAAGGGGGGATATTGGAAATATCAATCAAAAAATAGAAGAACAGGGTAGAGATTTAAGGGGGGATATGAATCAAAAAATGGAAGAGCAAAGTAATAAATTAGGAAATTTAGAGACAAATTTAAAAAGGGAAATGGGGGATATGAATCAAAAAATGGAAGAGCAAAGTAATAAATTAGGAAATTTAGAGACAAATTTAAAAAGGGAAATGGGGGACAAATTAGGAAAATTAGAGACAAATTTAAGAGGCGACATTAAAAATTTGGAAGCGAGATTAGATAAAAAGGTGGACAATTTGATGAACCAATTAGAGAAAATTCAAATAGAAAATGAAAGAGTTGAAAGTAGGATAAATAAAGCAGGAGAAAACTTAGAAAAGCACTTTATTCAAAAAATTAACAAGTTGGATGAAGGGAATTCTGAAGTAGAAAAAGAGGTTCTTATTATTGACAGTCAGTCACAAGTTGATGAGGTAAAAGGAACAGAGAATAACAGTGGGGAGGAACAGACCCAAATTTTAGAGAAAGAGGTGGAGGAAGAGAGTCAAAATGTAGAAAAATTAGTATTAATTGAAATTCAAGAAAATAGGATGAATGTTGATGTGGATGGACAGAGTGAAAGGAACATTTGGATGTTATTAGACAAAACAAACGAACAGACTGAGGACAACAAACAAAAGACAAATTTTAATTTTAAAGAAAATATAGTTAAAACTTACAGACAAACTGGAAATAGAAAGGAGGCTAATAAAAGTTATAAGAACAATTTTAAAAAGAGAGTAAAAGCATTCAAACAGGTATTAAGGACAAAATTAACACTGAACAAATATTTAGAGAAGGGGGAGGGGATTTTTAAAGACATAATACGCCGGGGCATCCGGAAAAAGATAAAATTAAATTTGGGCTTTGCAATATAATTGCATTAGCCACTTTTTATAGTGAACCTATTTTTTTTGCAACTCGGATGAGTTTGAGGAAATGACTGACAGACTAACATGACAGAATTAGGATTAATTTAAAATATGACGAAGTGACACTGGACTAATATAATAGTATGAATGATACATTTATTTTTGGATGAGAGAATTTTGGTATATAGAAGAGTATGGATGAATTTTGGTATAGTTCTGCGTTTAAATTAATTAGGATTTACATTTTTTTTAGGATTAGATTAGATGTTAGGATCAGTATAAAATTAATCTAAGATTATATTTAGGGATTAGTCATCCAAATTTAACATATACAAATTATTTATTTGAGACTTACATGTTAATAATGATATTATTGAAAATTAAAACATATACATACAACTGATTTTTTTTTAACGAACATAATATGGAAGAAGATAGATTTTTTTTATTATATTTTTTATTACAAATGTTAGAAAGATAAAATCAGCAGGCTGAGAGATGCCTAGATCTCTTTGGAGACATGACGAACTTCCTGAGGCCGAGTCAAGGGGACAGATTTTCTGTTTCGGAACTGTTCAGCTAGGATACCGGACGTGACTAAATCATAATAATATTATAAATTAGAAAGACGAACGAAAATGTATAGAAGCCTTGAAAGGATAATATATTATATAAATTGTATGTATGCATAGGTTAGTAAATTTTTGTTATTATAAATTCTATTATTTAGACAATTTCATTTATTATTCTGAGTAACATGTTTTTCTACGTAAATTTGTTTAATGGAGAGAGTAGATGAGAAGAGTTGTAGGAGCACATTATATAACTTTAGGAATAGGAACAAACAAAGGGTATATTAATTAGAGAAGTTAATAGAGAAGTTTTGAATTCAATTGCTGATGACATTCTTTTAGACGTCGGGATTATATTGATTTGTTTTGGGAGAAATTATTTTTTTAATCCTAGTAAGAGCTAGTGATTAATTGGAGATTTATATTTTTTTGATCTGCGAGATATGATTTTTTTTGTGTCGACTAGAAAGAACTAGCGATATATATAGGAGATTTATGATGTAGTGTTGGTTGCCTACCTGAGATAGGAGGAACCGTATTTTTGCTACGTCAACGATGAAGTTATTATTATTAGGGAGTTATTAGTAGAGAAGGAAGTTGAAGTAAAAATATATGTGAGATACATTTTTTTAGTTAGGAAGTATGAAGGACGTCTCAAAGAATTTAATACCTCAAAAGACAAGTACTATATATATTAAATAAATTAAATTTGTTTTCCTTATTACCCGGCGTGAGGCCTAATTTTCATTGCTATGATATATTTTGGAAGTGTGATGAAGTAAAACCGAAGGATTTATTTAATTTTTATTTCAAGTAAATTTCTTTTTTTATATACAATCTTTTTATATAATTATTTTGAATACATACAAATGTTATATTGATGGTAAAGGCGGAAAGTAAAATTAATTGGCAATTTCTTAAATCTGCATCCAACTTGATTATTTCCGAACTTAATTTCACGACTATGGCTGAACCTGTAAATATGTAAAAAAAAAAATTTAGTATTATGTTATTTTTTTTTATGTTCAATTAGTTCCAATTTTTATAAATTTAAGTTAACATTTTCTTTAGGTTAAGGATTAATTGTAAATTTTTAGATTAATATTTGTTTTTGTTTATTAGAAATTAGGTACGTATATATATATAAGTTTAATAATTGTAAATAGTTATAAAAATATAAAAATGGGCATATATGTATAAAAAGAGCGTCGAATTGGGCATATAAAAAAATAAAAATAAATCAGTGAGTGTAAGTGAGAGAGAGACTTCGATACATCGTTGAGCAATGAGTTGAAGACACCAAGGAGCCAGCCAACATGTGCGTTTGAGGAGGAAGCTAATCTACCTGTGTATTGGAGGAAGACGTTAATCCATCTGTGTATTGAAGGAGGAAGCTTATCATGTGGATTCGAGGAAGAAGCTAATCAACCTGTGTATTGGAAGAAATTAAATCTGAAAGAACTTATATAAAAAAAAAAAAAAAAAAAATTTTGTGAACAAACATTTTTTTTTTAAAAAGAAGGAAAAGGCAAATGTGATGTACACTACGGAACATTTTTTTAATGAATATTTTAATGAAAAGAGGTAATTTTTTTTATTATAATCTAATATCATATATATATATTAGATATATATCAAGGTGTTTGAGAAACAAAACAAGAAAACATATAAAAAACAGCTGTGAAATAGTGTTAAATGTAATAGAGTCGTGAGCTAGCTCTTAAACGGTGCATGTGGTTTGAGATGTTTTAAATAAAATGAAGTTGAACAATTAGTGAAGAGTTGACGGGGTCTGGTTTTTTGTGGTAGAGGCGTCGAGAAGGTACAATTAATAATATATATTTTTCAATATGCCCAAATAAAAAAAGAAATAGTTTTTTAAGTATTAATTTAATGTTTTTGTGCCATTGTAAATTTTTGTTTTGTTTGTTCAAATAAGTTTTTTTTAAATTTAAATATGTAAATATAGATAATAACCCAATTATTTGTCCTCTTCAAATTATATTCTATTCATCTTCCCTGTTGTCCCAGTAGTATCATTTAAAAAAACCTTTGGATTAGAAATTAATATTATTTAAAATTATTTAAAAATTGGTATCTCTTTGTGAATCCAAGTGTAAAGTTTGTTTAATTGAATTTTTTTTTTGTTGTATACGTGTACTTTCTTAAAAATTGCACGTCTTAAATTATTGATAATATTTTTTTAGGGCAATTTTCGGCAAACTACTGTAGAAATCAAAATTTAAATAAACAAAAGAGATCAAATTTCTACAGGAAATGTGGTAGCAATCAAGTTTTTATCACATTCTATTAGAGCAACATTATTATAAATAACAATATCATATCTGATCTCTACTCAGTCAATTGTCTCTCATATTTTATAGCGTGGAGCTTACCGGTGTTTATCCTCTCTATGATAGAATGTGGGAGGGGAGGGAAGGAGTGGGGATAGACCAGTAATCTCTCCTTAGTTACAAAGGACGGTTCATCTCTACTACTTACCCCCTTTATGGCAGACTTGGAAGAAGACTCCGATGCTTTCTACTGTGATAATTGCTCCAGAAAGGGGAGATAACTATCTGGCTGTGGAAAGAGCAGAGGTATGATGTCACCTCTTGTTGGCCCTATCTATAATGGACCTCTTGTTGCTTGCCGTGCAGTCTGCAGTCTCCTGTCTGGTGTCTGCTCAATAAGTCAGTGGACCTTTCCTTCCCTCGCCCTTTCCCAAAAATTTTTGAAATTTGAATGAAAATTAAAATATTTTAATAAATAAAATTTAAATTATTTTATAATAAAAATAAATAAATAAAACCATCTAAAAACTTTAACAATTTAAAATTTCATGGATGCAGACATAAGTTTTTCCGGTTCCCATCTGAGTCACAACTCTTTTTTGTTTTGGATGGTTTTATTTATTTATTTGTATTATAAAAAATTTTAAGTTTTATTTACTAAATTATTTTAATTTTCATTCAAATTTCAAAAACTTTTATTTTATCAGACTGTCTGATGTGAGAGGTCAGACTACATCTTATTTGACAACCTGTGAGACCTATTGTTTTTCAGCCAAATCGACCGCAGGGAAGGGGGTGATAGGGGGGAGGCTTAACATAAAAACTCTAATAACTGCCGATGTAATGAAATTATCGACACAAAATTTACCATGAGGATTTAAGAACCCCTTTGTTAGTCAACTGTTGAAAATACTGGCGCAAACGGTCGACTGTTTTTTGTTTTTTTGTTTTTGGGGGGGGGGGGGGGGGGGGGCGAAAAGTTAATTGATTATGTCGTCGTGGGGAAGTAAATTGCCGGTGATTCACCGACGATTTCTCTACTTTTATCATACAAATAATTAATTAAATGAAAATTCGAAAATAAATTGATGTATAAGTAAATTAAGTGAATAAATTATGAGGGTTAATAATGAAAAAGGGGGATGTGGCCATAACTCAGAAAGGGTGGGGAGGGGAGGGGAGGGGATGTTGACTCTCCACCCCCACCCCCACCCCCACCCCCACCCCCACCCCCATCCCTCTTTTCGGCTCTTATTTATTCATTTATTTATTAATATTATCAATAGAGCTTCTGTGAGATTGATTTATTTGAAATTATATGACAGTGGGGGGTCATCATTCAAAGAGGACAAGTTCTACTTCCCCACACAAAAGTTGTATAGTGCAAGTTGAGTGATCAGTCAGAAATTGTCTATAATAGAGTTTTCTACCTGGAATTGGTAGAAAGGTACATGCCCATCTCGCTCTCTCTCTTTGTAACCAATTTAACGATTTGGATGACTTCTGAATCCTTATATATACAGGGTGTGTCAGCAACCTCTGCCAATAATTCACGATATGGTTCTTCACTTCATTTGGAACAAAAAAGTTCTAATAAACCATGGTCCGATTCGTTCACCTTCAAAAGTTATTCTTGATTTCGTAAAATTTTCAATTTTCCTACTTTTTCTCATAAAATCGATTATATCTCAAAATGTATTTGTCATCATGTGTTTCTTAAACTTCTTTGGGATGTTCCACTGTTGGTTAATTCAGACATTTCTTCCAGAAGTGTCTTCTTATTTTTTCCGACAATATTTCGGGACTCTTCTCCACTGTGAGATAATATAGTGACCGGAAGAAGGGACGTGAAAGTGTCCCGAAAGAAGGGACGTGAAAGTGTCCCGAAATATTGTCGGAAAAAATAAGAAGACACCTCTGGAGGAAATGCCGGAATTAACCAACAGTATTTGTCATCAATCAAATTCAATTACACCATTGGAAACAGCATTAAATTTCCTATATGGGACAGAAGTTTTATTTAAATTTAATTTATTATTGGTTTTTACAGCGACTTCAAGCTCAACTCTACAGCGCTTCGACTGTTAAAAACAACTTTTGAATGGTGTTTTCTTACAATTTCTTCAAGGGCGTACGGTCCGATGACGGAAAGAATATCTACATTTTACCAGCGTTCCAATAAATATCTTTTTTTTTTTTTTTGTCAAAGAAATTGCGAAAGTAATGTAAAAACGACGAAATGCAAAATTGTGAACTGTGAGAAAAATACCTGGCATTGTACTTCCCCAGAACAAATTAATCGATTACTTTATCGTCTCCCTCTGACCATTAGCGCTAATCTTCAATAGTAGCTCCTAGATCCTCATACTAAATGTGTCCATAAATTCATTACATGGGCAGTTATTGTGATTTTTGTGTCGAGCCTCCCCCCTCATCCCCATTCCCTCCTGTCGATTCCGCTGAAAATTAATACGTGTCTATAGGGAGTTATCGTGTTCACCGACACATGAACAGTCATCAAAACATGAAATTCCGTTGAAAACTCAGCATCGAGTTTTTCACCGATTACATAACTTACCCTATACATCGTATAGCTGGGGAAGTTAAATTAATAAATTCAGGGTATAATCAAACTTGAGGGGGGGGGGGGGGGGGGGGGGGGTAAAAGACCCTTGTGACTAGGATGTGTGGGGAACAGTGAGCTAACAGGGGGAGAGGGGTAGTGTTACAATTAGCTTGAAGAGGGGGAATTTGTAACAATCATCGAATGTAGGAGGGGGACATCATTGTTCCATCAACAATAGTCGGAGAGAGGGGGGAAATATGAGTTGGAAATTAGGGGATTTGTAAAGACAACTGGACTTGTTCATTGCAGGACTCGACAGTGCATTGGGACATCAGAAATGTACAGGTCGCTCAGTCTTTGGACTTGAGTTGCATGGTCTTACCACAGTTAAGGGTTCGAATCCCGACCGAGAGAGATTTTATTTCTTTAGCTATGGATGTTATGTAAATAACCAATAACACCGTTATAGAGGTATGGCTAATATGTACAGTTCAGTTGTCGGTGAATCATCGGCTATGTACTTCTCCAGGGCTATATACTTCTCCCGCGCTATGTACTTCTCCAGCGCTATGTACTTCTCCCGCGCTATGTACTTCTCCAGCGCTATGTACTTCTCCCGCGCTATGTACTTCTCCAGCGCTATGTACTTCTCCACTTCTCCCGCGCTATGTACTTCTCCAGCGCTATGTACTTCTCCAGCACAAATTAATTATGTTTTCGCTCTCCCTCCAATGCCAATTGACCGTTTAGAAGAAATGCCAAACTCAATATTTGACTTACAAAGTGGCTTCTCAATCATCATACTAAATTATATATATATATATAAATACATTCAATACATAGGCAGTTAATAGGTATTCAAGTCAACCCCCCCCCCCCCCCCCCCCCCTCGTAACTGCTCCTCCTTATCCCTTCGGCTGAAAATCAGTAGGTGTCATCCTTACAGGGATTTGAATTTACATATGAAATTTCGAATCAATATACATTCTATTCTAAAAAAGCAGTTATTAGAGATTTTATGTTAAGCCCTAATCCCCCTTCCCATCGGCCGGTTTGACTGAAAATCAATAGGTGTCGTTCAGAGAGGATTCAGGATACTTATAAAATGTTGTGTGGATACAATTCATTGGGGAGTTATCGTGTTGACAGACACACACAAACAGAAATGTTTGAGAACTGCGCACTGAACATTGGACCGATTACATCACTTCACCTTTACATTGATTAGCTGGGGAAGTAAAAAAAAGTTATTCATTGTTGATCTAGAGTGGTCCGGGACAAGTTCCTATTTTGTAGACCAGTTCAGTTTAAATCTGATCAATAATAATTCATTGAGTAATCTAGACTTTGGAAATATTTTTTATAAATATAAAACCTCTCAATATATAGGTTAGGTTTTATGACTCATGCCCGGGCTTTAACTGCGAGGTCATATCGCCTACTACCAGAGCGCTCTTTCGTCACTCTGGTGGACATGAGCCCGACTCTACTGTGGGAGTCCTTAATTTTGCCTAGTCCAAATTTTTATTCACCTAGGGTAGAGGTCTTTAACGAGTACCTGATATTGTATAGGCTAGGGACCATTGCTTAATGTCCCATCCGAAGGACGGCGTGCTTAAGTTTATTTTACCTCCCAGATAAAATAAACTAAGGGCCTGATCGTGATCGTACAGTCAATTACGATGTAAATAGTTACGTTCAGTGTTTATTTGGTTCAGTTTTCGAATATTTGATTTTGAATTAACTTTTAAAATGTAAGTACTTTCGGACTACGGTGATTTTTGGAGTCCTAAATTATGCCTATCCAGGTTTATTCACCTCACAATTTTGAGTCGAATTGGCTTAAGGTGAGGTGGGCAGACGAGTTGTTCCTCGAAATTCCTTAGTAACTGTCGACGTAACGAATATATCAAAAGAAAATTTAGTTTGATAATTCAGATATCTCTGAGTAAGACATCTTTAAATTATTTTCAACTAAATTGGATTCAGAGGGAGAGAGGAAACTTAGTTGATTTATAATACATTGCCGTGATTCACCGACCTATCTTTAAGAACGAGATAGACTTCATGTTGAGGTGGGGGTATATCAATGCCTTGCTGGCTTCAGTATCCATTTTCCAGTTCTCTTTCATATCCCTCCCTATTTAAGTATAACTTCGCTATCGATTTTACGCCAGACTGCACGATTCCATGTATTTCCTCAGTTGTGATTCCCGGGTTTTACTTTACCTTTTGGAAAACATAATCAATATGAAACTATTTTCTCTTATTGATAGAAAAGATTTTCTATATTTTTATCAAGTCTTAATCCATGGACTAAGTCTATGACCTAGGGAGTGTCACCACTGGGTGATTTCTCCCCTCATGACATTTTGACATTGCCATTATGTCTGTATTAGCATATTTGCTTGTTGTATATATTTTTATACAGTTGTAAATATCTCTTTGTAAATTTAAAAAAAAAAAAAAAAAAAGTCTATGATAGTGTAATTTAACTGATTTTATTTTTTTTTTTCTTTTTCTGAAAACTGAAATTTTAAAACATACCGAAACATGGTCGAGTTATAATTATATATTACTATGTATATTGTTATTTAGTAAGTTGTAGCTCGCAATTCGAAAATTGGCAATAAAATAATATAACAATTTATTTAAAATGAAGTTTTTGGCGACTCTATGTAAACAAAACTTCTTTTATGCTTAGAACTATACAAGACATCATTTAATGTATACCCTGTTTCTGTCAAAAGCCGAATTCAGGAAATGCGCGGTAACCAGAGAGTGCGTGATAGGGTTAGGAGTTTCGCGTTCTGCCCAGGAAATTCTAGAAGATCCTTTAGACCACCTGGTAAAAAGATATTTATACGCTCTTTACGACACTAAGTGTCTCGTAAAGTGCTTTACAGTTTTCAATAAAGAGCATTTAAGTCTTTAATAACCAGGTGGCCTTAAAGGGATTTAAGAGTCTTAAAGGGATTTTGTAACGCAGCAATAAATTTGGGGAAAAATCCGGTACGTGATAAGTAAAATATATTTCAATATAATTGTTCAAAACCTCTTATTTAACCTTTTTCAATTCCTCGGAATCGCAACAGATTTCTCGGGAATAGCTGAAAAAAAAAAGTTCGGAAATTCCCGGTAAATTTGTCCCAATTTCCAGGAATGAGACAATATTAAATAACAAGTTTTGAACTATGATATTAATGTAACTCTAGTATTCGAACATTTATAATTGAACCAACAATGTTGAAGTTGATTTCACTATAATGCCAATGTTTTTGGAAAATTTGAACAAGTGGCACCTACTCTACTGACATGTGTGTTGCTGTATTGCAGGTTGCTATAATGAAGGGGGTGAAGGATAGGACACTATGAGATGCCACCTATGGAGTCTGCTCCTAGATATCTGTCTGTCTCTCTACCTGGCCAGACCCACCATCGCACACCCCGCCACCTCCTCATCCAAATCCAACAAATGTAAGTACATATCTAATCTCACTCCTTCTTTTGTTTATTTCATTTTATTATTTCCTCTGTCTGATTATCCTCCACGTCGTCTAAATCGACGCTGGCCGCGGTACCTGTTATGAGATGAACATGGGAAGTACTCCCAACATCAGTATCTATAATTTATTTGCTGTTCTTTATGTTAACAATTTTCCTCTTTTATTAATCAAATTCTTATTTTTGCAGAACATATTTATTTAGTCGATCTCTATGTTCTATGTTGATTTGTCGACTTAAAGTTTCAACAAATAGGTCGAAATATTTTTCTACCAAAAGAAGAATTTGATTAATATGAGAGGTAAATTGTTACACAATGGAGAATTGTAAATAAATTATAGATACTGATGTTGGAAGAACTTCCAAAAAGAATTGTAGAATTGTTATAAGTAAATTTTATATAAATTCAGAATCTTACACAACCCAGAAGTTATTAGAATATATGGTTCCAAGCCTGTACTATGTCAGGTACTCGTTAAAGGCCCCTACTCTAGGTGAATAAACCTAGGTAGCCAAAATTTAGGACTCCCATAGAGTTGGACTTAAAAGAGCGCTTTGGTAGTTGTCAATCCCGGGCATGAGTCACAATAACTAAGTAACCCAGTGTTTTTACAAGTGGCTTGAATTATTTTTGTATTTTTCAGTATGTAACGTGGTTGATAAAGAAATATATCGAAATTTGAGCACTACCCAGCTTCCAGCACCTTTTCAATTTACTGTACAGAATGACAGATTGTTGGCATTAAACGCTAACATGTATATTATTTAATTGTGTTTCAGTTGAACCGCTGTGCGTGTTCCCGGAGAAGTGGCAGGGCTACTGGTTCCAGTCGGGGGTCCGACAGCCGATACAGATCCACGTGAGCAGGTTCTCCACCAAGGGGAAGTGTATCTCTTCCGAGGGAGACAAGTTCCTCATCGTCGACGAGTAAGTTGACCTAACTGCATGTCAATGTACCTCCCACCTTCAATCATTGTAATCAACTTCGATTTAACTCTCCTTCCCAACTCTTTTCCTCCAGGCCATTTTGTCTGAAAATCAATAAATATGTTACTCAGAGACTTGCCATACATCGTACCATTTCGTATCGATGTACAATTATTAGAGTTTTGGAGTTGATTTAGTTGAAAATCAATAGATATCGTCATATTTTGTGTCGATATGTTCATTCTATCGAGTTACCGTATCCACAAACACATTCATGAAAGTTTTTCTTCATTTTTGAGTTTAGAGGGTAGGAAAACATGAAATCCCGATGAAAACTCAACATCGAATTTCGGACCGATTACACTGGTCGGCATGAAAATCGGCCCTCACACCATTCCTGCTGATTCTTATGTAAAGTGACCTCCTCAATCCGAATATGACCCCTGTTTTCCCCCATCACCCACCGTTTTCGGGGGAGCCCCCCCACCTATTTTTATCACTTCGATAATTTAGAGGGATGAAAAGGATTATTTTAGCCTTTACATCTCTTCTGAGGGGCTAGAGAGGTGAAAAGTTCTAAAACATGAACTTCGTAGAAAGGAGATTGATTTGTGGGGGGGGGGGGGGGGGGGGGATTTGCCCCTTAAATTTAAAAAAAAAAAATTGAAATTTATCGTGTAATTACATAACTTCCTCTATACCATGTATAGCTGAAGAAGTGACAACATTATTTTATTAAATTCTAGAAGATTGATTTAAATTAAATTGTTGTTATCTTCTTGAATTTGTTATTAAGCAATTACCCAATCACATGTGATTCAACAATTTATATGAGAAATAAAATTTATATGTCTATCCAGAATCCTCTATGGATGATTGACACCTATTGATTTTCTGCCAAATTGACCAAAGGGGACAGGGGATTAGGAAGGAGGCTTAACACGAAATCTCTAATACCTGTCGTTTTTAGGAGCGTATTGACACGGAATGTTGTATGTATATTCAAAGCCCTATAAGGGCCAATTCTTAACGGAATCAGCCGAAAGGGAGGGTCAGAGGAGGCTCAATTTATAAATCTTAATAACTGCCCATGTAATGAATTTCTCGGCATGAAATTTAGTATGAGGATTCAGAAACCAAGTCAAATATTGAGTTTCAGACCAAACGGTCTCAAATTGATTAATTTGTGCCGGGGAAGTACACATCAGATGATTCACCGACCAGCTTTTCGAAACATAGATGTTCACATTTTTGTTTTAGTTATACTTTACTTTACTTTCCCTGGCGCTACGGTCCTTGTAGAACCCGGGCCTCCGCTACGGTCCTTGTAGAACCCGGGCCTCCGCTACGGTCCTTGTAGAACCCGGGCCTCCGCTACGGTCCTTGTAGAACCCGGGCCTCCGCTACGGTCCTTGTAGAACCCGGGCCTCCGCTACGGTCCTTGTAGAACCCGGGCCTCCGCTACGGTCCTTGTAGAACCTGGGCCTCCGCTACGGTCCTTGTAGAACCTGGGCCTCCGCTACGGTCCTTGTAGAACCTGGGCCTCCGCTACGATCTTCCGCCATTCTTCTCTATCCTCGGCTTCTCGTCTCCATCTTCTCACACCCATCGTTCTGAGGTCGTCCCTCCAGTATCCTCCTCAGTTCCATCCTCTGTAAATGCCCCAGCCATCGCAGCCTCCCCCGCTTCACGAAGGCCACCAGGTCCGGGCTCTTGTACAGGTTTTAGTTATTCTCAACTGGGGCAGAGATACTCTAGATACTCTTTGCAGGTTGCTTCCCTGATCTAATTCTAAAATCCACTTTATTGCAATGCCGTTTCTATTATTATTATTACCTATTTGTTTTTCCGACTTACTTTCAGTGGAACAATCTACAAGTAGCTCACTTTGCTTGTTACCCTACAAAAACGTTAACAATTGCAATTGTTAATACATATTTAATGAGATAAGCCCTTGAAGTGAGGTTGAGGTGACTAACGATGTCTATTAGCGCTCCTTTCAACTATGGCAGCCATCCTTGGCTCTTTGCCCACCCCCCACCCCCCCTCCTTAAATATCAATAACTTACATTTGACACTCCTCCGCAGATTGTATTAATTACATTCTCAATTTATCTGTATTATAAAATTACTTTTTTTAGGTCAAATATTGAAGAAAAAAAATTGTGAATGACCGGCAATGTACTTCTCCGGCGTGAATTAATCAATTAATTTTCGCTCTCCAAAACCATTTGGGCTAAAATCAATAGTTGACTTTAATAGATAATCCTTATACTGAAGTTTGTGTTGATATATTCATTCCTTCGGCAGTTATTGGGATTTTAGACCTGAGTCTCTTTCTGATCCCCCGTTACTTGCGGCCGATTGCAATGAACATTCATAGGACTCATCCTGATGGAAATGTTGTGTCGATATGGCAGTTATTAAGAGTTTTTGTGTTCCTCCCTCCTAATCTCCCCTTCGGTCGATTTGGCTGAAAATCAATAGTTGTCGTCATTATGGGATTCTGGATACACACATAAATTTCGTGTCGATACATTCATTCTATCGATAAGTGTTCCCAGACACACAGATATAAACATTTTATTTTTGGAATCAGGGGGTTGAAAACAGGAAATTTCTGTGAAAACTCAACATCGAATTTCAGACTGATTGCCTAACTTTCTCTATACTTCGATACCTGGGGAAGTAAGTTGTCACTAGTAAGTTCCTACTGTAGTAACATTTTCTCCTGTTCTTGGATATCTGTCTGTCTGTCTGCGGGCAGCCTCTAGCTCCGCATACAGATAATAGTAACTACTTGAAATTCAGAATATGTTAGTTTCACTACGAAAAGAGCATAGCGAGTGGCTTTAGGAAACGTTCCGCGCTGGGCAGTCTCCAATAATAAATATTTCAAAAACATGTGAAGAGTACAATATAGCAGCAATTCTCTTTTATTACATGACTCCGTATTGTTTCATTCTCGGAGCCAATTTGTTCAAAAATTCACAAAACAAAATTATAATATTTCCTTCATGAGATAACTTTCTTTTTTATATTTTTTCTGCAGATTTTTTGAGTCAGTGGCCAAGACTTTCGAGACTTCTTGATCCGGGTTGTATTTATTATTTGTAAAATTTTGTAAAAAAAAAAAGAATCGTTTATATATCTTACTCGTTCATGGACTATAGATTTTTTTGAAAATCTTAAAAAATGTTTACCAATTTTACAAATAATAAATACAACACGGGTCAGATCTTTGCCACTGATTCTAAAAATCTGAAGAAAAAATATAAGGCTCGGGAACATGGCTGAAAGTCCGCCTGCTTTTAGTATTCCCAGGTATAGGACCAGCCCTCTACCGGGAAATTGTTTAAAATAAACAAATTTTGAGGGATTCTTTTTACAATTAATTTTGTTAAATTATTAAAAAATAGTTACGTATGAACTTGCAAAGTCAATGGGAAGACAAGAAACTAAAGTCCAACATGCTAGCAGGTGGGAAGTCAATTCTCTTAGAAGTTGCAGAAAAATTATCTTTAAAATAAATGTGCTAGAGTTTGGCTGAAAACTTAAGTAAATAAATATAAATATATATATATATATATATATATATATATATATATATATATATATCTGTATATATATATATATATATATATATATATATATATATATATATATATATATATATATATATATATATATAATTTCAAGATATCTGAATAGAGGGGGGTTTACATGGAGACGAAACAGTTACATCATGTTTTCTCAGTTACTATTGGTCCTACATGAAACAATTACTGAACCAATATGAATGATATTTTCTTTTCAAACGTTTTTCGCTAAAGTTAGAAATAACGGAGATAAATATCATGTTTGTATAGCGAAAGAGGCGAGAGGTATCGACGAGGAAGCGGGAGAAGTAAGCTTTTATTATAGTTCAGATATCGCACGTAATCAGCTTCAGGTAATGTGATATAACGCAATAGTTATAAATGAAATAGTATAAGTATTACATTTTTATTTGAACGGGAGGCTCAAAGGGGAGAGGGTCCCCCTCGGATTAAAAAAAAAAATCCTTTTCCAATCTGTGATAATATGGCCACAGTTTAATAATAGATAAGAAGATACATAGATCGATAGGCTATATGGATCCTTGGAGATTGGGCCAAAGGTCACCACTAGATTATGTAATTTCTAGATTATCCACCAAATCCATACGTTCTATTATTAGTTATCTGCATCTCAATGGTCTGTTGTTAATTGTCCGAGCGCATCGATGTTGACTACCCTGGATAATAGTTTGTTTGTGAGACGATATGAGTCAGACTTTCACAAGATTCTGCATAAATGTTCATCGTGCCCCCAAACAGATCAGTATGGTTTTCGGTCAAATCCAACAAGCCAAAGTTATAAAACAGAATATATATATGGGAAAACTTGTTTGCTCAATCAATTCTAATGACTGTTGCCAGATGAAGTTTTTTTTTCTCGAAACAAACTGCGTTTTTTAAAACAGGTTTCTTTAAACGAGCATAAAAATTAAAAAAATAATTTTGCAACATGAAAATAATGTTTAGAATGGAATTAATTTGAAAATATTTTTTATTTGAATACTAAAAAACATACGATAAATCTGGCAACACTGCTACCAATCATTCATTATTTTCGTAAAGTCACTGATCTGAGTTGTGTGTCAGTTTTTTTCACATTATGAAGTAGTTGCGAGGGTTATATTTTTAGACTTCCCCAAAGTTTAAAAAAAATTCTTTTCTAATCTGTGATACTATTCTAGTCATAGATTAATAATAGTTGAAGGGCTAAGATGGAGTGTCCCTTCGAGATAGGCCTAGATTATATAATTGCGATCATTCAGTTCATCAACAGCCCTCATGTTTTCCTAAATTATTCGATCATAATCCTTTTTGGTTAATTTACACATGTACATATTTTTATCATGCATTTATTTATTTTTTATCTTATTTTATTTTGACTATTTTTATTTTTTTTCTCTCTCCTCACACTTCTCTATCTAGCCTCTACTTTCTAAAACTAATTTCATTTCAAACCTTGGCTGGGCATCCTTCCTTCTCTTTTATAGTCAACCATCATAGTACTATGCTCGGTCGATTTATATTATCAATTTTATTTATTTCGTAGTTATATAGATTTTTTTTTTCTTATTCTCTTTTATTCATGTAGATACTTTTATTTTTTTTTTTTCATCATAATGAAGTTGTTAATTTTATGTTTTTTCCTGTTAATCTTTTGTTTATCTATTTTTTTAATTGTATAGTTTTTCTCCAATGTAGCACTAATTTTTATTTACCTATCTTGTTATTTCTTTGTACTGATACTATATTTCATTGTTTCATTTTCTTTACTCTGTATGTATTTATTCTTAGGGGACTTCGGTTCCCAGAATAATAACATTTCTTTTCATTTCATTTCATGTTATTTCCTGTTAGTTACTAACAACTTAATTGACTTCTTATTAATAATTTTGTTTGATTTTAGTAAAGGCACCTGTAACAGATGTGTGGTTCTTCACGAGAAACATGACAACGTTCTACAGTACAAAGAGAGTGAGTCTGTTTATTTAACACATTGGAAAGTTCTTTACATTAAATGTAATATAAATACATAAAGGCATGTGGCTCGCCATTTTTCCATATTATTATTACAAATTTTTAATATGGTTTTAAAACGGTTTGTCAACTTTGTAATTATCATAAATAAGCAATTGATGGGGTTAGAATCAAAATGGCCCAAGTGACATTTTTGAAAATTTTTCGTTAGGTGCATAATCAGGTACAAAAATGATAGTTCTGTTCAGGAAAAAACTGTACTACTGAAATCATAGTCAGTGCTGAGATCTGGTGGCAAATCACTTATACCATTTTGGTGACATGAATAAGTTACATAAACATATCAATAGTGACCTTGAAATTAAGATTCTTATTCAATTTTATGGTTTGCTAACAGCAACTTTCACGATAAAAGCAGAAGACAAAATATTTCCGGTTTCGATAAATTATATATATATTTTTTAAATCCGTTAAGAACTTAATGCACAGTTTCTTCAAAGTTTTAAAAATGTCACTTAGACCACTTTGATTCTAACCCCGCCAATTGTATTATTAAAAATATGAGCGCGTAAGTCTAAAGCTGTATACTGGGTGCACCTATGGACCTAAAGCAGCCAATGTTCTACACCTTCCTGTGTCTTGTCTTACCTGGATCTGAAGGATCTAGACTCCGTAGCAAATCGAATACTCTCGTGGTCTCATCTTTTAAAATCTTCCTCCATGATCATACATATCTTCCTTGTGAGGATTCTTGTTAGTTGCCTTCTGAGGTTCAGGATCCCATCTTCCCAGCACTTCGTAATATCTTCGACTGTCTATCCGTCTACCTGTGGTTCTTTCTCTACACGACTTCTCCAAAAAGGTCTCTAGTCCACTCTTTTATCCGGGTTCGGTATGCCTCCCTGGGCACTCCTAGTACTCGTTCTGGCCGCCTCTTGAAGGACTTGAACTTTCTCTTGGCCAGTCGGTCTGCTTCCTGGTTACATACATATGAAAATGTTAGTTTATGAGTCAATAAAATCGATTAGTACACCGCTGCATTATTTACCTATGGCACCCATTTTAATATATATTTAATAATTTGATTTTTTTATTAACATATAAATCCATGTTTTTTTTTATAAAACTTAGTCAGTTAAAAATAAAGCTTTAAAAAATGTTCGTTGAGGTTTTATTCTTTTTGGGATTTACCTTAGTGCTGTCGAGAATATTGCAAGATCGGGAGTTATTGTCCTCACAAGAACACAGACAATGAGAATTATTTTTCTAAGAGGTCGGAAAATATGAAATTCCGTTGAAAACTTCGCATCGAATTTGCGACTTTCTCTATACTTCATATAGCTGAAGGAGGTAAAAATGTGGGAGAAACAAAACTGGAAGTTGAATTGAGATAACATTGGGATACTTTGTGTTTGGGGCAACAAAGGGCCAGTCTAGTTGTGGTCACTGGTCACCTTATCGTTGCAGCGGTCTCCTTGTTGCTCAGTTCTCCTGAAACAGTGAGGTCGTTAAAAAGGGCCGGCAGTCTGCTCGGCGGCCCCCTAACGAACCTCGCCCTTCTCTCCTGTTTGGGCAACAAAGGGCCAGTCTAGTTGTGGTCACTGGTCACACCGTATCGTTGCAGCGGTCTCCTTGTTTCTCAGTTCTCCTGAAACAGTGAGGTCGTTAAAAAGGGCCGGCAGTCTGCTCGGCGGCCCCCTAACGAACCTCGCCCTTCTCTCCTGTTTGGGCAACAAAGGGCCAGTCTAGTTGTGGTCACTGGTCACACCGTATCGTTGCAGCGGTCTCCTTGTTGCTCAGTTCTCCTGAAACAGTGAGGTCGTTAAAAAGGGCCGGCAGTCTGCTCGGCGGCCCCCTAACGAACCTCGCCCTGCTCTCCTGTTTGAACAAGTAACGAATCCCCCCCCCTTCTCTCTGATTGACTTTCATTACTCCCCCCTAGTTAGTATGGCTCTCCAACTTTGCTCACTCGAATACTAATGCAAACTTCTTTGTCCATTTAGCTCTTTTTTTTCCCTTTATAATCCGAAAATTTTTTCTTTGCAGAGTTCTCATTTCCTTTACAATTATAATATGAATCCTGCTCATCTGCTTAGACATTTTGTAGAGTTGTGTTAGTGCCAAAAAACCAAAGAAAGTACCCTCGTACTCTTTGTAGATAATACATGTCAAATGTTATTTGTGGTGAATGAAACACGAGACGATCAAGATATAGTTAGTTTCAACCAAATCATTAGGCTATAAATCGCGTGTCGTTTGGCGATATAATCACTTTATTGTTTAGAAGGCGTGTCATACAAACATGCAATTTACAGGCAAAAGTAATTTAATATGAAATTTTGGAAAAGAAAGTAGAAAAAACCTAATACGTGTAATATGACCTTTTTCAGAATTTCAATTCATATATAGTTAACATATTGCGTTAGGTGATAATTTTTTTATTATTATTATTATTATTGAATTCAAGGCATCGGAAAAATTGTAAATTTATCGAAATGATGTCATTGATAATCATTTAAAACAAAAATGCGCGATGAGTATTAAGCAATATATAATTATGTGCTTACTTTGTGAATAAGATACATTACGGGGCGTGCTTCAAAAAATGTAAGTAAATAAACAAAAAACAAGGGCAAAAGTTTAAAAACCTAAGAGCCTCGACCGGGTTTTGAACCCGCAATGTTGAGCTATATATTTATTGAGCAGTAAGTTAGTTATTGTGACATGCCCGGACTTTAACTACAAGGTCATACACACCGCCTACTACCAGAGTGCTCTTTCGTCACTCTCAAGAGAATCCTCAATTTTGCCTACCCTAAACCTTAGGGCCTCGGCGATCTTGAGCTCTGTACGCAAGCACGCTAGATCTGAATTACCAGCGTTCTCTTGAGCTGTAATTAAACAACAATAAATATTGTCCGTCTTTCAAGAGCCATATTTTCCAATTTCCCTCCTCACATTTAGTTTGATCAATTTCCGGAGTGCTGGTGTTGGAATTGATCCCTCTGGATTATGCAGGTTATGTCGTAACTTCTCGTAATAGCCTAGCGCTGGGAGGTCGCACAATCTTCAATACTGGCCACTTTTAAACTTTTATTGAAAATTAAGATAATTTGTTATTAATATTTTGTGATTGTATTTATATAAATATATTTTTTCTAATGTCCAAATGTTGTGCAGCTCACTGCTCGAGGGTTGACAACCTCTATTCACTATGCACCCACATCACAGGAGACGCCCTCCTGTACTCCATGTTCCGGGTGAATGCAGTCCCTCTCAACTGTCCCTTCGCCGGATACCACACCTTCTCATACAATAGAGGTAAACCGAACATCATTTGCTATTTGCTCAGATTTGTTGTTGTTTGCGACCATGAGGTTACATTGTCTACTGTGAGAGTCCTAAATTTTGCATACTAAGGTTTATTTTGGGTCAGGGTCTTTCAAGACTACCTAAACTACCATTTAACTTCCTCCGATGTACGATGTACTCAGTTAGATTCAAACCCGCGATTTTGACCACAGTAGGCAATCAAGAATGCCAAATGTTTAGGTTCATAGTTTTTGTCATATTATCCATATACATCATGCAGCATAAAGTTCTAAGGCTGTGACAAACGGATCTTCGGACGGACCACCGCCTCTCAGAGTCCCATTCTTATTACCGTTTTAAGGTACGGAACCCTAAAATTTAATCTCGTTTTACACAATAAACACTTATATTTTCTTTTTTCTTCTTGCAGGCCATGGGGAGTGTACAACGCCTGCTTCCACGATGGAGTCGTGCACCCAGGAGAGTAAGCTGCTGCTCAGGTACCAGGCATGTCCGGACGTGTACGGCAGTGAGAGTGCAGGTACGTCGAACTGTGCGCCTTCCCAAGATGGCCACTCACTTTATTGTCCGTCTCAATAATACTCGTTTCTTCCTTCCTCAACAGATTAGATGTTGATACTTAACATTTTTGCTGAGATGTTGTGAAATACTTTATAAAAAATATAAAGAAAAACGTATGTTTTTAAAAAATATTGTCTATTTCACAAAATATATAAAATATATGGGAGTACTTTTGGTATTGCTGCCATCTTCAACCACGACCAAACAAATACTGATTGTATGATGTACCGAAAGTATTCCCATATATTTTATATATTTTGCGAAATAGACAATATTGTTTTTGAAAAACATACATTTTTATATTTGTTACTGTAGATGTTGCTATTTCACATTGTCGATTGTCGGTATTTAATATTATAGTTAGTTATTGTGATTCATGCCGCGTTTTAACTATGGGGTCATATCGCCTACTACCAGAGCACTCTTTCGTCGCTCTGGTGAACATGAGCCCGACTCTACTTTGGGAATCCTAAATTTTGTATATCTAGGTTTATTCACTTAGTAGGGTGGGGGGTCTTTAACGAGTACCAGACACCGCACAGGTTCGGGACCATCGCTTAACGTTCCATCCGAAGGACGGCATGCTCAAGGTTCTTTCACTTTCCAGATAAAAACCCGCGATCTTTGGCTCAGTAGGCTTGCACGTTACCTCGAGCTATCGGCGCCTCCTCTGTATTTTTTATTTCACTTTTTTGCATTGAATTTCATTTAAAAATACAAACAACCAAAAAATACGTGATAAGTACATTTTTCTGATGTAGAACCAGAGTTCACCGCAGTTTCACGTCCCCACTGCAGTTTTATTTATAAAGACTAAAATGTTTGTTTGTTTGTGGTGTATAGTTGAGGAGTTGCAGTGTTTGGCTACCTGGAAGGAAGGTTCTTCGAGGTACCTCGTTGGCAAGATGGAACACAGCCATGTCTCATCCAACGAAGACAGGTACCCAACATTACTTAACATCTTAAATAAGTGCTTTATAAAATACTTTGGTAAGTTCAATGCCATGTTTTTGTTTGCCCTGAAGCCACTGTCACTCCTAAACAAGAAATTGCTCCTTCCTAATTCTTTTTGTGGGATTGAATAGACAAAATAATCTTTTATTTGAGCCATTTTGAAATGATAGCGTGGGTGGTTAAATTCTGGGAATAAAAATTTTCCAAAAAAAGAACTTATTTTTAAAAATAGGCCAAAATTATCGAAATTACCTGAAAGAGCGTTCAATTTACTTTCAGAAACGAATTTCCGTTGTATAACCTGACAAGGGTAGAGTCGATTGGGACCCAGTAGCAAATTCTGCAGTTATCAACACATCCAGATAGGATTCTTGAATTCCAAATCTTATCTGTACCAGTCAATGACAGGGTGTTCTCCTCCACCTCTACGGCCTGTCAGTTCGTCGTCAGGATTGAAAGATGCCAGCTAAGACAGTGGCCACGTCTGTTTTGCTATTATCCTTCGACACTTGCAATGTATGAGGTTAGTGAGAGGATGGAACCAGACCAGTTTGAAGGTATCCAAACCGATGTTAGAGGCTGGTCGATGGGGCTGCTGGCTCCCCAAGAAGTGTTTCCGAAGACTGATTCAGTGTCAACTTCAACTGCTCAACACTTGATAGAAAACTCAAATTTGTTTCGTTGGGTCTCACAGAAAGGGCTTCATAGATTCATATAGCAATCATCTGATTCTTAACGAAAATAAAAACTTTCTAATGAATGTAGATTTTGAAAATTATCAGTTTTTCCCGGGAGAGACATGTAGAAATTAGAATTATAATAATCAAAAAGACAACTAATTCAATTTTCATTTGTGTTAAACCAGTTTATTAGTTCAAAACAAGAAAAATAAGGCTGTCTGTTACATTGTTTACAATCAACGATTTTTACCAAATGAACAATATATTTATATTTACTATTGAAAGCCTTAAACTAAGAACGTCGATAGTTTCCATAATTTCAATTGTTTTTTTTATTTTTCCATTTTATTATTATTTGTCTATAATTAATGTGCTGTGTAATATCTATGTAGAAACTTGCAACCTAAAATAATTGCATATTTACAAACAAATAAATATCATTTATAGAAAGATACATTTTAGTTACCTTATTTTGTATTTGTTAATGATTATGGATATTCCGTTAATTTTTAGAAAATCTGCACGATCATTTTTATTTTTCTATATTTTATTTCTATTTATACGACTGTTCAAGTAGATGTTTCTAATTTTATGCTATTAAGCAATAAAAGGCCATATTGCTTTATTTATAAGTATATTATTTTATCATGTATCTGTAAGAATCTAGGTAGAGCATGTCCCTAATGACAAATAATAACCTATCTATTTATTGTTATTGCTATTAGGTACCGTTGTTTCATCTATGAGAAGGGTGGTACGGGGGAGACAGACGTGGTCTACCGAGTAGCCCAGAGTGGAGACGCTACCTGCAACGGCCTCTTCTCGCCTATGGAAGGCAGCAGAACCATGACCCTTCATAGAGGTTCGTTTCAAATATTCAGTATTACCTATAAATCAACAGAATTAGAGCGGGTTCAAATATCCATCAATGAGCCCACCGAGAGCTGGTTCAAGTATCCATCAAAGAGCCCACCACATATAGTTCTCAGATTTCAAAAAGACATGTCAAAATCATCTAAAAAAGGCTCTAAGGACTTGGAACATCCTAATAATAAAGTTAAGATAATAAATGAAGAGATTCTCCTCTTATCATACCATTATTGATTGTGCGTCGTCAGTCTGCGCGGACCTTACGTTCAAGGACCTTGATAGACCAATACCAACCATCTATTCATCTACAATTATAAAAAGAACTAGCCACCCGAAACGCAAGAAATATGATCAATTTTTTCATTAAATTCGAATATTCAAAAACAGCTATAGTGGGAGGTCTCTAAAGAACAACCGTACACATCCTCTAACGGACCTCCACTGCGGCCGTATTTGTTAATCTTGGAAAATTATAAAGATGGGCCATCTTTCTTGTGTTTGGCTAGTTGTTTTGTTTACAGAGATAGAGGATATTGGCCTGTCAAGATAGCAATATGAGATAGACAGCTTGTTTTGCCCTCTTCAGTTAGCATCTGTAGACTTAGCTTATGAAGACTCAGCCTTGCGGAGTGTGCTTCCATATTTCGAGTTATAGTTACTTTTCTGTTGCTTCAACACCCGAAAATGACATTGAAATTAGTCCATTATCTTCATAAATAAAACTGTAAAGAATTGGCTGTTTATAAATTGGGTATTTTTGAAAACTATATGGTCACATGCATTTCAGGTTAAACAAACAACATAAAAGTGCTGTTTACCTTCCTTGTCTGTCTGTTTGTTCTACTATGACGAGCTCATGGAAGTTTCAACCAAACTTCATATTTTGAATCTCCCTTTCAAGAATATCATTCAGATTACCTGTGATTTCAGAATAGCTTATTAGAGAACAGTTTATTTGGAGACAGAAAACACTTTTTCATGTTTTCTCGGCTACTAATGATCCTACTTTCAAAAAATGACTGAATTAATAATAAAGACATTTTCATTTTAAATGTTTTCGCTAAAGTTTAAAATAAATATGTTAACTAACCTTTTCGCATTGCGACCCTCAACTATTGGTTGATTTATTGCTTGCATGTCCCAGTTTATTTTATTTACTTCATCATTTTCTCTCTTTCTTTTTCATCAGCAGTTTTCTTTCTTCCACTTTTCTCTTAAGCAGGTAGCATTTCTTTTTAATTAATTGATTTGTTATATATTTTTTTATTTATTTTCATTAGGCTATTTTAAGGAACCTTATTGTTTTCTATTGTCATTTATATTATATCATCATTATAAACTTTGTTGTTCTATTTCCGTTGTTTGTCTGGCATTGCAGCGACCCCGCCTAGATGCAAGTTCCCCGCTTGGATGAGCTGGAGTCAGCACTGGCACTCGCTCGACTACCGGACCACATACTCCCTTCATCATCGCAACTCTTCTGTGAGGATGTCTCCGGAGACTGGGGAAGAGGAGCGGACCCACTGTTACGAGGCGAGAGGTGCTACTGGGGACACTTTCACAGCTGTTGGCCACTACACACTCGGATGGTAACTGCTACAAATACATTTATTAACTCCCATGTTGAAGATCGCGGACATATTGTGCATACATTTTACTTACACTTTCCGATAAGGAAATGGAAGACTGGCGATGATATCGAAGGATCATGTTTGAGATAAGATCAGATTCTGATTGTCCTTCCCTCAAAACATAAAGGAATGTGAATTTCCGCATGGCGGCTGTGTTTGTCTCCCTGTCTTTGGACATTTTTTTTTCTTTCGTTCACGATAACTTCTGTAGAAATGCACCGATTGGAATGTTTCTTTTTGTAAAATGTTCATCACAATGATGAATTTTCTTCAAGACCTACTTACTGATTTTAGCGTGAATCGCAGCTGTTTTGGAAATATGCGCAATTTAGTACACATTGTATCTATAATAATATGTGGAATAATAATGATACCTGGGAGGTAAAATAAACTTAAGCACGCCATCCTTTGGATGGAACGTTAAGCGATGGTCCCAAGCCTGTACGATGTCAGGTACTCGTTAAAGACCCCTGCCCTAGGTGAATAAAAATTTAGGATAGGCAAAATTTAGGACTCCCAAATTAGAGTCGGGGTCATGTCTACCAGAGTGACGATAGAGCGTTCTGGTAGTAGGCGATATGACCTCGTAGTTAGAGCCCGGGCATAACTAACTATAATAATATCATCAAAGTATCGTTCCAGGGGTTTTTGGCAAATAAACAAATATTTCACATTCGGTAATTTCTATCTATTGTTAATTTTTCATTATGAAAATTATTTTGGAACATAGGTGTTTTTGCCAAAAACAATAGAAATATTGTCTATTCCACAACAAATATATAAATACAAGTATACTAGCGGATTTGTCGAAACACCTTTAGACAAGTTTAGTTATAGTCCGTTTGTTAGGTTCAAACCCTGCTTATATGTTACATCAGGTTTTAGATATGGATTAAAAAATATTTCATATCAAACAAATATGTTAACTGTAAATACCTCGAAAAATTTAAATTCCAGCCTCTCATACCTGATGTATATACAAGAAGTGTTGGCATTCAGCGAACTGACTTCATTCATAACTAAACCTAACGACAGTAAATCCAGAAACCTATGTATATTTATTACTTCCCTAGCTACACAAGCGAAATTGTCTAATCGGTCAGATATTGGAAGTCGACTTTTCACTGGAATTTCATGATTTCCGACCCCTGGATTCAAGAAATAGAAAAATACATGTCTACGAACAGGATATCTCCCGATAGGATGAATTCATAGACCCGAAATTTTATAAGGGTATCGAAAACCTCATAAGGACACCTGTTGGTTTTTAGCATCCAATGCTCTTATCTCTTCTCTGTTGGCTCTGCTGTGAGAGTCCTAAATTGTGCCTACCCAGGTTTAGTTACATTTAACAAGTACCTGACATCGCATAGGCTCGGGACCATCGCTTAACGTCTCATTCGAAGGACAACTTGTTCAATTTTTTTCATTTCCCAGATAAAAAACTGAAGAGCCTCAGCCCGGGTTCGAATCTTCGATCTTGAGTTGAGTTGGCTATCATGCTACCTCTGAGCTACCGGCGCATTCAAAATGTACCAAAGGGAAGGGGGGGGCTTAACACAAAAACTTTAATAACTGTCGTTGTAATGAATGTATCGAGTATGAGCATGCACAAGTCCCTACGTCAACTGGTTTTGGAGGGGAAGCGAAAAGTCAATTAATTAATTCGTTCTGGGGATGCATTCCTAGATATTTTGTATGTGCTTATATAATTTATTTTATTAACATTTTTATTAATTATGTTATCCATTGAATTCAATTGAAATCTATTTAAAGTATTAATATATTCATAAAGAACATACAAGGTGAGAAGTTACTGATAATTATTAAAACATTAACTGAGTTTTTTATACAGATATGCCTGACTCAGCTCAGTTTTTGCAAACAGCAGAATGTATTACGCATCTAATTATGTTCGGAGAGAGCCACAGTCACTTAAGAAAAAAAAGGTCGTCGGTGAATTATCTGCAATTTGATTCCCCAGAACGAATTAATTTATTGACTTTTCGCAGGTTTACCATAACGGTTTATCTGCTTCCCTGATAAATTAAACTATCTGGAGATAATCGCATTTGGTTCCTACACCTTTCAATTGAATTATGGAAAATGCTTATATATCACAATAGAACGCCCATTTTCCATAATTCAATTGAAAGGTGTAGGAACCTAACGCGACTGTCTCCAGATAGTTTAATTTATCAGGGGAGCAGATAAACAGTTACGGTGTAAACCTGCGAAAAGTCTTGTCTATCTTTTTACTGAGTGTAGTCTAAAGGGTGGACCTAGATTAGTTGTGTACAAAGCCCTCTTTACAAATGAGTTAATTCTATTTGTAAACTATTACAGGATGAATAATGCTTTGATGTACTTCATAAATGTACCTCTTTGTTTGCAGTCAAAGTGGATTCATGTGCATGGTGTTCTACAGGAGAGACCAGCATGTTATTGAAATGCAGTTAGGTAAGTGCATTCAACTATAATTATTATTATGTATGTATAGTATATAGTGCAGGGTGTTTCAGCGATGGCTCAACTGGAAAATAATTACTATTACTGCATTCATGTTAGTAGAAGATACCAGAGTATTATAATGAGAATTATTTCACAAAATATTTTTATAATTATAATTATTAGCCTTAAAATTGATCTAATTGCTGTAGAGTCTTTAGGTTTTTTATTTATGTTGATAGACTTGTATAAACAATACTGGTATACAAACAAGATGTGTCTGCATTTTTTACTTACAGTTATATAATATGATAAATATTTTAGTATAATTTATTTACCAGGTAACTAAAATTGAATAAATAAACAATTCGGATACTCTTTTCGGAAATCTAATGTTATGGATATGAAATATTTAAATTAAACTGTAAACAAATTTATTTATTTATTCGGTCAGAAATTCGAAGTTGTTTTCACAGGAAAATTTAACACAGATACTGCATACAAAGGCCTTTTTTTTTAAGTTGAAATTAGATAGGGGCAACCACTTGAGAAACCATTGAACAAACATTATCAGATAAAATTATGAATTTCAATTTAACAATGTTTTCTCGGTTCTGAAGCTTTCTTCTCCACTTGGATGAGTTTTTTTTTTTTTTTTACTTCGTCATTGTTTGAATGTAAATAATAACTTATTTAAATAACAATTATTGTGATTTTTTTATTTTATTTTATATGATACAAATGTTGAAAGCGCATTCCGCCCGCTAGAAGAGTGGTTGCTTTGGAATCCAAGGGACGCGGACCTCTGATTGGCTCTTCACTAACCACCATCCTTACCTCCAACTCGACTGAGACCGGGCAGACTATAGTTTTGCTGACAATTGACAGGTTTAGGATCAAAGTGGGCTAAGTGACATTTTTAAAACTTTGAAGAAACTGTGCATTAAGTTCTTAACTGATTTAAAAAATCTATAATTTATCGAAACCGGAAATATTTTGTTTTCTGATTTTATTGTGAATGTTGCTGTTAGCAAACCATAAAATTGAATAAAAATTCACTATTGATATGTTTAAGTTACTTGTTCATCATGTCACCAAAATGGTACAAGTGATTTGCCACTAGATCTCAGCACTGGCTAGGCTTTCATTTGTACAACTTTTTTCCTGAACAGAACTATAATTTTTGTACCCGATTTTGCTCTTAACAAAAAAAAAATTCAAAAAATGTCACTTGGACCACTTTGATTCTAACCCCGTCAATTAGTAACTACCTGTTACTACGCATACTCGATTATACACTTCCCGTCGTTACCCATCTGGTCATTAGGACTCTCCATTCCGCCACCACACATCATTCATTATTTTGTATTGAAACCATGTTTTTTAGGTGTCAAAACAAGAAGGCCAGAGGAAGCTTGTAGTCAAAGTAATTTTGATCGTTCGAAAGCTCCATACATCACATTAGTCAGTGAGTATTTTTATTTATTTATTCTTAGAAATGTATCTACTTGTATTTTTAATATTACTAAAGAAAAAGTTAAATTACAAATTTTGAAGACCCCCGACACAATAAAATTTTGGGGCGGGACGACATAGTTCTTGCAAAAATCCTGTTTTTATTTATTTAAATAATAAAAAAAGTTTTGAATGAAAATCAATTTTTTTTTTGTTCATTTTTTTTTTACTGAAACCTTGGTGGGGAGTTTTTTTAGGGGGGGGGGGCGGCTTGGCCTTATAAACATTTGAGCTCAAACTCCAAATCTCTAGCTGTATTAGAGGCCGAGATCCCTACACAGGCTCTGATGAGACCTGAAGATCTTGGAAACGGCTTACCCGATTTCCACTAAACATAGCTAAGAACCATCTCGCAAATACCAGCCCTTGAAACAAAAAACCGCTTTGAAATTGGTTCAGCCGTCTTGGAGCTACGATGCCAAAGACAGACACACACACACAGACAAAGGCTTCAAACTTATAACACCCTTCCTTTTGCGTCAGGGGTTAAAAATTATTTAAATATTTATGATTATTTTTTACTTTTAGCTATGAGAAATTGCTCACTAAGATATTGATAATTTCGAAAGTACATAGTAAGTAACATTTTGATATATTCTATATCAGGGTTCAAAATTCAGAGGATTGAGAAAAACGCAATTAGTCTGTGTGGAGTCGTCCTTGCATTTTGTATGTTTCATCTTGGTTCCTCAGTCAAACTTGAGTTAAACATGATATGTTACAAAATGCACTCGTGATGTGTTTTGGCAAGTTGGTCTGTGCAACCCCGTCCTAAAGCCGCCCACTTCCACATCCTGCTATCTCTGTTGACCTCACCAGATTACTTTATCTGACCCATGTGTTTCAGCGGGGTCTCCAGAGGAGCACAAGTGTCCCCAGGTGGGCCGGTTCTCCGTGACGGGGGTCTGGCGGCGGGAACGCGAACGACGGATGACCCTCGAAGAGAACACACCACGGTCGGGGACGGCGGGGGCTCAAAGCTGCTCCCTAGAGTTCAGATCGCTGGCTGTCGGCTGCGGCGAGCGGGACGCCATGGAGTTCAGGTCACACTGTCCTGCCCCAGCCACTAGTGTTGTCTCAGGTCAGTCATTCCTTTTCAGTCCCTTTTAAATGTCGATATTTTTCCCTCGTAATCGGGGATATCAGCGAATTTAAAAGTCATGTTTTGCTGGAAATCCTGTTTTTTATAATTTTGATATAGATGTTGATTAGCGACTGTGGATTCTAATTGTAGGAGTATTGAGGGTCAGTCAAAGATGGAAAAAAAAAAAAAAACACTATTCAGATGCCAACGTTTCGATATATTTTATATCATCATCAGGGCCTACAAACATGGGGGAGAAATCAAGATTAGAATCAAAATTTTGATATATGACTCCAAGGAGCTGAGCTACAAAATCTTTCCTGCCTACTCTCCCTCGTATTCCTAAATCCCACGAATCCCCCTTCCCCTACCTCTGGATCTGTGCTCCACATCCCAGAACCCATTCTGCTTATTTATATTTATTTATTTTTGTATGTTTTGTGCCAATTTTACTAAACGACACACCCCTACAGTGTACACTTGTCACGCGGGCTGGACCGAGAACGGGACCCACTACCTCATCACGACCCCGATGTCTCGATCAGGGACCGGTGCCAAACGGTACTGCTTCATCTACAACATTTCGGTGGGAGGCACTTATCAGTTCAGCACCTCTCCTGAGTCCTGCTCTAGAACTCTTAAGCCTGGACTAACCGGAGCTCTCGTCTTCAACATCACCCACACTGGTAAAACAACTCTTCCTACACATGTGGAATATTTATCACTTTTTTATGATTCTTTCACGAACAATGCTGTTATAGTTTAAGGTTTAATAAATGCATTATGATCATTTATGGACATGGAATTATGATATTCTTCCCAGTTAAGCACAGATATAGCCTCAGTAGTATTTGTGAAAAAATCAAACTGGCGGATGTTATTAATAATTAAGAACTTGGGGGGAAAAAATGTATATATATTTTTTTTTGTATGGGGCATTTCTGCACCAAACAGTATAATTTCGAGCCTTGAGTGAAAGGGAGGATGGACTGGCAGCAGATCTGCTCCTCATTTATGGCTGGCTTGTTCTCCAGAAGTAAATCTGCGTGAGATTGCGTTTCACCATATATTTCGAGATCGGCAGGTCCTTAGACGAGCAAGAAGAATCTTGGAGGCAGGAGTTGGCTGTATGCGGACGAAACGGAGGACTGAAAGTAAATTTTATTCTGGGACCGCGGTCCCCTAAGAATAAATACCTGAGGGGCCGTGGTGGCCGTTTGGTTGCATGGACTCATAACGGGTTCGCGGTCTCAACCCGTCCGAGGGAGTATTTTATTTCATAGATGAAACTTCTCTCCCGAGGCAATTCTTCTTCTTCTTCCTGTGGCGCTACGGTCCTGAAAGAACCCGGGCCTCCGTCACAATCCTCCTCCATTCGTCTCGATCCAAAACCTTCTCCCTCCATCCTCTGATGCCCAACACTCGGAGGTCCGCCTCGACGTCGTCCAGCCAACGGAGTCTCGGTCTTCCTCTTCTCCTGGCACCGCCTGGCATACCGTAGAGGGCTTGTTTAGGGAGTCTTCCTCCTTCCATTCTCTCTACGTGGCCCAACCAACGTAATCTCGCCTGCTTGATCACGGATACCAGGTCGGAATCCCCGTAGAGGTCTCTCAATTCTCTGTTCTTCCGGATACGCCATCTGCCGTTCTCGGAAACAGGTCCATAAATCTTTCTGAGTACTTTGCGTTCCCACAATAGCAGAGTCTCTTCATTTTCTTTTGTCAACGCCCAAGTTTCACCAGTGTAAGTTACAATTGGACGGACTATGGTTTTATAGACAATTAGCTTGGCCCTCCACGTTAATGTGCGGAACTTGAGTATTCTTTGGACCGCAAATAGACATCTGTTCCCTGCAGCAATGCGTGCTCTTATTTCGTGGCTAACGTCATTATCTTCTGTGATGAGAGCCCCGAGATATTTGAATTCCTTGACTACTGGGAATTGGTGCTCATTGATGGAAATCACCTCAGGAGCGTCTTGCAGAGGGTTCCGTGAGGTCTTCATGTACACGATCTTATCTACATTCAAATGAAGACCACGTTTCTCTGCTTCTCCTCCGAATTCCTGTAGAGCCCCGGCCAATGCTGCTATTGTGCGTGCTGTGACCACCATGTCATCAGCATACCCCTATGCTGCGTCAGGCGGTTATAGATAGTTCCTCCCGGATTTGTCCGGATGGCCCTCACAGCTCTTTCTTGAGTCAGGTTGAACAGAACAGGTGAGATTGGGTCTCCCTGTTTCAGTCCATTGCTCACCTCAAACTGTTCATATGTCTTATTTTGCAGCTTCACCCGACACTTTGAGCCCCCCAGAGTCATTCTTACCAGTCTAACTAACTTCCCTGGAATTCCCAGCCTTATCAGGTCATTCAGCAGCTCATCTCTCTTTACCCGGTCATAGGCCTGTTTAAAATCAATGAATAAGTGGTGAAGACGGACGTTACATTCATTGCTTTTCTCGAGCATCTGCCTTAAGGAAAACACGTTGTCCACCGTTGATCTGCCAGCCCTAAAGCCACACTGGTACTCCCCAAGGAGTCTTTCTGCATGTCGCTTCATTCTTTCATTTATTGCTGTCGAAAGAACTTTATACGCTGTACATAACAAGGCAATGCCTCTGTGGTTATCACAGTTGAGGACGTCTCCCTTCTTGTGGATGGGGCAAACTGCAGCCACTGACCACTCCTCCGGCATTCTTTCTTCCATCCAAACGTCATATATCAGCCGGTATAGTTCATCCAGGATAGCATCACCGCCATGTTTCCACAGTTCAGAAGGGATACCATCCACGCCAGGGGCCTTGTTGTTTTTAAGCTTATAGATTATTTCTCTAATCTCTTCCTTTTCAGGCGGGATTTTTTCTTCGTCTGCTGTCTCATCGTTGTCTATCCTGAAGTTAGAGTTTGGGTTAGCTGCAGTGTTCTCATTTCCATTATAAATCTGCTGGAAGTGCCTAGTCCATCTCTCGGCAACTTTCTTCTCATCACACAGCAGATTTCTTTGTTCATCTTTGCAACACTCAACCCTGGGTTTAAAGCCTGCTTTTATTTGGTTGATGCCTTTGTAGAAAGACCGAATCCGTCCTCCTTCATAATCTTCTTGAAGTTTTTCAAATCTTCTTTTCTCGTGTTCTCGCTTCTTCCTTCTACACACGGTCTTCGCAGCTCTTCTCTTGACTCTGAACTCCTCTGCTGAGCTTCTCGTGTACCTTTCTATGACCTTTCTTCTAGCATCACTCCTTTCTTGAATGGCTAAGACACATTCTTGGTCAAACCATTCTTCACGGGCGACCCTCCTTCGTCTGCCCAATACATCCTCTGAAGCTACGGTTATAGCATCTCTCAGTCTCCTCCATCTGTTTTCTATGTCTACAACCTCTTCATCCGGGTGGGCTTCTTCCAGTTTTTGTTGGGCACGTTCCCTTAATCTTTGCTTGGCTGTATCCACTTTCAGCTTTTCCACGTCATAGGAGACGGTTCGTTCACCAGCACCCCTGGGTTTCCGGGCCAGTTTCTGTCGAAGCTTAATATTTACCAAGAAATGGTCGGAATCACAGTCGGCACCTCTGTAGCTCCTGACATCTTCTATAAATGAAGCATGTCTTGCATCAATTACCACGTGATCTATTTGATTTTTCACCAATCCATCTGGTGAGACCCATGTTTCCTTGTGAATTTCTTTATGTGGAAAACAGGTACTGGCTACGCGCATGTTCCTTGTCATAGCGAAATCCACAAGTCTGAGCCCATTCCTGCTAGTCTCGGAATGCTTGCTGTGTCTTCCAATGGTAGGCATGAAGGCTGTTTCTTTACCCACTTTGGCATTCATATCGCCTAAGACAATTTTCACGTCGTGTCTAGGTAGCGAGTCATACCAACTCTCTAGCATCCCATAGAAATTGTCCTTCTCCTCTTCATCACTATTTTCTGTAGGTGCATGGACACTTAAAAGTGATATGTTGGAAAACCTTCCTTTTAACCTCAGCAAGCACATCCGCGGGCTTATTAGCTCATACTTTAAGATCGTATGCCTCATAGATTTCCTTACCATGAATCCTGTGCCTACCTGATTCTGCCTATCACCGCTATTAATCAGAATGAAGTCCTTTAGGCTAACAAGCTTGCTTTCTCTCCATCTTATTTCTTGCAGGGCTATCACATCTATTTGGTACTTAATTAGCTCACTTTCCAGGACTCTGCTAGCACCAGGCTGGAACAAACTTCGCACATTCCACGTTGCTAAATTTATTCGGTTAGTCTTTACATCACTATTTCCTCCTCTCTGCTGATAGACAAGCGCTGACTGGGGCCCCCCCGTATCCGAATGGGCCCCTACGGGGATATTTCTAGTCGACGCTGTATTCATCTTGGTGAGAATTTTGACGGCTTCTCTACGATGGGTTTTTTTTACAGAAGGTAGGTTGTAAGCCTAACGTCCCAACCTCCATCCTGGAGGACCAGAGGCTGTTTGCAGTCCGCAGACTGGGCGATGGGGTCGCCACATTCCTACGCCTTGGCAATGGATGTTAGTAATTACCCCTGGAAATGTAGCCACAGGCCCTTAACAGCCCAAAGAAGGGAATTTCCATAAAAGGGCGTTATTAAAAAAAAAAAATACACTTGCTTTGTTGTATACTTAACAAAAAAAAAAATGGAGTAAATAAAGGTGTTTGCATGAATGGCCGCCTCCTTATTTCGAAAATATTAATGAGAAAACTCAGGAAAAAAATTGAAATATAGAGAACGTTTTTATATCATTCTAAGTTCTTAATGATATTTTTCAGGTTTATGCGCCGAGGTTACCAATACGGCGTCTCGCCATTTTGAACTCGCCGCATCCCATCTCATCCTCTTTGTAACACACCTGTCTCTTTACGTTTTAGTAGCTAATTCACTTCTAAGATGACTTTAACGCCTGTGTATAAATAGGCGTTCAAAAGGTTTTTTAAATGTAATTATGTATTAGGATAAATTGAAAATAACATTGTTTTTTTGTTCATCTTTTTTTAAAATATATATATTTTTTTTGTAAATATTTTTTTTAACTAATAATTTTTATAATTATTCTTTAGGTTTTTAAAATGTTTATCTAGGTTAATTGGGGGCTTTGGGGTTTAATATCCTGTCAATATAGGTGAATTTTAAAATATTTAATTTTCTACAAGAAAATGAGATTGTTTTGTAGCAAAATGGTTTAAATATTGTTGCACTTTCTTCATTTCCATAAATGAAATGTATAGGGAAACTAACCATTGAGAAATTCCAAGGAATATTATTTAAAATGTAAACTGGATTGTATGAATGTTGTTTTTATTTAATATTTAGAATTTTTCTAGAATATTTCTTGCTATTTCAAATTTCTGTTAGAACAAGAATGCCTGCAATGCTTTCACAACGCACACTTTTTTTGATTATTTATAACCGATAAATATTTATGGAAAAACATGGAAAGAAAAACTTTGTAAAAAACCCGTTTTTGCTACATTATTTAATGTATTTAAAAAAGGATCAACGAAAAATTAGGCCAATTGAATTTTTATATTTAAATTTAAGTTGTAGCTAAATAAAAGATGGAATGTGTGAGATGAGTTAAGTGAGAGATGTGTTTTATTGTACGTAAATTGTTATTATAACGGTTTATCTACCTTTGTATGTATGAGTTATTAAATTGGTACAGTTTTTCTTAAGTTTGAAGTAATTTCAACCTTATTTTGGTGCTTTCTAAAGCTCAAACATTATTTATTACCCCTCTCTTTAAAAGGGTTCATATCTCAACTGCTGGTTTCATATACAAAATTTTGAGTCGATAAATTTATATTGGTCCTTTCTTGACTTGAAAAGGTTTTAGAGTAAACTCTCTTCTTTTCTTTGGCCGGTTTGTTTGAAAATGAATATCTTGTTTTCTGTGACTTGCCCTGGCGCGACTCAACTTCGGGAGTCCTAAATTGTATTGTGCCCAGGGTAGCGGGTTTTAACATGGCTCGGACGTCCCATTCGAAGGGCCTCTTGCTCAAGGTTAATGTACCTTCCAGATCTTGTGTACAGCAGCAGAGGTAGTATGCTGTCCTTTTGGTACCCTACTCGTATTGTGATGTTCTATAAGAGCCGGTCGATCAGTGCTATGGACACTATCATTAAACATCCTCTCCTCAACATGATTTGGGGTTTCGAATCCTTATTTATTTATTGTACAACAGCTGAATGTTTATTCCAATGCTTTTCCAAATGCTCGAGTAGCCAGTAGATGGAGACGTCAGCTCCTTTATTCACCTTTTGTGTCCTCTCACATTTTTACCTCGTTTTTTCTACATATTTGTTAATTATTCACTCTCCAGTCGTGATAAAAGACCTGTACCAATTTTATACTAATTGTACATACAGGAACATGCCAACATTTTGGCAAATTTATACTAGCTTCTAATATAAATTGTTATTTTATTTTTTTAATTCATTTATTAATGACAAAGTCTTATTTTAAATAAAAATAAAGTGAACCATTTTTTGAAAGAATGGTAAGAAAGGAGATGAAGAGTCACCCTTTTAATATCTATTTATTAGCAATAATTAAAATATATTTATTATTAATACAGTATAATTCTACAATGTCCTAACTTTTTTTTTAAATATTTTAATTCCTAAAGTAATACCTCTACTTAGTGTTCAGTTCCACAAAATATGTGATATATTATATCGAGGGCTTACAAACAAAAGGCACTAAGTCATGGCGTTTTATATCATTTTTTTTTTTTTTTAATATATTTTGATTGAGTAAAACATGTAAAAAACATACTATTCCCAAGCATATACTTTTCAACCTAAAGTAATTACCAAAATAATTTGTAGCAAAATTAAGGAAGTGGTTTGAATATTAAAATTGTCCATAACTCAAAACCATCTTTTCAGACTTAGTGCCTTTCGCTTGTAAGTCCACGATATATAGCACATCTAGAACTAAACGTTTGTGACTTGGGGAATATACATGTGTTGTTAATGAAATGCATTGTATACATCTCAACGTCATTGTATACATCTCAACTGTCAGGATTCACTAGTTTGACAGATAGGAGACCGCACGCGAAAACAGTAAGGTTTTTGGATTACCTTCGAAATCCTAAATATTTAGAAACATTTTCACACTTGATGGTAATACGTAGAAGTATATTAATTCACCAAATTCAATGACGGGATTTCTAAAGAAATGGAATTTTCTATTTACGAACAGGTTTTCATTATTCTGACTCGGTTAGCTGGTGATCCTGAAGTTCCCTAGCCGCCCACACTTCACTGTGATGCGCCACCGGTCGGCATTCTTCACCAGTTCATGTCCACCCGTGGTCTTCCCGAGATCTGGTTCCTTAGTCCCATGTCTCCTATGGTCGGCTGCGGTCCGCTTCTCTTCGTGTGCTCAGCCTCCTGTCTTTCATGTCTGCTACTACGATCTGATATTGCCACAAGATGTCCCTCAGCTCCCTGTTTGTTGCGCATCTCCAGATTTGAGGTGAGACTTCAGGCGTGCAGAAGTCTTCTGTCCACCTCTTCCAAGTTCCTCTGGAGTCGAGTGAGTTGCCTGACAGGGGGGGACGCTTGCTCCTACCTTTGCTATATGCCAGTCGACCTAGGTTTGGGTGTGCGATATTTTGACGTAGGATTCTTGAGAGATAATTCTGCCATCGGACCAATACCTCTTCATTTATTTGCTATTTCTTTTTAATTTTAACTTTTTCTAAAGTAAGAATGCAAATACAATTTATTTTTACAATTCCTTGATTCAGATAATTACTTTTAGTTAATTTATAATATAATATTCTTGAATTTATTGTCTGAAATTCTACTGTATTAATAAAACTAAAGATAAAAGGCACAAAAAAGGCACCGTTGTTTACAAGTTGTGATAACTAGGATAGAATTTTTATTATCATTATTTTTAATTTTTAAAATAAATATCAGTAAATATCTCTTTTGAATTATTTGTATGTGTTAATAGTTAGGTGAATATTAAACTATTTTTGGTTTTTTATTTATAAGTGAAAAACAATCATGAGTGCACATTTTACTTTTGTGCATTCTCTTTTAAAAAAATAAGATTTATTAGTTATCATTGCATTGTATTGTGTACATAAACTAGGTACCGAAGGACCCTGGATGTATGATCCAAAATTTCAGGAATATATATTTGAGAAGCCAAAGTGAGAGAAGTTATTGCAAAAAAAGAAATTCCGAAATATATTAACTTTTTATATTCGTTTCAGTTATAACCTGTCATTAAAGTTGACTGAAGAAGACCGAAAATTTCATGTCGATATATTCATTCTATCGGGATATATTATATTCTGAGACAGCCGTTTTATTTATTTTTTGTAATTTTTGGATTCAAGGGTTCGAAAAATGCAGAAATCAATATCGAATTTTTGACCGATTTCATCCTCAACTTCCCCATTGGAAGTTTCACTACCGCCGCCACTGGCAGTAGGAGAGACCAGGGGTACTTTGGACAGGTTTTATATTTCCAGCCTTACCATGTTGTCTGGGTCAGGATGGGCACTCTTCGTCTCCCCTCCTCATCCTGACAACGAGCATTGCCAAATGCAGGGATTAATTCCTAAGCGAAGGGAGAATCGTGCCCTTATAGGGATCCCTAGGGCAAAGATAGGGACTTTGCGCTTTTGTTGTAGAGAGGATTTTATTGTGAAGTTTGGAGATTTTATGTAATTTCATTTTTTTAAATATATATATATATATATATATATATATATTTCGAACTGTTTTTTCTTACAGATTATAATATTCAGAACTATGATATCAAATTGAACCATCTAGTATCGATTATCCTAATAGGTGATGAACAGGTTGTTAACAACAAACAAAAGTAGGCTTGTTATTACTTTATTATACTGAATGTTAAAACAAAAGATGTTAAGAACAACAACTGCTACATGTGTCCCCATTTAGGAGAAGCATTTGTGCAACGCAGTTCTTGATATCGAACCTGACGCAGCGCACAATATTAATAACAAAACAGCGATCAGTATTCATAGTTATTCAGATAATTTACTTTGTTGAATCCCAGGGCTGTTTATTTTCCTAATAACTGTAAACTCAATATGATTTTTTGGGACCAACCGCGGTCTTATAACGGACAAGGCACTTTTAAAACGCCTATCATGAATCAGAAATTTATTTTAAAAAGTAAGGATATTTCTACTAGATTGTAGGAGAAAATCGGGATTTTCATAAAGGGAGGTAGGGAATTAAGTCTGTTTAATTTATCCCCGTTCTCGTCTATAAGGGAAGTTGTGTGTGTAATCAGTCAAAATGTATGTTTATTGTTTTTACAGAATGTAGTGTGCGCATGTCTGTCAACTCCTGTTAGAATGAATTTATTGACACAAAATGTTCTATTTAGATTCAAATGCCATAATCTATTCGAGTCTATAATACTCCAGATATATAAAGACAACTATTTAAATGTCACTTGAACCATTTTGATTCTAACCCCATCAAATATCTTCTTATTTTCGACGCAATCTGGCAAAGATAAGAATTTAGAGGAAAACTCAGTTTATTATAAATAATTCAAGGTGGGGAAGAAATACTTTTTTTGGCTTCTCATATTGCCAAAGTTTGGGGCATACATATGGTACTTAACATTCTGTATAAATGTATTCTCTTGAGCATATTAGTATCAACTAACGAAAAAAAAGAAATAATAATATAGAAAAAATATAATGCTTCATTAAAATGAAATAATATTGCATAATATTGTGCAAACGAAATGTTTTATTATTATTTTTTGTTTAATATAGACCGATTATCATAATCTGTGATAATAAAACATATAAGTTACCTGTTAATCATTCATTGTAATGATGATGATGTTTGCTTGTTTTCTTAAAGATACCTTCAATATCCTGTTGAACAATCATATTCCGCTTCTGAAAGAGCAACTTCATGAGAGAGATTATGGAGGGATAGGGCTTTAGCAGTGATGTCTTCGGAAGCGAAGGAACAGGTATGTTCTGTACAATTTTCAAACATGAACAAAATCTTCAAAGATCACAGATCCAAAAAAAAAAAAAAAATCTTGTATAGTTGATACCGTTTGAATTGTATAAGAGAAAACTAAAATGAAGGTTTTAAAACTACAATTTGGCTATTGAGACTGATAAAGCCGGCTGGTTTATTTTGGAGTGTACCTTGCGCACGCCGTCCTTCAGATGGGACCTTAAATGGCGGACCTGAGCCTGTATGAAGTCAGATACTCGTTAAAGAACCCCAGTAGTCTGGTTTTTGTACAGCACAAGAAATTACAAAGTATTTCTTGTTGAATTATATTTTTCATTTTTGTTAACCTTTTGCTGAGGTCCCCTAAAGATGTGATGACCTCAATACACAGTTGAGTATATTGTAATTTAGTTACATACAAGCTTACAATTGCATTGTGTATACACCGTACAATTATGTGACCAATAATTCAATTAATGGTCAATTTCAATTAATTAGTTCTAATTTTAATTGAATTGTAAAATTGCTGTATATTTGGGCCGCCAATATGCTCCGGGTCACAAACCATAAAGAAAAAAATGAAAGACCTAATTTCATTAAAAATGTAATTAAATGTCATTTTAATTGAAATTAAAATATTTGCAGTATTTGCAATTATTAATACGAAATAGTTGCAACATATTTATTTATTTTGGTTTCGAACATCGTTTACTATCTGATGAATTTCATTCATTTCAGTTTTAATTGAGACTAAAGAACTTTTTTTTTTTTTTTTTTTTTTTTTTTTTTTTTTTTTTTTTTTTTTTCACTTTTAAAAGAGGGTGCGCCTTGCGTTGCAGCAACATCACCCAGTCTACGTTTAGGCAAAGCTCGGGATCATTACATTGCCTGTTTCTGCTCCCGCCAGGAGCCGACGAATCGGCAGAACATCGGGTAGTCAGTTTCCGTCACCATCTGCCGTAGATCTAGTCCCAGATACGATCTTGTCCCATGAATCAACTCCACCCTAGCTTGGTCGTACAGCGGGCATTCGAGGACCACATGTTCTGCTGTCTCGATACCGCCGCACGAACAGTTCGGGGTGTTCTTCCTGTGAAAGAAGAACAGCTTGGAGTTGAAATCACCATGACCTGATAATATTTGAGACGTCCAGTGATTAGGCTGTACCCATGTTGAGTCAAGGCGTACCCGGACGTCCGGGAAGTATGCGTACGTCGTTCGGCCATCCGGGCATCGTGACCAACGTTGTTGCCATTTTTCCACAATCCAATTCTGGACGATGTCCTTGCAGCGCACTGGTCTGGACTGTCCGCGCATCTCTTCCTCTAGGGCTAGACGTAAGGGCTCATCAATATCTGCTCCTAAGGGCATGTTGCGTCTACAGAAATACGAAGCGACAGCCCCATCCAAGATCAAGTCAATGGGGGCGGCTCCCGCTAGTACCTGTAGCGCAGCCGTAGAGACAGTACGATAAGCCCTTGTAACTCTTAAAAGGGCTGCTCTCTGGGCTTGCGTCAGAATCGTGCGCTGCCGATTCGTGGGGCGGTGCCACCAACCTGCAGCAGCGTACCTTGCTACAGCCACGAATACCCCTGTGTAGATGGTCCTACACGCGGAATAGTCGAGGCCCCACGTCGCGCGGGCTAGGCGACTCAGGGCGTTGAAAGTGGCTATCGTCTTTTCTTTAATGGCAACAACGTGGGGCGTCACTTTCAGGCCTCGTCCGATCCGCACCCCAAGGTACGTTATCACAGCTGGGCATTCAATGTGCCGCCCATGGACGGTCAAAACCAGGGGTTGTCGAGCATCGGGTCTCCCCCTCATCAGTAAGGCCGAGGTCTTACTCGGTGAGAGAGCCAGCTTATTGGCGCAGCACCAGCTGCCTATATCGTCTATTGCAGTTTGCGCGCGAAGGGTAAGGTTGGCATGACTATCAGCCTGAACTGTAACCACGAGATCGTCGACATAGGCGATTGCCTTATGCCCACGGTTCTCGAGGTCACGGAGCAACCCGTCAAAGAGTATATTCCACAGGGTTGGTCCGAGAACCGATCCCTGAGGACAGCCTCTAGTGACGTCCACTGTAGTACTAGTATACAGCTGGCTTATGGTGGCGGATCGATCGCAGAGGAAGCTAGATATCAGCGCAAATAAATTCCTAGGCAATTCCATAGTCCGCAGTCTCGTGAGGATGGCTGGCCACCAGGCGCAATCAAAGGCCGACGCAATATCGAAGAAAACGCAGAGGGCATATTTGCCGTCGCGTTCTTCTACGTCTGCTCTCAGCATCCTCAATGCGTCCTCGGCAGATCTACCCCTCATGCAGCCAAATTGCCTATGGGATACTAAGGCGTGTACTTGCGTTTGAATTCCATTGAAGATAAGGGTCTCCAGTACCTTCCCAAAGACGGGGAGCAGGCTGATTGGTCTGTAGCTCTTTGCCAAGGAGAGGTCCCTGTCCCCGGGCTTAACAAAGGTGCATATTAGAGCACGCTTCCAAGCGCTCGGGAAATGGCCTCGCCTTAGACAAGCGTTGAACAGATGTAGAAGATCTGTCTTGATGGTCGGGAATGCTTTCTTGATTATAGCGGCGTCGATGAAATCGTTCCCAGGGGCGCCGCCACTCTTTTGTTTCCCAACCGCCAAGAGCAGATCGAGCTCGTCCCAGTCAGGTGCATTTTCCGTCTCTGGCAGGGTACGAGCAGCGCTCCTGATATCGCGTTGGCCGGGCGAATCCTGTGCCGGATCGTCAGCGGGAAAGGCCTCCTCCAGGAATAACCTGTTCGTCTCCGCTAGGGACATTGCTTGCAAGTGGCCGTCCCTGATGGAGGCTACAGGTGGAATTGATTTGAGCCTCCCAGTGATGACACGGTAAGGTATTCCCCACGGGTTCCTACTGCTTTCTTCCTCAACAAAACTTCTCCAACTCTCCTTTTTTGCGGTCTCGACTCTCCTGCCATACGCCCTGCTGAGCTGCCGGTACTCCTCCCTTCGCGCCTCCCTTTGGACTGGGTCTCGGCACCGCTGATACCTCCGCCTGGCACGATAAACGGTCCTCTTGTGAAGGGTAAGATCTTTGCTCCACCAGGGTACCTTCTTAACCCGGTGGACCTTCTTGGGGATGGTCTCGTCAGCAGCTCGAAGTAATAAATTACTGAGTTTGCCGACCTCATCCTCAATCTGGTCATCCGGGTCCGAACTCCTGAGACCTTCCCATTCTTCATCACAGGAGTAGGCAGCAACGGCGGTCACAAAGGCGTCAGATATTGTTTTGCGTGTAGCGTAACGGGGGTCTTTGGGCCTGGTTGCGGGGAGGCGGTTGTCAAAGAGCAAAACGTCTAGTACGCTGTGGTCGCTAGACGTGACCTCTCGGACACTCCAACTGCCCACAGCTGGGTACAGTCCACTCGACACCAGTGTGACATCGATGTGAGAGTGTCCTCGGGAGCCGTGAAATGTAGGCGGTGAGGATGGGTCGTTGACTATGCACAGGTCATGGCGGGCGATCAGCTCCAATAGCCTGTCACCCCGGCGGTCAGTTCGAACCGATCCCCAAGAGACACACCAGGAGTTGACGTCAGCCAGAACTATGATGTTGCCTCCTGTGAGGGCATTCAATACTAGATCCAGGTGACCCAGCTGTCGTTCTATGTTTTCAGACGGAGGGAAGTATCCGCTGATCACATAGCAGCTGGCGTTGGCGTGCCTGATAAAAGCCACAGCAATGTGGCTAGTAGACAGATGGTGGAGCGCCATCACATCCACCTGAGGGCCGGTCACCACGATTGCGGCCATTGGCCGTTCGTCGTTCCGAGCGCCTGTAACAATTCTGTGGCTAGTACCTAGGCCTGCCACGCTACCCCGAACACAGTAGGGTTCCTGGAGGGCTAGCACTTGGATATTCTCCGTAGGCACAAGTTGTCGTACTTCCTCAGCCACAATCCGGCGCCTATTCATATTGAGCTGCAGTAAACGAAGGCCCCCGCGATTTCTATCTACCATAATCCGTACGCGAGGCCAGAGAGCGCGGATATATGATGGACAGACATCGCTATCAGCTTTGTGAGCGGCGCGGGTACCCTTCGTGCTGCAGTTGCAACACTTCAGCGGCTTAGTTTTGTTAGGGCAGTTGTTGCTGTCATGCCCCTCTTCCGAGCACATCGCGCACACCCTGGTTTTGCTGCACGACTTACCAATGTGGCCGAACGTCTGGCATTTCCAACATCTCGAGACATCCAAGCAGTCGCGAACCCTGCATGAGTACCACCCTAGGGTGATACTGCCGGCATTGATGAGGACTTTTCTGGTTTCTGGAGCCACATCCACTACCCAATGAACTGCCGATTGGTCCCTTGGGCCTTTTCTATATACTGGGACAGGGGGAGAAAGATCTGGGTACTGGGCTCGGAACCTCCTGGTGATGTCCTCTACTGACCAGCCCGAGGGCACATCATATACCACGAGGCGTGGGCTCCTTCTCTGGAGTGCCTCTGCCTTGAGGCCCGCTTCCTGGAGCTTTGCGTTGGTCGACAGTGCTCTCAGCTCGTCAGCAGAGGACACCTCGAGGAGGATCCCCCCTCTCCTGGCGGGCCGGCAGGCTTTAATGTTGATCCCGAGCTCGCACGGGGTCAATTTGTCCAGAGCTTCTTGTAACTTCCCTGCGTCGTTTCCTACTGTTGGTTCAACTACTGCCATGAAAGTCACATTTTTCGTCGAAACGGAGGGCGTAGTCTCCAACAGTTGTCGGAGGATATCTTGCTTGGTCTTCTTGGGGGGTTGGGGCGCTGTCTTCCTCTTCCTTTTCTTCTTCACGACTTCGGACCACGTCTCAGGTGGTGGGAAGGCGGGATCCTCAGGGTTCGTAGGAGGCACGTCCTGCAAGGGGAGTCCTGCAGATGTAGTTGGTGCGCTGTTTTTGGGCTAGGAAGAGCTCCCTATGAATCGCTGGGTTATGTTGGCCGTTTTTGTAGTTTGGGCGAGGCAGGGCTTCGTTACGTCCCTTGGTTCACCACCTGACGTTTTGGGCGAGGGTTGGTGGTAGGGGGGTGGCAGGTAAGACTCCCGTATCTTTTCAGCTATGGTTTTAGCTATCGTCTCCGCCATAACATTCGGGCTCAGACTATCTAGTAGCGCATAGGCAGCCTTTTCTCGGGCCTCGGCGACTGTGTATCTCCCAGTCACCATGACTAACAGTTCAGTCAGTCGACGTACCCCGTTGTTTATAGTCGCCTGCGCGGCTTTGTTTACTTTTGCTTGAGTTAAAGTGGAGGCAACCATGGTTTGTATATTATAAGCCTCTGCTGTAGGCACGGCGAGGGGTTCTGCATTGATAGAGACTAAAGAACTATGGTAAAATGTTTTTCTTCGCAATATTTGGTGAAAATAAGAAGATGATTTAGATTTATCAATGAACTGTTACAATTGGCAGTTGCTGAACCCCGAGTACTAACCATGAACAACAATAACGAGACTGATAAATCCACCTTTTAGTTTACCCGAAGTCTTTATATAATCTTCTATACATAAATTAGTGAAGCCATTGAATGAAGAAAATGGAGCGATCCGATTTTGAAGTTCTCAGCTCATAAGGACTCTGATTTACTTTGCTTTAATGCTCAAAAAATAGTCGGTAGCCAAATTGTATTTGTGAACTTTTCAAAAGAAAACTCATTAGATTTAGAATGTGGATTAAGCGTCGGCATATTGTTTTACCCCTCAACTCCCAGAGCAATAAATATTTTTATTCTATAATTATTAATTATGTATAATATGTTTGATGAAATATAATATATAGCTATAAATAAATGTTTGATTTATTTATGTATTGTATAGTAAAATTGTTAGTTATCATGGCTCTAGAAGAAAGAAAGTACAACATTCAAGCGTGCCTTGTTGGATCTGGTTTGAAACAATGTGAAAATATTTAAAAAATTTAATAAAAAAAAAAGTAAATATATGTGTATATTAGTTTATAAGGAAAAAATAAAACAAAGTAAAAATAGGATAGCTAAAATAATTTTGTTTCAAATACATTGTTAAATTAATTAATAGAAATAATTGTACTTTATAATTTTGGTTTAAAATTACCTCGATAATAGGAGAGCTTTTTTCTTTCAACAAAATTTAGTAGTCAAAATCACTAATAACAAAAAAATACTAAACACACGATTTATCAACTTATGTACATATATTTATTTTTTTCTTTAGTTTTAATATAATTGTTTTTTTTTAGTAGTATAAATTGTTATATAGATTTCTCAAAAGAAATTAAATAGAATGAAAAATGTATTTTTTTGACATAAACTTCCTGGTCAGTTATTAATTCACTTGAAACTTTCTCCTATTGTTTAGATAAATTCATTGAAATGTATTTTGTAAATAAAACAAAAATTTTAAAAAAATATATATTAATAATGTAGGAAATGTAGACTTTGTTGTAAAGAAAAAATAAAATAAAATAATAACTTGGCCTATACACTTTTAAAATGGTTAAGCACTATTTACTTTATTTGTTTCTTACCGACATTCCTGCTTTATTATATTGAATATCAGAATAAATAAGAAACAAAACTCATCAAGATTCTCTGTCAATATTTATTTTTATTTTAAATTGTAAACATTTGAGTGAGAAAAATGATAATTTGTGATAAGTAACTCAACATTGTAGGAAGTGAATATTAGTTAAGAATTATTTTTTTTTTATGTTTATAATGTTGTCTTCAAAAACTTAATTAAATAGAAGATTAACTGAATTTAGATCACTCAGGGGGGGAAATGTATTTTTTGTTTGGTTCTTTTTCTTAATTTTAAATTGTATTTATGAATCTAGTGTCACCTTGTTTTAGCTATTTGTAAGGAAAGGATTCATTTAAACGAAAAAATATAAATATGGTTTAGTTTTATTTAACAATCCATTCATTATAATGTTTGTGTTACATGCCCGGGCTTCAAAATGGAGGTGATAAATACTGAGATGTTGGATTGAGGTTATCCTATTTGATATTATCAATAAACTGGCAGGTAACTCGCTCTTCTAGGGTTAGCAGTATAGGATTATACGCAAGATTTATGTTTATTGAACAGTGCATAGAAGGATGCTATTTGTGAAATTTCATGAAAATCAGATGAAAGTTTTAAGAAAGAGGATTCGTTTTATGTTTTGTCCCAGAAACCCTTCTGTTCAAAATTCTGAAAGTTTCTCGCCAAAAGGTACATCTGTATGATATTCTACACTGATGGAGATATTCTGCTTACCAACTACCCACATTTACGTATTAAGGGTAAATGTCCCGGTTTTAGTTCTCAGCTCGGCCATCACGTCGCGCTCTATATTTAATGGAAAGCATTAAATGTATTTTGGCTAAACGGCTTAACTTAATTTTTTTTTTTTTTTTTTCTTTGTACTCCAAATTAATGTAGAATTGGTATGATACTTTTTTTGTTAAATTTTAAATTCCTAATATCATTTTTTATTTATTTTTTTTACATGTTATCTTTTCCTTTACATTAAATTTACATGTACGGCGCCGAAAATAGACAGTTCAATGAGTTCAAATAATTTTTCAGATTCAAAATTGGATGAACATTTGAAACGGAAACAGAACAACACGAAATATGTACTGGGGGTCCGGGCGCGGGGAGGATTGAACACAATATTTTCCCGGTATTTCAAGGTGGATGCTCCCCAACCCCACTGCATTGTTCACTTGAAAACTCCGAAATAATAAACATAAAAGAAGGCACCGACAAGTCTACCTTTCTACATTTTGTTTTGGTAATTAAAACTCAGTTGTAATTCAGAACTCAAAATAAAAACTACTTAATTTCCTAAGTTTTTTTTTTTTTTTTGGACTTGAAATATTTTATTGACAAATAGTGTAAGTTTAAAATACAAATTTTTACAATATTAAAATAAAATAATTACAGATTTATTTTTCATTATACATTTTTATGGAAATCTAGTATCAATAAAGTTCTCTATACATCCATAAGCGCTATGTTATTTGAAATTAATTTTTCACGGATTATTTTTCTCGAAGAGCCATATTTCGCCATTGACGAGGGTCTATGATATATTTTTAAATTGGTCGCTCTTGTGTTTCGCATTCTCTTATATTTTCTAAAAAAAATCAGGTCAATACAGTAATATTGGTTCATCTGCCTGGGGCTTAGTGAACTATTACTAGAAAATAACATTTTTAATGGTTTATCGCAAATTGAACGTGGACAAAATATTCGAAGTTGGTCGACTTTGTGTTTCGCATTCTCTTATATTTTCTAAAAAAATCAGTTCTATACAGTAATATTGGTTTATCTGCCTGAAGCATAGTGAACTATAACTAGAAAATAACATTTATCGCAAATTGAACATGTACGAAATATTCGAAGTTGGTGGACATTGGGTTTAGCATTCTCTTATATTTTCTTAAAAAATCACTTCTATACAGTAACTGATATGACTGATTTATTTTATGATAAATGAAACTTGATCTATCTAAAACTAGATAACATACTGTTTTGAAAAATCCTAGTCTGAACTAATAAATGCGATGGATGGAACGGTGAATCAGACGTCACTCATATAGCAATTATGGGTATATAGACAAAAACTGACTTATTTTATGACAAATGAACCTTGGTCTAACTAAAACTAGATAAAATATCAATTTAAAAAATCGTATGTCTGTAATCATAAATTCGATGAAACGGCCTATCAGACGTTTCCTAAAATCCTGCTTCTAAGTCTAACTTACTGCGTGACCGAACCTATTGTGATACTTAGAACTAGCTTTATCTTAGGCTGCTAAATGTCAATGAATATTGAACGATGTTCTATTATATAAGGTTAAAAACTTCATGTTTGGTAAATAAATTGTTTTATCAATATGTAATTACAAAGCACGTTTCAGCATAGAGTTATTAATAACCAACCATATTGTTTTACGTCTTTTCCCTTTAAATAAGAATTTATGCTTTTAAATTAAATCTTTTTTAGAACGAATAATTCAGCATTAATAAGTTTATAATTTGTTGAAGGGCGGGAGCTTGATTTTAAACTTATTTTTGTAGTAGTTAATGTTTAGCAAAGTATTAAATTAGATATAAATCCTTTTCAAATTTCGCAAAAGGGCCTTTTCTACTCCCCCATTTTCTTAATTTTTAGATAGTTTACTACCTTTTTAAGAGTTGGCTACTTATTTTTTCTCACGTCTGATTCACCGTTCCATCGAATTTATGAGTTCAGACTAGGATTTTTTAATTCAAATTTTATCTAGTTTCAGATAGGCCAAGGTTCATTTGTCATAAAATAAGTCAATTAAAAAAAAAACTATAGGTTTTAATTGGCATGAGGATTTTTTTGGAGGTTGTTGTGAGCTGTATTTAATAAAAGACACAGAGTTGTTGTCCACTCACAAGTTTTATTAGCATAGCCAGCTTTCGGTCCTATAAGACCATCTTCAGTGCTAACACTTTACAAAGGTAGTGAGTGGGGTCTCCACCAGTCTCTGATTGCCACTAGACTGGTGGAGACTGGAGACCACTACACCTTTGTAAAGTGTTAGCTCTGAAGAGGGTCTTATAGGACCAAAAGCTGGCTATGCTAATAAAACTTGTGAGTGGACAACAACTCTGTGTCTTTTATGTTTTAATTGGCCGCCATTTTGTATTTCATCGGCTTTGAGATTTCAGACTGCTATTTCTTGGATCTCGAGGGTGGATATTTTGAAAATTTCATAATAAAAATTTTCATAAAATAAGTCACCCTTTCTGCACTGGGCTCCTGGACTATTTGTTTTGTTGGTTTAGATTTAAAAATAGGAATGGGAGCTGTTGAATAGAAACAAAAAGTTGAACAAAAATATTTAATACAGAAACAATTTTATAATAAAATATAATATACAAAATGAAATAGTACAAATTGTTTAGATATTTACAATGTTATGGACTGTGATATTGAACAGAATAATAACCAGCCTTAGATGTAGTATTACATTTATTGAATATAATATGAAAATAGTCAGAAACATGCTCGACATGACCAGGACCCTCTGTGATATCCTGGCCTGAGTTGGCATCCAGGATCTGCCATCTGTTTGTCAAGTTGAAGTTGGACATGTGGATATATCTGTTGTTGCATATCAGCTGAAGAGAAGGGACACTGGAGAGACTCCGGCTCCACAGAGTGCATCCACTCTCCACAGAGACTGCACTAATGTGAATTCCCAGCTCAGCATCCCTCAAACAGCTGTAGACCACCTCATTCATGTACTCAACCCAGTAAAACTCGGGATTTTTACTGTTCAAATTGATACTTTTTAAATAGGTACCATTAGTAAGACTGTACAAATGAAATTGACCTCCATCTTGTAAAATTCCTAAATTTACATTATGTGTACATACACTTATTGGGGAAACGTTTGTTAAACTTACAACTAGATCACTGTTTGTTGTATAAATTTGTATACTGTCTGAACAAACTAAAATTATACGATCTAAGCTAAATAATGGGTAAAAAATAACTTCTTTTAAACTAATTTTCTTTTTTTCTCCTGTTGATAAGTTCAAAATCGAGACAGTTGAGACATATACAGCTATAAGTTGATCTTTGTATAGGCAGGTGGTGTGAAATATATATGGGTTGAGACTTTGAACTTTAGTTTCACTCCAATATGAATAGGTGGCTTGGCGAAGATCACTTTTGACACATTTGATAGTCATGTGTGGTATAAAAGTGTGATGACTGGCTCGGAACACAAAATATCCATAGGGCAGCACCGTCTCAACGACAAGGTAGTCCGTGGTGAGGAGGATATCGTGGACAACGCAGTTGGCTGGGATCCGAAGGATGGGGGAGGCCACATTGCCAAAGAGAAGGATGTCACCCTGGCCGTCATTAGGGCAGAGAGCGGCCACTCGACCATGGCTGCTCACAATGGCCGCATCGCAACTCAGTTCACCGCGGAAGATGGACCACACCTTGGATTTGTGTTGACTGGGGAGCCGCCATTGCCGTAATGGGCCCGCTGTCCATAGGTACCACTTCTTGGCGAAGCTGCACACCTCTAGCTTCTCTGTTAACATACAGAAAAATAATATAGTACAGAGTTCATACAATCAGGGAAGACGTCTTTTATTTGTATGAGATAAATTTAAAGTTTTACTGACTTGACGTTCCTAGCAACATACTAATCCTATGGTTGAGAAATCTTACAAAAATAGTTATTTCTTCAATGACTGCAAATCAATCAATATTTGGATCGATATAGTCACCGTATATACAATTATTATGTTCACATAATCACATTTTTAATTGTGTGTTCAGGAAAACATGAATCCAGATCACATACCTCCCCCTATACTCCGTGTAGTGGGGAAGTAAAGCCAATGTTAGTTAGCTAACTACAGAAGATTAGCTCTGTGTTCGGGAAAATACATGTCACATTAATGAACATGGTTAAGTCCTCAAACTGATGTGGTTATTAGGGACCCTAGACCTTTGAAGTAGTTGAGCGAAAATGTTCGACCTCTCGTTCTCACCAAAAACCGGCCCCTAAAGAAAATTCCATTTTCAAATAATGTCCATTGGTATTTACGAAATTTTTAGGAACTTAGCTGCATCCTCGCTTTTGCAGCCTAAGCATCAAATATGGTACTTGAAAAAAAGCTATTTAATTTTTGCAGGCAAATGGAATTATTATAAGTATGCAAATATTGAACTTATCACATGTAGTGGTTCAGATCCGCCTCAACAAAATGTAATTTATTTTTGACCGTGCGAGTATACGACTATTACATGTTGTGAAAAAGAGTTATGAATCACAACATAGCGGTAGACTTGACGAGAATTTTGTGCCCATAACAATGTAAATACTTCACTCGGAGAAGAGTTTAAAGAGGATGAAAGCACAAGATTCACCATCATTTTTGGTGCCATCTCTGGTAACATCAAAGAATGTTTTCCAACATTTTGTATATTCAAGAAAACATATTAGACCAGGAAGTTGCATAGTTTCTGATGAATAGACTAGATGTCATAGGTATATGATAGACTGGGTCGAGAGGGATATCATCACCTTCAAAGTTGATGAATCTGTTAATTTTGTTGATCCGTCCCTGGCGTCCACACAAATACAGTGGAGTTTCAAAGTGCATATATGTAAGTATGCTTAGGTGTCTTGAAGAGTTTCAATTAAAATGGTATTATTGTTGATAGATTATGTGACTTTAGACAGACCACACATGGGAGCGGTAGTAAGACGAATTAGATACAAATTCTAGTATAAATTTAATTTTCATCTTATAAATAAAACTGAAATGATGTCTGTTAGTCTTTCTGACTGTTTGTCCGGGACAAGAAAACGGCTGAACGTATATTCACGGTACTTGAAGCGTTTTTCGGGGAGAACTTCTGTTTGAAGCGGTGCGGCATTTCAAAATAAAATGTGTGCAAAGCTCTTTAACAGTTGATCGGATTCTCAAAACATTAGCCTCTTACAAGCCCAATAATTCAAACATAAGCAATGTGATGTATTGGAATTTTGAACAGAAGGGGTTCTTACGATTTTTTTGGGGTGTGCTTTTTATTTTTTGTTCAGACTTTCTAACATAAATTGATAGCCGAGCAACACCGGAGTAACCTGCTAGCTATTAATGAAAGGGTAAATGTAAGATACTCACGTTGAGAAGTGTCTTTTCGTCGAGTATTCCGAGACGAAGAAGGAGCGTCAGTCTCGTCCAGATCCAGCCTAACCCCTTCCGCAGTACAGACCTTCTTCCAGAGAAGTATATCGTTGGCGACCTGCCTCATCTTCCTTGACACTCCAAGACAGACCCAGAGTTCTGTGGATGTCAGGAAACTCAGGATGTGTCTCAGCTCTTCAACGTTAAGGTTCTCGACACTCATCATCCTGCAAGAAATATATGATAATAGCTTATAGTGCATAAAGTTTCATATAATTGTTATTGATTCAAATTGAACAAAACCCAAAGAGACGGCAGTTTATTTCCAATAATTATTTATTAATAAACACCGTAACAGTTTCATTGAACTTGGACAGATTGTATAAGACAAATCTGCAGTCTTGAAATAAATATAATAAGATAAATCTTGGCGAGATGTTAATACAAATCCACATAAATCACATTCATAGAAGATAATTTAATCTTTACTTTGAAATTATATTCAAGATTAGTATTACGGGGTTTATAATTGGCCAAGATAAGTATTAAAAGAGATTACAAAAAGAGCTTAAAGTAGCTTAAAGATAGAACAATTTTTTTTCATTTTTTAATGAAAACAAATCCCTAATTATCCTCGACATTAGATGGTTAAGAAAAATACTCATAATCTAGTTGATACAATATTTGCCTATTAAGTTAATAAATTAAAAATTGTAACAATCTCTCAAATATGAAAAAAATATTATTAAAATATTGAGTTATAGAAACTGTTGCGGGGTTATCTACCCAATGATATTCAAGGGGCGTTCTTGTCATATTTTTTATAAAAAATCCAGAAATAAAACAGAAACAACTAGTTGCAGCCCTGAATAAATCGGAAAAATGTCTCAATAATTGTATCTTTTTGTAATGACATAACTAACAGTGAACATAGCTGTGAAATGCGCTGTCTTGAGCTTTTCAGGCTGAGCGTAACAGTTGTTGCAAATTGAAATTTGCGCACGAAATCGAACCTACCAGCCATTGCGGCAAAAGAAAAAAAGAAATATCTCTCCATGGCTGCTAGTGGTTCACATATAAAGGACATAGTCGAACAAGACGGCTGATTTTTTTATCAACTTTTTCTTGGACAATCTAACCAAATATTTTAGCTATCAAAACTATCGTGTGTTCTGAGAGAGAAAAAATAGATACCCGTATCTCGAATTTTATCGTTCTTGTAGAATAACATGTAGCAAAACAGAAAAACTAAAAATACTTTATTACGGGATTATTTTTTTTTTTTTTAAAGGATGTGAGATTGTACTTTTCCTCCGCATCGACATGAATGACAACGTACTCAATACACAAAAACAAGCCACAGTAAATACTGCAAGAGGTAACTACAGTGTTACAGGTAAACAAACTTTGTTTTGCTTGAGTGCGAACTTCATGTGTTATAATCTTTGAATCAATTTGATTTTTTTTATATGTTGTGAGGGTATCTATTAGATATGTTTTATGAAATAATGTTAGGTACTACATTTCGAGAATACAACATAATTCTGGATTGCCAGGATCATGATAACATTACTTGTTATGAATACAAATCTCTCTAGGTTATATATAATATACTACAAGCACGATAACGTGCAGATAAGATTATTGAAAATCTGAAGATAAAAATGTTTCAGAAAACATGAAGTTTGTAAGTTAATATTTGGCTAGATTGCACAGAAAGCGATGAAACTGTGCGAAAGGCCAGTTGTGTCCTCTTACCCGTCTGTAGCCTTGTATTCAAAGAAATGCTGCTTTCACAAAAATTATAATGATCGGCAAACAAAAATGGACACTTCCCCTTTTCTAATTATTATTGAGCTGCTATTTCTACAAAATGTGATCCATATTTTAAAATCTAAAAATCAGAACTCTCATAATTTGATTACGAAGTGATGACGACATAAATCAACAAAAAAATGAACAACTTTTGATTTTGTTTCTTAAACTACTCTGGGATGTTAAATTGTTTTTTTTTTTCGGCATTTCTTCCAGAGGTGTCTTCTATTTTCTGACAATATTTGGGGACACTTACACGTCCTTTCTTCTAGCCACTATGAACTCGTTCCAAAAGAAGGGGCTTGTAAGTGTCCCGAAATATTGTCAAAAAAAAGAAAACACTTCTGGAAGAAATGCCGGAAAAAATAAACAACTTTTGGTTATTTAGGCATATTTATAAAAATTTAAGAAATAACAGTTTATATATTATAAAATAAGGTATTTCACAAAGTTTTTTTTTTCTATTAATTTTAGATGTAGAATTAAAACTTTTTAGTATTGATAGTTTATTTTGTCTTGAATAATTTTATTTTACCAAATGAAATTATAAAAGTCAAGAAGGTTTAAACAATTTGTAAGCTAAAGAAGAAGCCACTTTACTGTTGAATAAATAAAAAAACAAATATTACTTTATTTTTTCAAGTAATAATATCTTCGAAAGCTAACAGCTAAGGAAAAGAAAGTTTAGTGCTAATGTGAATTCTTTATTTTAGATTACTGTCTTTAATAGTTAATTTGTTTTTATATTTTATTTATTTCAGTATAATTAGACAAAACCCCTTCAAGAGACACTCAGTTGTACCATAAAATATATGTGATTACTATGAAAAATATAAACTACCTCATGATTTTCTTTCTTCAAATAATAATTCTAGAGCTGGCTAGACTTTAGAGAAGTGAGCTGTGTGAAGTGTCCTTGCAGAAGTAGATGACTGTACTGATTAAGGAAACGTTAAGAGGAGTGACTACCTGACTTCTTTTTTACCTGATCCTGCCTCTCTCTCTCTCTCTCTCGTTCAGGTAGTTAATTACAATGGTGTACAATACCTGTGACAAAACAACAAATTTAATGTTAACAAAATTAAAAACAGAAAAATTAATTAAATAAATAAGACACCACTAAGTTATCCGAATCGCTCTTGAAACCGTCTATAAGAATTGTTGCCAACTTCAGTGGACTGAAATCTATTTTCTCCAACATTTTTGACAACCAATATACAGGGTGATTCCCTAGTAACTTAAAAAAACTAGAGATCATAAGTGTGGCCAGTTCACGTCTCACAATAACAAGAGTGGACACTTATGATCTCTAGATTTAAAAAAAATAATAGTAAATAAAAAATTTGCATTTGTGACCTTTTTAGACTCGATTTACATCACGTTTTTTCGCATTCAAACTTAAATTTCTCCATGAAATCGATACGGAATCGCAAAGTTGACCATACCAATAGAAATCTGATTAAATTTGCAAGTTTTTTAGCCCCCTGGACGTTTGAAGCGGTCCTTGAGCGGCAAAGTAGTTGACGTGGAATTATTTCCCGAAATTTTAATTTTTCTAAAATATTAACGTTTTAGCTGTTATTTCGGTTCAAAGTTGAAAGTACACTAGTCTGATAGGAAATTTAACGCTGATTCCGAAAATGTGGTCAAAAGTTGAAAAATTGATTTAAAGGGGAGAAATGTGGGACTTATGGCAAAAAACATGGTTTTCTCAAAAAAAACTTTAAAAAATCATATCTCGGCAACGAATTAAAATATAAAGTTGCGGTTGGCGGCATTCTACTCCATTTTCATCCAAATGTTTTTTTTAAGTTACGAGGGAATCACCCTGTATATATCACTTACTTTATTATTATTATTTTTTTTTTTTCAAACAAATTATATAGAGTAAAAAATATTGAAAATCAATATAATAATTTGGGAATAATTCACAATTTTAACTTATGAAGAAACCATTAAAAATACTTTATGAAATTACACTAATCACACAGTAAAACATTTGTGAAATTAGAGAGTAATACTGTAAATAAAATGTATGCTACATTTGACATAAATACGCGCAAGGAAATGAAACAAAAGAAGAAACATCTTCTGGAGGTGCTCAGTTGTACTGTCATTGAAATTCGAAAACGTTTGAAAGTAAAATAATAGCAATAGTTTTTAAATCCAGAAGAAAAAGTCGGACTATTATTTCGATGAACTTTTTTTTTAAAGTGCTCCTTAGTTTTGGGGGTATTTAATGACAACACTGATAATATTATTGTATTATGTTGAATGATGTTCTAAAACAAAATTTTGTAATTTGTTGCTTTTTCATATGCGGTAGGCAGCCTTTTGATTGGATAATGATTTTTATGATATTACGACTGCATCCTAGAAGAAGAGCATTTATTCCTCCAGAATTTTCTGAAAAGCTTGATTATAAAAACACATGTTTTTAAGCGTAAATTACATATTTGAATACAATCTCCTTTTGAATTTCAACTAATGTTTGAACTTTTTATAGATAATTATATACGATATTTTTCTCAAACCACGTATTTATGACTTAAATACTTTCAATTTCCAGTGAGGAAGGTTAAGTCATCATGAAAACATTCTAAATTAGAGGGCGCCGGTAGCTCAGTGGTATGCGTGCTTGACTTCTGAGCTCAAGAACTTAGGTTCGAAACCCGACCGAGGCCCTTAGTTTATTTTATCTGGGAGGTTAAATAAACTTAAGCACGCCGTTCTTCGGATGGGACGTTAAGCGATGGTCCCGAGCCTGTACGATGTCAGGTACTCGTTAAAGACCCCTCCCTAGTTGAATAAAAATTTAGGGTAGGCAAAATTTAGTACTCCCACAGTAGAGTCGGGCTCAGGTCCACCAGAATGACGAAAGAGCGCTCTGGTAGTAGGCGATATGACCTCGTAGTTAAAGCCCGGGCATGACTCATAAAACCTAACCTAAAACCTAAAAAAAAACATTCTAAATGTTGTGTTCGCTTTTTATTCCGGTTTTTCATAAAGTTGGGGGGTGTATTTCAAATCAATATTTCGTTTCCTCCAATTGCACTTTTGAGAAAAAAAAATGGTCCCATTGAATTGTATTAGTTGGTAACAGTATTTTGGAGAGTTAACACATATTGCCGAATTTTGAGAGTGGAGAGAAGTGTGTAAGTTGGTGTACAGTTAAAGGTTTGATTATGCAGACTATTTTGTTAATTCGGATTACCTAGGGTATCATCTATAATTTAGTTTAATCCAAATTGACGTAACTTGTTACAAATAGAAAATACTTGAGGAGAATCTTTACTGACTGCTTCACTAAAAGAACCGACGGAAGAGTCAACAATTTATTTCTACGGATACATGGTACTTAAAGTACAAAATTTGTACTTGATTGTATTTGTACATGATTGTATTTGTACTTGATTTAATGATGTTTCTTCATTGATGAGCGTATAGATTGATGGAAGTAAAATGAAACTATTCTGTACTGATTTGTATAATTATTGTTGCTAAAACTGGAATTAGAAGGGCCGCAATGTCGACCTAAAATGGAATTAGAAGGGCCGCAATGTCGACCTAAAATGGAATTAGAAGGGCCGCAATGTCGACCTAAAATGGAATTAGAAGGGCCGCAATGTCGACCTAAAATGGAATTAGAAGGGCCGCAATGTCGACCTAAAATGGAATTAGAAGGGCCGCAATGTCGACCTAAAATGGAATTAGAAGGGCCGCAATGTCGACCTAAAATGGAATTAGAAGGGCCGCAATGTCGACCTAAAATGGAATTAGAAGGGCCGCAATGTCGACCTAAAATGGAATTAGAAGGGCCGCAATGTCGACCTAAAATTGCGGGCCCCTACTATTTTAATATACAGGAAGGCTCCACAGACTAAGTATGTTTTATGGCTCCCATAACATATTATGCTTATTAAGCACTATCTTAGATGCCGCACAGCTCTAGATATCTCTTTTATTATAATTTTGTTGAAGTCTTCTCTCAATCAATATTACAGATATGAAATTTTGGCTGGATAAAATAGAATTTTTCTCATGAAATCTATTATTAAGACGGATCATTTTTCTCTATCGAGTACGCTTTAATAACTTTTTTTTCCTGAATCAGGGTACAGTTCTCTATTAAGAATATACTTTAACATTGATAAATACAGCATTCTATCTATGGAAGTTGACCTATGAAATGTATCGAATAGAACTGTCATTACGGCAAGTTCCAGTATTCACCGATGAACTCCTTCTTAAAGTATAGGGAAATTTTATTATAACATGTTAAACTGGAGTTCAGATTAAATTATTCTTTTGTCAAAATGTAGCATACTAATATTTATTTTAATCATATTCGATAATGCTAATTGGCAATACTGTCCATAAGATATATGTAAAGCTTATTCTCGGTTTAATCGATGTAGACATCGCTAAATATTGGAACTCACCCATACTGTGTACTGTACCAATATGGCAACAGTAGAACGGGCTGGTATTCTGTTCGTTGTACTCTACATGTTTTATTATGGTTCCAATCCTTTATATGCTGTCGCTGCAGCATTTTTTTTAGATTTTATATTGAAACTAACATTTATGTGGGAAATGAATTGAATGAGTTTTTTTTCTTTATAATGGTCTGTGTTAAATGTGAACATGAAGCATCATGCGCAGTGGCTAAGTGTGGAATGTCAATACGGGGGGGGCTTCTGATTGACTGGTGAAAGAGCGAGGTTTGGAAAAATCCCGCGAGGGGCGGCATGAAACTGGTAAATATGATATTTTCCTTACGTTTTGTTGAAAACTGCTTAGCATAATCTTTATAACTACTGTCATCTCTGTCCTGATAGAGATTGACAATCGGAAACTATTGAAGTAATTTTGCTGAAAATGTCTATTAAGTATGTCGGTACTGTGCGCCCTCCAACTAACAAGAAATTTTGTATATTTCCTTCTTCTTTAATTCTATATATTTTTTAATTTTACAAATACTAAAATGATTCGTATTTGTACAAAAAAATATTAGAGTCCTGGAATAATGCTGATATAAGAAAAAAATTTAAGCGAATTGAATAATACAGAGCTCATTAGCCATGCAATCTTAGATTTTTTTGGGGTCGGGAAATACAATTGTAATTACTTAGTGGCATAAATTTAAATTTCCAACTGCCGCATCATATTGACATTTCAGTTGTGATTTGCCCAAACAATTAGATGGCACGCTTTTTCTAAGTCTCTCCTCTCTCGCTCTCTATTTCCGTTCGCCTCCCCGCGTCACATAATTTCGTAACTCCTTTATCAGCTTAGTCCCCAAGTGCGCGTAAAGAAGTTACACATCAAAAAAAGTGAGTTGCTTATTCTTGAAAGACCATTCCTTCTCTTGATACAATTAGGAATCACTCATTCCATTGCAGATTTCAAAGCAAGTTGGAGCAGAGCGCCTCTGGTGGTCAGTATAGTAGATCAGTAAGAATCGCTATAATAACTCCCACCAACGTCATTCAAATATAAGCTTCGAAAGAAATGTAAATTTTGATAACAATTGTTTCAGGTTAGAAAAATGCTGCATTTCTGTGAAGAAATGAACACTCAACTTAAAATGAGTAGAAAAATGGACAGAAGAAAGAAGATTACTGCATTAATGGACGCTTGCACAGGAAATCAAGAACTTCGGTGATGCCAACTGTGTATGCCATGAAATTTGTACTTTTTTAAATTACTTTCTCCATATCGCACCCCCAGTTCAAGACTATCGTAACTCAAAAGCTAGTTTGTGGGAAAACAAGATTTAAGATTTTCATGTCTTCTCCCTTTTTCTATATCTCTCTTTTTCTCTTCACGTGACATCACCTTCTCGGTGATGTCACCGATAGTCTTGCTCTTCATTCATGTGATACATAAATTCAAGACTAGCGTAAGTCAAAATCCGATACTATTGCACTAAACAATTTAAGAGAAATTTATTAATGTAATACTATTTTTTGTAAATATTTAATTTTGAGTTGCAATACTATAGCACCGTATAGAGTTTACAATGAAGAATCTTAACATGTATATAACTCAAAAATGAATTTTTTTGAGTTACGATAGTCTTGAACTGGGGGTGCGATATATACGTGGCGTAGTTGAAGTTATGGGGTCAAAAATTGGATGTTTAGTTTTACCACAATTTTATGTTTTCCGAATCCCTAATTCCAAAAAAATGCATGTATGTATATCTGTGGACACGATAACTCCCGAAGGATATAATGTATCGACATGAAATTTTATACATAGGATTTGAGTTTGAATGTCCCTAAATAACATACCCTGATAACTCGCAATAGAATCAATATGTCGATACGAAATTTCAGTCTATTATTAAGATATATACTAATGGATTATATGATTTCAGTTAAGTCGGGCTCTAAAGGAGAGCGGAAACTTAATGCGAGTTGGGAAAAGTACACAGTGATATACCGACAACACTTTAGGGGCCCACAAATTATTGAAATGTTATATATATATATATATAGCTCAGTGGTATGCGTGCTTGCCTTCTGAGCTCAAGGTCGTGGATTCGAAACCCGGCCGAGGCCCAAGCACGCCGTCCTTCGGATGGAACATTGAGCGATGGTCCCGAGCCTGTACGATGTCAGGTACTCGTTAAAGACCCCTGCCCCTAGGCGAATAAAAATTTAGGGTAGCCAAGATTAGTTCTCATGTCCACCAGAGTGACGAAAAAGCTCTCTGATAGTAGGCAATATGACCTCGTAGTTAAAGCCCGGGTATGAGTCATCATAATAGTTAAAGCCCGGGCATGGGGCATCATAATAGTTAAAGCCCGGGCACGGGACATCATAATAATTAACTATAAAATAATTACTTCAAACAAAGACAATAAACGATGAAACCCTTTCATGAGTCTTATAATATTATTTTTTACTTATAATATTTTATTGTTTTACAAATTTGGTGGATTCTGTTTCGAGCCCACTATAGTTGTGGCTCATGACCGGGGCAACTCCTTCGTTGCTCTGGGGGACATAGGTACTATGCCAGTCTTACATTTTACATAACCAGGTTTAGTTACCTAGGCTAGAGAGATACACCTGACATGGCACAGGCTCGGGACCATCGCTTAACGTCCCATCTCAAGTATTGTCTTATAGTTAGGGACTTACCGCATACATTAACTGGACCGGGTTCTCTTCAAACCGGAAGTCAGTCATCCTAGTATGGAACAGGTTCTCTTCAAACCGGAAGTCCGTCATCCTATTATGGACGAGTCTTATAGGGTTATTTATAATAATTGTAATTATTAAAAATAAATAAACATTATTTTCTTATCTATTTATTTTCCTGAGTATATTACATTTCTTTAATTGGGAAGACATTGCAATATTTATTTTTCTTAAAAATAAAAACTAGACTGACACTAAAATAATTACAAAAATATTAAAAACAATTTTAAAAAAACTATATGCAACAATGGTTTCTTCAAAAATAACAATAAATATTATAGACAAATAAACGGCCTTCCAATGGGTGGAATTTTATCAATAAATCTAAGTGGAATTGTTATGAATAGATTAATTAAAGACACAATTAATATAAGTAAAATTAAACCAAAAATTTAACTAAAATATATACACGATATTTTTACAATAATGAAAAAAATATGAAGCCACAGCATTTTTAGAAACACTAAACAATTTCCATCCTAATCTAAATTTTACACAAGAAAATGAAATAAATAATAGAATAAGGTTCCTAGATAAACTAATAATAAGAAATGATAATAAACTATTGACAACATGGACCCAAAAAGGGGAAAAGTAGCAGAATACTAAAGTATATATCGCATCATCCATGCAATCAAAAAATTAACAGGTTAAATAACCATATATATAAAGTGATGAAATTAACAGATAAAAAATATACAATGAAATCCTAAATATATTCCTTAGTAACCTATACCCAAGAAAACTAATAAACAAATACTGGTACATAAACTTTAATAAAATTCACAATAAGAAAAAGAAGATAAAAACTATTACTAAAACAGAAAAAACTAATATAAACTCACGTCAGCATCTTATACATACATATATAAAAAATGTATCAGAGAAAATTAAAAATACATATAAAAATTATGATGTAGAGGATATTAAAATTGGTTTTAAAACAAATAATAAAATAAAAAATATATACCTATACAAAAACTAAAGATGTGATACCTGAAGAAGATAAAATGGACACTATGTATAAAATCGCATGCTTGAACTGTCCTGGTACATACTTATATAGGAGAATCAAAATAAAAGAATATACCAGCACAAAAATGATTGTACAGAATATAAAAACAAAAATATAGTTTCTCTCTAAAACAGAACTTTCATTTTGAGGACACAAAAATACTACATACGGAAAATAATGTTGTAAAACGAAAATGCGTTATACATAACCGACAATATTGATAACACGGTAAATTTCAAATCTGACTCAAAAAATCTAAATAACTTCTATTCTGCTACATTGAACTTATTAAAAAAGTTTTAAAAAATGAGGGGAACAAATATTTAAATAATATATAAGTTTAAATAAAAAATAATCTTTAAATTATGATAGTTAAAATGGATAAAATAAAGGAATAATTAATATGACTTATAGTGAAAATACGACTACCGGTACGGTATGTAAAAATAAAAAATATGAATATAAAAATAATTGATGATAAATGTATCGATGTTATAAATGTATCGATAACTAATTAACCTCCAGTTGTTTATCCAAATAGAAACGGTCTATAAAAACATACATTTTTGAACCAAAAACCACGATGAAGAGAAAAAAGGTATTTTTACGATGATTTCTAATATTTTCAATAATTGAAGACCTTGCAGCAAGAAGGATGCAGCTCCAAAATGTTCATAAAATGAGCAACAGATGGCGTTGTATGTAAAAAAAAAATTGCTCTGTTTACAGGTTATAATAATGCAAGGTTACTATTTTATTTGCTTTGTTTTTGTTGACTGTTTTAAAACTATTTTTTTTCTTTTAAAAAGAAAAATGAATAATTTCAATAGTGAGTACAATAACAGTGACTTCAGCAGTGGTTCAAATGATGGATATCAACCTCCTCAATCCTCTGAACATAGTGGTGGTGAGTGATCCCGATCGTGCTGGTCCATCGAACAAAAGAGTCAGGAGGGAAATATTATTTAATAAACAAGGAAGTGATAATGACACTAGTTTTAAAGAAAAAACAGTAAGAAAATGTCCAAATACAAAAAGTTGGAAACGTAACATTAAAAAAAAGGCTATTGATGAAGGAAAAGGCTATGCTACTTAATTGGAAAGGCAAGGAAATTGAGCCTAGAAAAACTGGTCCACCTTGTGCTTGCAGATACAAGTGCTTTGAAAATGTAAATGAGAGTAAAAGGTCTGAGATATTTAAAAAAGTTCAACGAAATAGCCAACCACCATTTACAAAATGTATATTTAGGTGGATTAGTTGAATCTTCAAAAGTTGTCAGAGTGAGGCCCAAAACTGGCGTTGGAAAAAACCGATGTTTTTCACACTCATATTTCATTAAAGTAGGTTCAGAATCAGTCAACGTTTGTAAAGCTGTTTTTTCTGCTATTCATGGCGTATCAAGAAAAAGAGTAGATGATATTTCTAAAGAGTTATCTTCTCCATCCAAAGATAAGCGTGGTAAGCATCACAATAAGCCTAAAAAATACAGCAAGATTTGATCGATAAGGTAGACGCAGTAGCGGTTTTAGGTGCGGCAAACCTGGGCCACCGCCCAGGGCCTCGCGCTTGTAAATTAAAAAAATGTATACATTGATCAATTTATTAATGTGCATTTATTAGTGTTTGCATGGACGTTTGAATGCATCTTAGTTCCATTTGAAACGATTTTCGAAAGGCGTGTGTATCGATAACAATATATCGATACTCACGCCATGTGATCAGTGAGCAGACTGTCTGCAGACGTGTTCCGTCGAATGTCATTGAATATTGTGATTCACAGCAAGCTCACACACGAGAGGTGAGTAATTTAAATGATCTAGAGTAATCAAAATAACGGGAAAACGAGAAAATGAATTCATAATGTATGAAATTGGGTTTTCAAATGACATGAAACAATTTTCTTACAACTTTTTTTCACATTAATGACAAAAGTTATGTTGAGAGGTTATGTTTACAATTCATCTGTCATCTGTGTTTTTTTTTCAGTATTGATTTCGACTTGAAAAAAGCAGTTTAGGAGAGTTTAATTATCCGAAAAAATTTGTTTTATCTAAACTTTCAGCATTACTGAAATACGTCATGCCTCATTAATTCTCATCATTTTCAAGGTGACGACCAAACGTATAACATTTAAATACATGTTATTTCTGAACTTTTTGTGTAAGTAACTGATATTATTATATTTCTAGAATTTGTATCTAATTTTATTTTTCAAATAATTGTTGAGAATGGGTTACCTAATGACTGAATTAATTTGCACTTTTTACAACAGATTGAATGATATGTCGGGATAGAGAAAAATGGGACGCTATCGTGACATTGGTCGAAAATTTGAAAGTGGAGGGACAAAAGCAACAAAAAGGAAAATACAAGATGCATTTTCAGAAACAAGAGGGTGTCATCGAAAAATTTTTCTCCTGCCCATCAACGAGTAAATTTTCAAATACTCTCAGTTAGTGACTCCAAAAAGTCACTTCAACATACCTCACCATCACAGGACACAAATAATGATTCATCTACACAAAGCAGTTAGTTTTTCCATGTTTTTTATATTGTTGCCATTGACAACTTCCACAATAATTTTTTACCGTTAAATTTGATCAAACAAAATATTACAGATGCTCGCAGAGATACACATAACGGAGTAAATGAAGATATTACTGAAAATTCTTATTATTCTGCATCCGAAGCTGAAAAAATAAATGAAAGTTCGAATGTAACTTCAGCAATTCAGAGACCAATGTGCGCATCTGATCGTAGTGAAGACGCAAGTCAGAAAACAATTTGAGTATTAGGGTCATGATGGTCCTCTAAACTCAGAAAAATCGCCGGAAAAAGTTTTACAAATATAATTTTTCAACGTCGTTGTGTGTAATGCCCAAAATTAGGGACAAAGGAATGGAAACCGGTGGCTTGAACAACAGGAAGTCCAAGAAGAACCACAACAATACGGAGAAACCAAGTGTGGGGGACTGAGCCACCAATAGGCACCTAGATCAGTCCCGGAGGGCGGAAAAGTTGCTGTGAGCGGACCCCAATATGGATCAATACACTTCAACTGTTGCCACCTGAGAGGTAGGAACAGGCCCACTTCGTCAGAGACCTCCGCAGAGGGAGGACCAGCCCCAATTCGTCCGTTGCCTCCAGAGAGGGAGGATCACACTACTTCATCAACTATCCAGAACTCAACATCAGATCAACAGAGGGAAATCCGTTGGAGCTTTTATCGACTATTGAGACAAACAGCGGAGGCTGATCATCGCTGAACTCCAGGACCCAATAGCCATCACAACCAGCATTAAATCAAGAAGGTACCGTGAATGTTTAAGCAATTATAAAGACAAAGCCGGAGAATATTTTGAGAGAATATAATTTTATTTTAAGGATTTATTTAGCAAGGATACTGAGTAATAGTTTTTAAGTTTGCCACAAATGTTTTTCTTGAAGAATAAATATATATAATCAAACCAGAATGGCCTAATTTTTATTTCATGTATTTTGCACCTCAAGTCATTTTGATTTTTCACAACTGTTAGTCTTGGCGGACCCACGACCAAAGAAAGGTAAGATAGAATTAGAATCATTTAGAACCATTTTTTTTCAAGAACAATTTTATTTCACAATAACAACAATAAGTAATAATTACATGTGGATGGAGCTTTGTCCGCTGTGTCTAAACGGTTTGAGCAATTTGAGAATTACGAAAACCTCTTTGGATTTCTGTACCATCCGAAAAGATTGAAAAAAATATCTGATGACGATTTATTAAAGAACTGTAAAGATTTAGATTTAGCGCTACGTCACGAGAACGAGAAGGACCTGGATGGTACTGAGCTTTTTTCGGAACTCAAAATTTGCCGGCATTTCATTACGAATGAAATGCAAAGCGCTATTCAGGTTCTTCGATTTCTCCATTCTTACGGTAGTGGTTTCCCGAAGACCATTATTGGATATAGAATTTTATTGACCATTCCCATATCTGTGGCGAGTGCTGAAAGATCCTTCTCCAAATTCAAATTAATCAAAAACTATTTGAGATCAACTTTGGCTCAGCATCGCTTGACACCGCTCGCAACTTTGTCAATCGAAAAGGATATTTCGCCTGCTACTGATTTCGACACTGTCATCGACACATTTGCAAAACAAAAAGCTCGCAAGGTTAACTTACATGTCTAAATTGAAATGTATTTGATCAAACTAATTATCGCATGCCATGAATGTAAAAATAATTCTTCTGATAATATCCTTAAGAACACGAGATCTTATATATAAAAGTCAAAGTCTTGACCGGGGTACAAATCCACAATTTATGATGAATCTTTACAAAATTTTGCACACATGTTCTTGCTACTCCCGGACGCGTCGTAAGCGTAGTTAGAACGCAGATTTTTCTTCAGTTTTTTAATAATAATTCGTCAAACTTTCCATGCGTAATACATGGAGCAAATAAAAACAAGTAATGGCGCCTGTCTCAATTCTCACCGATATATATCGAATATCAAATATATATCGATCTGTCACTCTGTCGAGAGCAGTCGAGAGTTCGCGATACAAACAATGTCAAATACAATACAAGTCGGATTGAGTTTGTAATTGTCTTGGTTTTGTTATCCGTTGTAACGCGTTTAATTGGTGCAATAAGTGCAATTAGTGGAACGTCAATTTCGAAATCAACTAACCGTTTTCTGACAAACATCAAATTTTCTTATTCGGTAAATATGTGCGTCTTTGTAGTTGATACCCTGCATTTCGAAGGTGACAATTTGTATTGTGAAGTAAGAAATTTGGGTTTGTAAGTCGGCTATTTGCATTTTCGGTTGAGCATTCACATTTTATGTAGTTGGCAAATTGCATTCTTTAAGGTTAAATTGCTTTTTATGTTGACTATTTGGATTTTAGTGGAAAATTTGAGTTTTTATGGTTGACAATTAGCAATTTTTTCGATCGAGTTGCATTTTTTTGTTCACTTAGTGCATTTTTTACTTGAAAATTTGCATTATTTAGTTGATGATTGCATTTTTGTCGTAAATTTCTATTTTTTGTCAAAAATGTGCATTTCTGGTCGAAAATTCGTATTTTAAGTAGTTGACGATTTGCATTTTTTTAGGTTTAATTGCATTTTTTTTCCATTCTTGGATTTTTCACTATAAATTCCTAATTTTATTGTTGACTATTTGCATTTTGCAGTTGACAATTGCATGTTTTGTCGAACATACGTATTTTCGTAGTTGACAATTTGCATTCTTACAGGTTTAATTGCGTTTTTTGTTTACTATTTGGATTTTTCATTATAGATTTGCATTTTTTGTTGACTACTTGCGTTTTGCAGTTGAAAATTGAATTGTTGTCGGTAATTTGCATTTTTTGTCGAACATACGTTTTTTTGGTAGTTGACAATTTGCATTTTTATAGGTCGATTTGCGTTTTTTGTTGACTATTAGTATTTTGCAGTTGACAGTTGCATTTTTGTCGACAATTTTCATTTTTTTTTAAACATACGTTTTTTTGTAGTTGACAATTTGCATTTTTTTGTTGACTATTAGTATTTTCCAGATGACAATTGCGTTTTTGTTGACAATTTTTATTTTTTGTCGAACACACGTTTTTTTGTAGTTGACAATTTGTATTTTTACAGGTTTGTTTGCGTTTTTTTGATGACTTTTTGGATATTTTACTATAAATTTGCATTTTTTTTATGACAATTTACATTTCTTCACATTTGCTCTTTTGAGGTTACATTGCGTTTTTTGGTTGACTGTGTAGATTTTTCGACATTTGAATGTCAATTGTTGATTATAAAGAACAAATTTTTGTATTCGAATTTTCTCTCGCTTTGTTTATTCGCTGTTCAATTAACGATGGCACCTAGAAAGCGACAGTTCATTGGTCGTGATAGCAATTCATCAAGTCGATCAAAAAAAAGGAGAGAGGCGGAATCTGCAGAACAAGCTTCACACCGGCTTCAAGAGGAAAGAAGAAGGTACACGCTTCAACCCCGTAGGCAACCTGCTGATCTTGAGTTAGCAGGATTCAATTATGAGCAAGATGTCGACTATCATATGCATCCCAGTATACTTATCGGAGAAATGAGCATCATTTGTTCTTTTTGCTCTGCTCGAAAATTTAAAAATGAAGCTCCTGGAATGTGCTGCTCTAATGGAAAGGTCAAATTAACACCGCTAAAGAATCCTCCGGAACCACTGCTTACTCTTACATCAGGATGTACGGCTCAATCGAAAAGTTTCTTGCAAAACATACGAAAATACAATAGTTGTTTCCAAATGACTTCATTTGGAGCAAAAGAAATTCAAGAAGGTGGTTTCATGCCAACTTTCAAAGTTCAAGGACAAATATACCACCGCGCCGGGTCACTGTTACCACTACCAGAGCAAGATGCTCAGTTCCTGCAAATCTATTTCTTAGGCGACACTGACTTGGAAACAGATAGACGATGCGCAATAATCCCTGGAGTCGATCGTGAAATCGTTCGTCAATTGCAAGATTTACTACATCAAAGTAATGCGTTAGTTCGGATTTTCGAAACCGCTCTGGATCAGATGCCTTCTGATGATTACAAAGTCATCATAAAAGCTGATAAAACACCGACAAGGGAACACGAACGACGTTTTAACATCCCAACCATCTCTGAAGTTGCAATCGTCATTGTAGGACAACAGTTTGACAGACGCGATATAATTCTCCATAAACGAGGTGATAACTTACAACGAATCGCTGAAACGCATAGATCTTATGACGCTCTTCAATACCCTCTTCTCTTTTGGGAAGGTGAAGATGGGTATCACTTCAACATCTTTCAAGTTGATCCAGAGACTGGTGCGCCAACGAAAAAAAAAGTTTCAGCTATGAACTTCTACGCTTATCGTCTCATGATGCGATCTGGCACTAATTACCTTTTGCGGTGCGGCCGTCTTTTACAGCAATACGTGGTCGACATGTATGCAAAAATCGAGACTGAAAGGTTACTCTATCTTCGTTTAAATCAGACAAAGCTCCGTTCAGAGGAATATATCCATTTGCGAGATTCACTTGCCAGTGATCGAAATGTATCAGATGTTGGTCGGATGGTGATTTTACCCGCAACATTTACAGGAAGTCCAAGGCACATGCATGAGTACGCGCAAGACGCTATGGCATATGTGCGACACTACGGCCGTCCAGACCTTTTCATAACTTTTACATGCAACCCAAAATGGCCTGAGATCACCTGTTTGGGCCTACTTTTGCTAGGGTAAGGCGGATAAATACATAAGTGAATTTCTCCCCACCCTTTGCACCTAGGGTACAGAGTACAACCCTAGCCATCTGTTTCGGCCCCGGCGTCAACAAGTGTGAGCTTGACCCAGCCTACTCTCGCGTGTTAGTCTCAAGTTTGTGTGAGTCTAGTGGAGTACCAGTCTAACTGTCGTGGGTACAGCACGGCTTTACGTCCCGTTCTGTATTATAGTTAATGGTTACTCAAAGTGTGCCTATCGTGTAAGAGTACGGTTTTACATGCCATCTCTTGTGGAGTCATAGCCACTCATAGTGTTATAGTAAAGCCCTGTTCTTTCTGTATAGCCTGGCCAGGCAATATATAAGTAGTTCAATTATATCAGTGTTCCCCCACCTTATGTATCTTATAGATTCGACTGGACCACAGTGCAGACTGCAATCTGTAAGTACATAGTTTAAGGAAATATTAGAATAATAGAATTTGCCTCAATTCATGTTAAGGATCAATGTTTTGGTCCTGAGTTGCCTCAATTTATGTTAAGCTGGTCTTCTCCCGGAACCAGCACTATCGAATACAGTCCACTACAGAGAGCTTGCCGTGTCTACAAAGTTGTGCGTAGACATGTTTTGGTCCTCCGGGCCGGATTAAAACGTTTTGGTCCTAAGCCGGGTCGGATTAAATGTTTTGATCCAAATTTGGCAAAATTCTGTTCTTTTAATAATTTCTTGAATGTGCTTGTCTGGCCGACATGATCCGTGCATGAAAATAACTGCTACTCCAAAGTTGTTACTGGAGTAACATTTTCATTCTAATCACAGTTACTAGATACGTGCTCTCAGTAACATATTGTGATTTTGGTAACCTGCTACTGGTTATCTATCTCTCGTGTTGATTAATCATCAAATGTGTTTGAATTTACAATCAATTGTAAATTTAGTTTAAACTAATTATTAATTTCATATGTGTCTTATAATTGTTTTCTATTACATGATTGCAATTAGTTTTTCTTACTTGCTTATAATTAGTTCTTACGTGTTTATAAATTTCTCTTTCGTGTTATAATTAGTTTTCTCTTGTGTTTATAATATTTCTTACGTGCTTAAATCAGTATTCATTATGGATTCGAAAACATTGAAGAGTTTCAATATTTTAAAGCTCAAAAATGATACTATTTTACAAAATATTGTGCAAATTCATTCGTTTATAGAAAGTGTAAAACTTGATAACAGTTTAAAATTTGTGTTTAAAGTAATGATTCCTAACTTGGAATCAAGTTATCAAGAATTTTCCGATACCTATTCTAAAATAGTGGAGTGTTTCGCTATATCTGACATACCAATACCCCAAGAGATGACAGATATGCACCTGAGTGTAAATCTAATGTTTTATAAGGTAAAAGGTTACTACGAATCGATTTTTTCAAATAGTGAAGAAAAAATTTGTGTTGTTGATTCAAAAAACTTTTCCGTAAACAATCCGTTACCCACAATAAGTCTCCCTGAGTTTCCTACTCTGGAAAAATTGGTAGAGTTCGTGAAGAACCATAGAAAGGCTATGGGTGAAACTAAAGTCAAACCTGAGCCTAAGGTAAATTCTCAAAAAAATAAGGTAAGTTCTTATCATAAGGTAAGCCTTATTAGTTCTCGTGCTGGTGTTATAAGTTCTCTTACTACTTGTTTATATTGTGATAAACAACACAGGATATTTGTTTGTCCTAAATTCAAATCTCTTAGTTCGTTTCAGAGAAATAGTTTTGTTAAAAGTAAGAACTGTTGTTTTAATTGCTTATCTCCAAATCACAAAGTGAAAGTATGCCCATCTCGCGGCCGTTGTTATAATTGCAAATTAAAACATCATTCTTTATTGTGTTTCAAGAAGTTTTCACGAATAGCATCTCCTACAGATCGTTCTCGTGATAATCAGGTTCGTACAGTGTCACAAGAACCCTTAAAGGGTCCCTCTGATGTTACTCAATTGAGCTCGTGTTCTACTCAAGTGAAAAATACTGTCTCCTCGTTTACAGTTCTTTTGGGAACTGCTGTTATTTGTGTTCGTGGAAAAGGAGGCAGAGTTCATCATCTTAGGGCACTTATAGATCCTGGAAGCCAAGCTAGTTATATTACTGCTTCATGTGTTCAAATCCTCGGTTTGAAGAAGCAACGTGCGAATGTTACGTGTTCTGGTATTGGCGACATGCCGTCCCAATCTCCTTCAGGTGTTGTTAATTTGTTGATACACCCTGAGAAATCAAAGTCAAGTTTGTGCACTCAAGCATTTGTTATTCCTAAGATAACAAATCTGCAACCTTCAGTGAATCTTTCTCCTTCGGTTTGTGATAACTTTAACCATTTAAAGTTAGCCGATCCCAAGTTTTATATACCTAGTGATATTCATGTTCTTATAGGCGCTGAGTTATTTAGTTCAATTATAACTGGTGAAAAAATAACGTTTCCTCCTGGTGTTCCTACAGCGTGGAATTCAGTTTTTGGTTATGTGTTAATGGGTCAGTGTAGCACCCAATGTGTTGAAACCAAAAGACCAGTTCAAACACTTACATCTACTGTAAGTGTTAAGTTAAATTGTGAAGTTAATAAACTCCTCCAGCAGTTCTGGGAGTTAGAGGAAATTCCTTCAGCCAGTAGTGTGTCTTTGAGTCCCGAAGAAATGCTAGCTGAAGAAATGTTTACCAATCTTCATTACCGTGAAGAATCAGGTAGTTATGTAGTTCCACTACTTGTGAAACCTGATGAAAGTTCAAAATTAGGTTTCTCTTTCAATAGTGCATCTATGCGTCTTAATTCTGTTAAAGGAAAATTTGTGAAAATTTCTCAGTTTGATGAGTTTTGTTATACAGTTAATCTGTCACCAACAGCTAATAAGAAGAGAGCAGTTCTCTCTAATATAGCTCGTGTTTTAGATCCGCCTGGTTGGATCGGTCCTGTTACAGTCTGGGCTAAGCAATTTCTTCAGAAATTGTGGCGTTTAGGTCTAGACTGGGATACGCTCTTGCCTGAGCAGGAATGTAGTGAATGGCAAATGTTTGTCACTTCTCTCAAACTAGTTTCGCAGTTTCGTGTTCCAAGAATCATTCTTCCCCCTGATTCTGTAGAGTGCAGTCTCATTGGATTTTGTGACGCCAGTGAGAAAGGTTATGCTGCAGTTGTGTATTTACGCAGCCAGAATTTAAGTGATAGTGGAAGTTCACACCTTCTGATGGCCAAAACTAAAGTTGCGCCAGTTAAACCAGTTACTATACCTCGTTTAGAACTTCTAGGTGCAGTTCACCTTATGAAGTTAGTGAATCACGTTCATGAAGCTCTGTGTGCTTCAGTGATTATTTCCAATGTGTTAACATTTACGGACTCCTCCGTTGTGTTGAGTTGGCTCAGAACAGAGCCACATAAGTTACAGACGTTCGTGTGTCATCGTGTTGTTTCCATTCTCAGTTCACCTGTTACACTGAATTGGAACCATGTTTCTTCTCAAGATAATCCAGCCGATGTCGCCTCTAAAGGATGTTTACCTGCTCAGTTTCTACAGGATCCTCTTTGGCTTCATGGTCCCATCTGGCTCACTTCATCCATAGGTGAGTGGCCTAAATCTCGAGAAGGTAATATTAGTGACGTTCCTGAGTTAAGAGTTAGCACTCTTGTGGCGTCTACACAAGACGTTTCGTTTGACATAGAAGATCAACTAGCAACATGTTCGAACTTTTCCAAGCTTCAGCGTTCTATAGCTTATTGGTTAAGATACATGCGAAATCTGAGATTATCTCCGAAGGTGGTTGGCCAGTTATCTCTTGGAGAGTTACACCAATCTACTTTAGCGTTAGTTAAGATGACTCAACAGAAGTATTTCGCTCAAGATATTATAGCTATTAGAAAAGGCGAAGAATGCTCTGCTCAGCTCAAATCGCTGACTCCAGTTCTTGATCCCCAAGGTCTTTTACTGGTGGGTGGAAGACTTCAAAATTCTGATCTTAGTTTCTATGCTCAACACCCAATGATTTTACCCAAATCAAGCGTTGTTACGGAACTTCTCTTGCAACATTATCATAATTTGTTTTTACATGTTGGAGCTAATACGCTCAGTTATTTACTTCGGTCAAAGTTTTGGATTATATCCTCTCGTTGCGCCATACGTCGTGTTTTGCGTATGTGCCATGTGTGTCGCAAGTGCAATGCTCGCCCTGTTGTTCCTCTAATGGGCAATTTGCCTGCGCCTCGAGTTAGTTACTCCCGTCCATTTCTACATAGTGGTGTAGATTTAGCTGGACCATTCCTTGTTAAGGAATCTCTGCGCAGGAACTCTAAGCAGTTCAAAGCTTACCTGTGTATCTTCGTGTGTCTATCTGTTAAAGCAGTTCATCTTGAACTAGTGTCTGCTCTTTCCTCGGAAGCGTTTCTTGCCGCATTTGACCGATTTACAAGTCGAAGAGGTCTGTGCTCAGATGTTTACTCCGATGAAGGTCGCAATTTTGTAGGAGCCGATAGAATCCTACGTGAAGCTTACAGAACATTGTTCACAGCTGACGTCCTACCGTCAGCTATGTCCAAGCGCCCAGTTACTTGGCATTTCCAACCTCCATTTACTCCTAACGTTGGCGGTATTTGGGAGGCAAATATTCGTTTTGCTAAGTCACATCTTACAAATGTGATTGGCAACCAAGCTTTGTTGTTTGTTGAATACACGCGACCAGTATCTAAGCTGGTCAAGGTGTCAGTTTAAGTTTCGTTAGTGCTCTCTCGCTCTCCACAGAGTGTTGTGTTCCCATTCCGAGGGCTTCCCCAGCGCGAAGTCTTCAGTGATAGCCCCCTCTGAAGTGAAGAACGCAGTGTGGTTCCTTACTTCCTTCTCAATCATTTCCCTCATCCCCTCTTGGTTTGCGAGAGAGCTGTAATTCTTAGAAGTTTATTTGATTTTTTCTTAGTTGAATAAGTTTCTTTAATTTTTTGTGTTCTAGGATAATTCTTAGAAGTTTATTTGATTTTTTTCTTAGTTAAGTAAGTTTCTTTAATTATTTTGTGTTGTGTGATTTTATAGTGATTCGTTTATGTTTGCGATATCACTCTATTGTGTAGTTTGTTCACTAAGTGTAAGGCTCACATAACTCACGTTTGAAAAATTAGTTCAAATTTTTGGTGGGTGTATGTTTGGGCCTACTTTTGCTAGGGTAAGGCGGATAAATACATAAGTGAATTTCTCCCCACCCTTTGCACCTAGGGTACAGAGTACAACCCTAGCCATCTGTTTCGGCCCCGGCGTCAACAAGTGTGAGCTTGACCCAGCCTACTCTCGCGTGTTAGTCTCAAGTTTGTGTGAGTCTAGTGGAGTACCAGTCTAACTGTCGTGGGTACAGCACGGCTTTACGTCCCGTTCTGTATTATAGTTAATGGTTACTCAAAGTGTGCCTATCGTGTAAGAGTACGGTTTTACATGCCATCTCTTGTGGAGTCATAGCCACTCATAGTGTTATAGTAAAGCCCTGTTCTTTCTGTATAGCCTGGCCAGGCAATATATAAGTAGTTCAATTATATCAGTGTTCCCCCACCTTATGTATCTTATAGATTCGACTGGACCACAGTGCAGACTGCAATCTGTAAGTACATAGTTTAAGGAAATATTAGAATAATAGAATTTGCCTCAATTCATGTTAAGGATCAATGTTTTGGTCCTGAGTTGCCTCAATTTATGTTAAGCTGGTCTTCTCCCGGAACCAGCACTATCGAATACAGTCCACTACAGAGAGCTTGCCGTGTCTACAAAGTTGTGCGTAGACATCACCCATCATCTCCTTCCAGGGCAAACAGCAAACGACAGGCATGACTTAACAGCAAGGATTTTCAAACAAAAACTGAACAAAATGATGGATGCCATTAAAAAACTTCATATTTTCGGAGATGTGCGATGTTTTATGTACTCCATCGAATGGCAGAAACGAGGTTTGCCACATGCCCACATCCTGATTTGGCTGAAGGAGAAGATACATTCAAACAGGATCAACAACATCATCTCAGCAGAGTTGCCTAATCAAGAATCTGATCCGTTACTCTTTCAAACAATCAGTACTAGCATGATACATGGCCCGTGTGGACATTTGAATCCTTCTGCCCCATGTATGAAAGATGGACATTGTACGAAAAAATATCCACGGGAATTTACACTTGAGACCGAAACAGGCCATGATGGGTATCCAAAATACAGGCGACGGCAACCAGAAGATGGGGGCAATGTCACAACAGTGAAGGTTAAAAACCAAGAAATTCAGGTAGATAACAGCTGGGTAGTTCCCTACTCACCGTTACTATCCAAGATGTTCCAAGCACACATAAATGTAGAATTTTGCAACTCGGTAAAATCAATCAAATATATTTGCAAATATATAAACAAAGGCAGCGACATGGCGGTATTCGGATTTGCAAATGAAAATGATGAGATTGCACAATATCAGATGGGGCGCTACGTAAGTAGCAATGAAGCTTTTTGGAGGATTCTGAGCTTTCCTATTCACGATAGACACCCAACGGTTGTTCATTTGTCAGTGCATCTTGAAAACGGGCAAAGAGTTTATTTCACTGAAGCAAACGCACGAGAAAGAGCAGAAAATCCACAACACACGACGCTCACAGCATTTTTCCAGCTATGCACAGATGACCCATTTGCCAGATCATTGCTCTACTCCGAAATCCCGCGGTTTTATACCTGGAACACTTTAAAAAAACAGTTTTTCAAGAGAAAGCAAGGCACCATAGTACCAGGAACAGACGCCAAAGAGAGTGATGCATTAGGTCGCGTCTACACCATTCACCCGACTAATGCTGAATGCTACTATCTAAGGATGCTTCTCCACCAAGTCAAAGGACCTACGTCTTTTGAAGCTCTCCGCACTGTGGATGGACAAGTCTGTCAAACTTATAGAGAGGCGTGTCACAAGTACGGCCTTCTTGAAGATGATAGTCATTGGGACACTACTTTGTCGGATGCTGCTTTAACTTCTTTCCCGTCACAACTGCGTAGTCTTTTTGCTATCATACTGACAACGTGCACACCGTCAAATCCAAAAAACCTGTGGGAGAAGTACAAAGATAGTTTTAGCGAAGATTTTTTGCATCGAGCGCGCCGCACAAGCAACGACCCTGACCTACAGTACTCGATTCGAATTTATAACTTGGCTCTCATTGATATTGAGGACAAATGCATGTCCATCAACAATAAGACCCTCAATGATCTAGGTTTGGTATCTCCAACGCGCGATGGCATGGACATTACCGACAGAGATATATTAAGAGAAACAAGCTACGACACAGAGGCGTTGCGCGTATTTGTGGAGACAAACAAGCAACGATTAGTTCCTGATCAAAGACTGGCATACGATTATATCATGCAACATGTTGCTAATGATGAAGGTGGCCTCTTCTTCCTTGATGCACCAGGAGGAACGGGAAAAACATTCTTGATTAATTTAATTTTGGCCGATATACGAAAGGATAACAAAATTGGTCTTGCCATTGCATCTTCAGGGATTGCGGCGACACTTCTACCAGGTGGGAGGACTGCGCACTCAGCTTTGAAATTACCATTAAATCTTGCGACTTCTGATTCGCCGATATGTAACGTAAGTAAAAGCTCTGGGCAAGGTCATGTTTTGAAAATTTGTAAAATTATAATTTGGGACGAATGTACAATGGCCCACAAAAAAGCTCTAGAGGCACTTGATCGGACTTTGAGAGATATTCGAGGAATCAACGAACCTATGGGTGGTGCATTCGTCTTAATAGCAGGAGATTTTCGGCAAACCCTGCCTGTGATTCAACGAGGAACCGCTGCTGATGAGCTGCATGCATGTTTGAAAGCATCTTACCTTTGGCGGAACGTTCAAAAACTGACTCTTAACACAAATATGAGAGTTGTTCTGGGTGGAGATGACACAGCAGGACCTTTTGCACAAAAACTTTTGCAGATTGGTGAAGGAAAGTTTCCAACGACACTCATGAGTGAAATCTCATTTTCGCCAGACTTTTGCAACGTCGTCCCCACAATTGAAGAACTCATTGACAAAGTATTCACTCATATTATCAGCAATTACAAGAATCACACGTGGCTTTGCGAGAGAGCTATCCTCGCACCACGTAACGACGATGTCAACAACATCAATACCATTGTACTTGGCACTTTACCAGGAGAACTCACAACATACAAATCCATCGATACAGTTCTCGATCAAGACCAAGCTGTCAATTACCCCACAGAGTTTCTCAACTCATTAGAACCTCCAGGTTTTCCACCTCATATGCTTCGACTGAAAAAAGGTTGTACTATAATTCTACTTCGGAACCTAAATCCACCAAAACTCTGCAACGGAACAAGATTGGCTGTAAAAAATTTGCTTCCCAACGTCATCGAAGCCACAATACTGACAGGCGCGGCTAAAGGAGAAGACATTTTTATTCCTAGGATTCCTATGATACCCTCTGACATGCCATTTGACTTCAAGAGGCTTCAATTTCCAGTGCGCTTAGCATTCGCCATGACTATTAATAAATCACAAGGGCAATCTCTGAAGGTAGCTGGCATCAATCTAGAAAAGCCGTGCTTTTCTCATGGCCAATTATATGTTGCCTGTTCTAGGGTTGGTTCGCCAAAAAATTTGTACATTTACTCGCCTAACAATACGACTAAAAATATAGTTTATCCCACAGCTTTGGACAACTGACTTTACTCATTCGAATGACATTACCGTTGACAGCCAATATTATTTATTTCTTTATTTCATAACGTTAAACTTTTAATAACGTTATAGGCATTTATTCATCTTGAGAAACGTGAGTGCAATACACAATTAAATCATGCGCTGTGACTTCCATTTTGTTAGGCTGACGTTTGTTTCGATATTACGTGCAATGTCTTAACAAGGTGTTCTTTAATAAAGTTCCTCTTCAATAAAGTTAGTTCTGAGTAAGTTATTAGTAAGTTAATTGCTTATTACATACAAGTTGCCCAGAACGTGATATTGCACACACTCTCCATAGAGAAAGACTTCCGAATTTCTTCTTACTTTTTCGTCATTTTTTGTTATGCAAGTATGAAAATTATTTTGATCGTATAGGTTTTCATATTTCACTGTGTGTAAAGTAAATTTTTTTTTTAACGGTACGGACAATAAATTGTTCTCATCATTAATGAACTGATACAAGTTGTTTATAATCCAAGGTGATTCATGAACAGTTTCTGCAATAACGTTCATTACACAACTACAATTTCCTTACATTATCTTTGTCACAGATTTCGAGTAGTAGCCGTGAAGCAGCCGTTCTGCTCGCGTGTCTTTCAATAATTTGAAAAACAGGAATATCTTACTTGGCAGGATGACTATCGGGTACACTTGCAACTTCTACGAAGACGAACTAAATTTTTAAACGACAAAATGCGCAGCGGAGCGCGCGCGGGCTCAGCTAGTTTTAATATAATATATGATAAGGGGAATATACCTGAAGATTTCAAAAAGTCAATTATTTTTCCAATTTACAAAAAAGGTGCAATATGTGAAGTGTCCAATTACAGAGGGATTTCCTTCATTAATATTGTTAGCAAGCTGTTCACTGGGCTCTTACTAGACAGAATAATTAGTTGGGAGAGAGAACATAAAATACTAGGTGAGTTTCAAGCGGGCTTTAGAAAGTCATACTCTGTCATTGACAATGTTGCCACTCTTATGAGCTTCATCAAAATTAAGCTGAGTGTTTACTTAGATATGAACTGCAAAATTTATTTAGAGTTCATAGTATTTTTTAAAAATATTATCCTAAGGTGGGAATCCGTGAAATGGGACAGCCAGGGGACTGTGTTTTTAGGGTTTCAATATTTTTTAGAAAAAAAAGGTAAAATTGTTATCGTTATAAATATAATAGCACTATAAAGTTCAGCGTTTAATTTAAATTAAGAGGCATAATTATATTTCTATGCTTTATTTTTTTTTTTTAACTCGGTCCGGACAGCCGTCTACAAGTTACAGAGAATCGCCATAAGACATAATGGAAATAATTCATTTCTTGCTTTAGGGCAACATTGGGGGGGGGGGGGGGGGGGGGGGGGGGGTGAATATTTGTTTTACATTGTGATAGGAATGTAAACACAATTTTGTTTATGCATGTTTTTTATTGTTTTTTTTTTTTATTTATTATATTTAGTTTATTTTTCAATTGTATTTATTTATTTCATTTTTTTAAGTAATGGAGGAACGTTCTCGAAAGTTTTCTGAGTGGGACGAAAAAGAAATACATGAGATTCTATTCGATCCAAAACAGTCCAACAGTGGTTGTGTTTTGAAAACTGAACAGGAGCTAAAAAAAAGTGGACGAGGCTCTATGGACACAAAAAAGCTCGGTCTGTCTCGTCAGATGGTTGGATAATAAGTGTATCAACGTTATCAACATATTTTGGCACACATCCTATTACAGAATGTAAGCGATATTGTCGTCAAACAAAAACTCATATTCAAGTAAATCGGCCTGATTGTATCACCCAATACAACCAATTCATGGGTGATGTTGATTTAATAGATATGCTCGTCGAACTCTACCGTTTAAACATTAGGTAAAAAACTGGTATATCCGTATTGTTTTATGGACTATAGGTATTTGTACAGCAAATAGCTGGCTGCTTTATAGGCGCCATCAAAAGCAAAGAGTGAGAAGGCCAAACTCATTCTCCTAGAATTTACTTCGAAAGTAGCTCACGGACTCTAGATGAGTCACTGATAAATCACTGTTAGAAAAAAAGCAAGGGCGCCCTTCTACTAGTAAAGGAGATACGCCTCCAACTAAGATGAAAAAAAGTCAACCCTCAAACATTACAGACAGCGTTCGTTATGATCAGTTTGCTCACTTTGCTAAGTTTGAAGAAAAAAATTAATAAATGCAAAATGTGTAGCAAAACAACTAAAATAGCATGTCTGTACCTCGGAGGTATAGAACACTATGTCCATTTTTTACCAAAATAGGATTATTAACACATTCGTATATAACTTTTTTCAGTCTACCCAGAGGTATAGAACACTATATTTGGTCCTAGACCAATTGTAAGGGGAGTTACATGCTTTTAAAAGAACACCAAGTCCACTTTTATTCAGAGGAATACAACACCATGTGGACTTGAAGTTGTATACCTACCACTACAAACTTGGATGATGCAATACACCATCTGGACATAGTGTTGTATACTCCTGGTGGATTTTTCTTGAACTAAGAGAAGAAGGTTTCAGTTCAGTCATTTTGGTTGTGGTTTGAGGCTTTTACTTTTGTTTTTGAACAAATTATATAAGATTGAAGGAAGATGGATCCTATCTCTCGTGGATATAACTTACTTTCCAACTTTACTGCACCCATAGGTAAGCTATTGTTTTGTACACTCATTAATACTATTAAGTTACAAAACATAACCCAAATAATATAAGGCATTGAATTATCATTAAAATCACCAAATTTATCAAATAATAAATAGTTTACAATCATTTTTACAAGACTGGTATTGTTTCAGAATCAAATGCTAATAACAGTAATTATCAAGATAATGGCAATGAACAGGACGATTATTTACAAAAGAAAGCATATTCAAAAGAGGTATCAGAATGATAATCTTTTGAATTTATGGAAGAAGTATATACGAACTCGGCCATTTAAAATAAGTTATGCTTCATTCTGTAGGTTTGGACCTGCCAATTTAATTCACCCATCACATACAAGTCGTGATACATGCTTATGCATAAAATGTGAGAATTTAGAATAGTTAGTTATTAAAATTGGCGTTTCACAAAATAATACCACATTCAAGCTCAAGTGCTTTAATCAACAGTTTGTGCTGCAGAAGCCCAAAACTTTAGTGTTTCTGTATAAAATGCAAGAACTGTCGGGGTACTTTACTTGAAATACATCCTTTCGAAGGAGACGTTAACATATGTTATTTTCAGTGGGGACAGTATCACAGCAAAGGATTTTTAATGGGAAAACAAAAACTGTCAAGCGCATGGTAAAAAACAAAAAAGCGACATCATCTAAAAATGCTATTGATAAATTGTTAATTGACTTTGAGGTATACGTTCAACATATCTACCGCAATTGTGATAAAAGCTTGTTTGCTACCACATTTCCTGTAGAAATTTGATCTCTTTTGTTTATTTAAATTTTGATTTCTACAGTAGTTTGCCGAAAATTGCCCTAAAAAAAAATATTATCAATAATTTAAGACGTGCAATTTTTAAGAAAGTACACGTATACAACGAAAAAAAATTCAATTAAACAAACTTTACACTTGGATTCACAAAGAGATACCAATTTTTAATAATTTTAAATAATATTAATTTCTAATCCAAAGGTTTTTCAAATGATACTACTACTGGGCCAACAGGGAAGATGAATAGAATAGAATTTGAAGAGGACAAATATTTGGGTTATTTGCTTTATTTGCACATTCTAATAAAAAAAACTAAACATTGAACAAAGCAAAAGAAAAACAAAGCAACAAAATCATTTAACTAAATACTTTAAAACTATTATTATTTTTATTTGGGCATATTGAAAAATATATATTATTAATTGTACCTTCTCGACGCCTCTACCACAAAAACCAGACCCCGTCAACTCTTCACACTTTAATTCCACCCCAGTCAACTTTCATCTAATTGTTCAACTTCATTTTTTATTTAAAACATATCAAACCACAGTGCACCGTTTAAGAGCTAGCTCGTGACTCCATTCCACTCAACCCTATTTTACAGCTGTTTTATATGTTTTCTTGTTTTGTTTTCTTAAACACCTTGATATATATTAGATTATAATAAAAAAAAATTACCTCTTTTCATTAAAATATTCATAAAAAAATGTTGCGTAGTGTACATCACACCAGATCCCTCCAGCAGATTCCCCAGATGAAAAAAATAAGTAATACTCAACTAATTATTCACGTAGATTTCGCCGAAAATTACTCGTGCAAGTATGGTGCCGAGCCGCAGTGGGTGCATTTTGGCGCATCTCGGGCACAGATATGCCTACATACAGTAGTGGCTTATTAACCCTGCAAGCTTCTGCACGGCTCCAGATAATCTCAGGCATGATGCTCGCGCTATAGCTGCTCATTTAACTGCGAAATTATACAATCAGGTAAACTTTTTAATAGGCATGGGTATTGATAGTTCGATGTTATCGAAACATTGATGTTTTCAAGAAAACATCGATGTTTTTCCCTCGATTATTTTCTTTCGATGTTGTGCAGTTATCGATGGTTTTAATTAAACATCGATGTTTTCGGCTAGCTCAAAAGGTGTTACGGCTTCATGTAAATCGATGGAAGCTGTGTTGCAACAATCCGGATGGCCGACTGGATACGAGTCTCCATCGCCAACTGATTCGGACAGAGGTAAACATTCTGATAGTTTTCCTATCCAATCTATTTCATTTTTTCTTAGCCAAACTACCTAGACTACTGGCTTATCTTTCTTTTTTTTCTTTTCACAGAAAGCCGTTCCTTATTCCGGAATCATAACAAGAACATTCAGAGCGCTTGGCAAAAAAAGAAGGAGTCAATAGAAGTCGATGCCAGAAGAACTCTCGCTGTACTTAAATTCACCAAACGAGAAGATTCAGCAGAACCCTCTTGCTTTTTGGAAGATGATGAAAGACACTTATCCGACAATGTTTGACGTAGTATTCAAATATGTGCCTGTAATCGCCACTTCAGGTTCCATCTGAGAGGCTATTCTCTCAAGCAGGTCTGATTTTGAACTCATTAAGAAATCGCCTCTCAGAAGATATGGCTTCGTAACTTCTATTTTTACATGAGATAGATGACAAATTTTGGGAAATTTAATACGAAAAATAAACGTATTTCAATATTTTAATCGTTTTATTATTAATTGTTCTATATTGTTTTTGTTATTACATTAATACAACTTTCTTTGTAAAATTTATTTCTTTTTAATAAAGAATGTTTTGTACCTCATCACCTTGTTTTTCTTCTAGTTGTTTTTGTGTAATAATGAATGAAAAATTACAGATTACTTTTAATTAGGTAATACAGGCTAAATACATTAAAAATAACAGGCTTTCACTTCCGACTTTACATTCGCATTATACATTGTTACCAATGAATTTAAGAGAAATGAAATAACTTTTCTTTTTTTTTTTTTAATCAAATGATAAAAGTCACTAAAAAAATGAATTTTATCAATTTTTGCTAGTGACATAGGTACTTTTCCCGCCGGAAAAAAATCTATATGAGAAGAGCGGTTGCCCAATCAGATTTCGAGATTCTTACGCTCCTAGGCCACCGTAAACCCGACCTTATCCCTTATATTGTCCGAAATGTTTTTTCATTCATTTTTAGTCGTTTGAGAAATCATCGATGTTTCAAAACATCGACGTTTTTCTTCCGATGTATATTAACCATAGATGTTCACTAGATAAAAAACATCGATGTTTTGTCTATCGATACCATCCCTACTTTTTAATCATTTGCATGCTTATATACAATTTACTGAACCATTTCACTATTCCGAAATAGCAACATATTTAAGATCAACATTTCCTGATTGCACTTTAGATGTGCAAGGTGTTAGCAATAGGCTACATGTAGTAAGATGTATTACTAAGGGGGATGAAGAGCCTCTATTTGATATGAAGGTTTCTGATTTACATTTTAATTTTCAAGCAATATACTATCTGAAACCAATAAACTTTTTCGATGTGAATCATTTCTTTGTTAAAGAGCACAGGAATAATTACAAATTTTTGGAACGATTATTCGAACGACTCAGAGTAATTCTTTTGATAAAGAATTTAGTTATTTTTGGCCTATGATTGTGCCCGATATTTTGTGATGTCATGAATTTATAGCGAAGTACTTGGATTTTGTAGCGACATGTTATTATCCTAAGAAAAAACAATTTTATGTTTACGGCGATACAAATATTGGTAAAACTTCATTAAATGCTTGGGAAATAGAATTTTTTATGTTATGGATAAAATGCAACCATTTTACTCTTTAAATTTTTTAACACAAATTGATATTTTGGGATGAATTTAATTCGGAAAATTATAATATAGAATATTTAAAATTAATATTATCGGGTGAACAATTCCGAATTACTAGAAAGTATTTCGATACGCGATTATTTTCTGTTAAAGTACCTATTATCATGATATCTAATGAACCACCTCCAAACGATACTGCTTTCTTAAATCGTGTACATATAATTAATGCAAATAAAAAAATTGATTATGAAGATATAAGGGAAATAACCTCTGTACCTATCTTTAATATGTATGAAAAAATAAATTCCGATGATTCAGATTAATCTATATAATAAAAATGAATGGCTAATTTTGCTAAGCGCAAAACTCGAGAACGGCTGGACCAATTCGGCTAATTTTTTTTTCAAATATTCGTTGAAGTCCGAGGAAGGTTCTTATTAAAAATTATTAGTAGGGCCTTAACGCATTGCAAATGCGCCCTTATTTAAAGTTATTGAACCTGTACTATCCTTCTAGATTTGTAACGAAAAAAAGGGGCAGATATATCGAGCCGCGGGCGGAGCGCCCGCATATACGCCCCTACAATTTATACCAAAGTTTGTGACCTGACCTTTGTTTTAAATTTATTGGTTGCTGACCAATGAACGAGAGGAACTTGTCAAGGGACAACACTCAACTGTTGACACTATCCACTTCATTTCAGATGGGCCAACTACACAGTACAGGAATCGAACAATGTTCACCATTGTAGGTAAGATTTTTCCTGTATGGTATCCCCAATTAAAAAAAAGGATCATGGAATTTCTGCGAGGCAGGCCATTGGAAGGGGCCAGTTGATGGGGTCGGTTCGACAGTTGAAAGGACAGCAGACAAACGGGTTGCTGCGGATTACGACGTTTCATGTCTTCAAGATTTTTGTGAAGGTAGTAAAAGAAAGTTTAACAAAAACTTAAACATTTACGTTTCTGGCTGTTTTGCCAACAAACTGGCCAGCGGGACCGCTTCTCGTGTTGACCTAAAACCTGAATTTATCATTACCACCTTTAAATCTCATTACCGCCGAATTAACAAACCTGCATTATCATTACCATGGTAACAAAAAAAATTCAAATTCAAATTTGTGGGTCAAAATTATGATTTGAGCTGAAGTATGTCTTTTAAAATATTAAATATATGACAGAGATGGCGTATAAAAAGTTTCGGCGTATTTGGAAATATTGTCAGTCGACACATTTTTCATCGACTAATATTGAGGATTTTTTGAGAATCACCCAGTGAGTTGGCAGCCGCGGCTTGAGCGTGACTTATGACAGCGGCTTGTTTGTTTCTCGCTAAAAAAACGTAGTATTCTTACGTAAGTGTCTCGTTTTTTGTATATTTTGTTATTAATTATAAGAACAAAAGCTGTATGGTGTCAAAATTGTTGTAGTTTTAGTAGAGCATATTACTTTGTGACAATTCAGTGTATAACCTTTTTTTTTATATTATAAGAAGAATGGACCGAATGAACCGGTTCACTGAGTACCTCACGATCCTGGTTCACTGTTCCTTGATAGTGTAATGTTGAAAATCAATAATAGTATATGATGCTGAAGCTTCTCCAATTCTCGATATGAATAGAAGCAATAATCAACAGGATTCGACTCCTCTAGAGACACGCTATATTCGGTTCATTAGACCAGAAAAAATTAAGAAAACTTGCCACACAGAGTACCAGAAAATTGACGCACCCTGAAAAAATGGACATACTTTTTTTTTTTACTCTAGCTTGAAAAGTACGTCTTTTCACAGTGTTTTTAGTGCCCAGAGTGGATGTTTTCGAGCGTATCTTCCTCTTAAACCTTACTCAAGAGAGTTCTTTCTCCAACAGCAAGCACCTCTCGTAGACTTGTTGCACGGCAGTTTTCCGAATAAATTGTGTGTGATTTGTGACGGGACGTACTTGCGTAAAAAAGCAGCAATAACGCGTTCCAAAGAAAATCTTACTCGGGGCAAAAAAAAACACATTTATGCAAGCCGTTTACTATGTGTACCACAAACGCTTTCACAATCGATACTCCTGGGCCATTTGATGGGACATTGAACGATGCAGAAATAATGAAACGAGTTCTAGAAGTTCTCAGTACCATATTGCAGTCTGGGGACGAATTTATTTTGGACCGAGGATTTCGAGATGTCATTCCGTATTTGGAAGAAAAAGGCTACTCCGTTTTGATGCCATCTTTGAAAGGGAAAAGAAATCAACTTACGGCAAAAGAGTCTAATCACTCTCGGCTTGTAACTGTTCTCAGATGGGTAGTGGAGGCTATACATGGAATTTCGGGACAAAAATATAAATTACTGCATCATCAGTTTCACAATAATATGCTAAAAGATGCGGGTGTCCAACAAAATAGCGCATTTCCCAACCTCTAGATCCTAATTTGTTCCGGCCACTTAAAGCGTATTACGATGCTGCTGTCGATACTTGCAACGTCTGTCATCCAGGTGAAGTTTTCAACGTGTATGCTGTTGCTGAAGCTTTTAAGAGGACCTTTGAGAAGGCAGGCACTATTGAAAATGCTGTTCGGGGCTTCAGAGCAACCGGTATTTATCCCTTGGGTATCAATAAGTTCATAGATGCTGATTTTTTGCCGTCTGAAGTGACAGATGAGGAAGAAGAATTAGGAGACGAAGATAACAGAATGATCTCAGTGAAGCATCATGGGCATAGTGAGTCTGCTGCTTCTGCTGGAAGCTCTTCCAATCCAGGACCCTCCACTTCTCTCACAAAATAAAGACAGTAATCAGCCTCACAGAACTGACAGTCATCCAGTTTCCACCTCAAATACTGTTCTTGGAACCCATTCTAAACATGCTGAAACAGAACCTTGCTGTTCAAAGACTCCAGAAGAAATAATTCCTCTTCCAAAGATTCAAAGAAAGCGGAAACGCTCAGGAAAATGGCTTAAGTCGACGTTGCTTACATCAACACCCAATAAACAACGGTTGGAGAGAGAAGCCACCGAGAAGGAAACGTTCGATGGGAATGGTCAAACGGAAGCACATTTTCCCTCCCTCAAAAAGATGAAGGAGTCAAGCTCATCGGAATCTGAGACTAAGATTTCTCTGCACAACAGTAGCTCGGATTACGACGATCGTTTTGCTGAAATAGAAGATAATCAAGAGATAGTGAACATTGAAACAACAGATCCGTCTGAGAAACTTATTGCAAACGACTACGGAGTCGTTAAAGTTCACCGCAAAACAAAACACTATTTTCGGCTCTACGTAGCTAAGATCATTTCTTCTGATGGTGAAGGGTACGAATGTGCATTTTACAACCGATTGCCTATATCGACTACAAAGATATTGTATTAAAATTGTCCAAACCTGTAGAGAATGCCAGCGCTAGGTTTACAACACGTTGAGTTTCCCTGATGACTTGACTGTTTTTGCTCTTTACTAGTCCACTCCTAGTCAAATCGGAAACCAAAGTTACCTTATGTGATACCATTTAAGCTAAAATTTATATTTTTTCTTGTCATTTAGTTTAGTTTATTTCTTTACATTATTCATATTATATTGTAACCAAGTTGGCTATCCTGAGCAGCTGGAATAGGGCGAAGTCCAAGAAGGTTATAGGGAGAGGTAACAGAGGGTTACATGGTCTTGCCTACAGTGTATACCTCTGTACCTTCTTGCCTTCTATTTTTTTTCACTTTATAAGTCAAACTTCATTTCGATGTATATCTTTCTTTTTATTATTATCTTGTACATATATGTATATTCTCTGCCCAGTGTTTTTTTTTGTTTAATTATCTTTTCTAGATTAAATTAACTTTTGTTATTGGCAGGAACGAACTGATTACAATTATTTACACCCTGCATGAAGTTATATACTGTAGTGGCCAGCAATGACCACTGCAGTATGTATTTCAATAAAAAAAAAAGTTACGTATTGGATTGCTCTGTGTGTCTAAATGAATCCAGCAGTGGAGGTTATTATAGGTTTTAGATCGATACCGTACAGAGTCGATATTGTAAAAAAAAAGGAAATATCATTCTCGAATTGAAAAAAAATTGTTAAAAATAAATATAAAAGGTGTTTATAACTCATAATTATATTAAAATTAAGGAAATCAAATAAAGAAATATCAAATGTTAATATAAGTTTCTAAAACAGATGTTTTGTAATTTTTAAAAGGCTGTGCAAAAATTGAGCCAATGAGCGAGGAATGTGCAAAAAGAGATAGTTGTGTTCAGAGAGTGAGAGAGGAGAGTCGCATATCCAAAATGTCGGTCTGTGAAAAGTGCAATGATAGTTGATAGGATATAGAAAAGTTGTGCGGTAGTGTGATGACCGGTGTTTGTGAATAGAAGACGCTAAAGGAAGGTATCCCGATCTATCTGGAACGTCCAAGAAATGGAGACTACGACTCGAGAAAAAGACGAAAGAAGAAAAAAAAAAGGGCTTCTAGCACATGGAACCAAGCTCGGTAACTAGAAGAAAACCTAGCCGTACATCCGCAACCCAGCATCGATTTACCCAGTTGGTAGCAGCATATCCTCAGTTGGAACAAGAAGAAAAAATAGGAGATGGTCATTGCAGGTTTCTGTAAATTGTTGTAAAAATTATATGTGTGTAAATCGAATTTGACTAACCAATTCTATATTTTTTTATAAATGTTTTAATCGTAAAAAACATATAATAAAATGTAACACCTTTTGCTAAAAAAATATGTTTTTATTATTTAGTATAACCAAATTAGGTAGAAGCGTCGTTACAATATAGCATTACTATTAGGGGTGAGTACCATTATTAGTATTATCACTTTAAGTGATAGCTTCATAGTAGCCCGGCGCCCAACAACTTCTTTCCTTTCAATTTTCCTCGGCTACTATACTTGCGAAAGTATTTAAATTCTTTAGGCAATGGAACTTGGACTTTACAAATATTGTAAATTCTCCTGCCTACCCTCAAGTCAGTTATAATTTCTTTGTTCTATGAAGAATAACACGTTTATTGAAGTGTTGTAATGTAAACAAGCCCGTTGCCAAGACAACTGATTTAGAAGCAACGTTATATTTTTTTTAACCAATTTAGAAAAGGACAAAGAAAATAAAGAAGAAAGAAACCTAAGGATGAAGAAAATAAAATAGAAAATCAACAGGAAGAAAGTAAGAATACCTTTAACAGGAATAAAAGGAAGAAAAGATGGCTGTAGGCCTAACCTTACAGTTATCAACTTACATTTTATACATCAATTACAAGATCCACCGACTTTAAAATGAAACCAAATTTTCAGAAGGGATTAATTTAACACCCAGGAATAAAATGAAACAGCTAAAAGAAGAAGGAATGAAGAAAATTTGAGGAAATTATAAGCAAAAATAAGAAAAGGTCAATAATTAAAAAACGAGTCGGTAGAAGGTTGTGGAAATTTTTAGGAAAAGACAGTTAATTATTAAGAAGAATTTGAAAAAGGAAAAGAAGAGAAAAACTACCCACATCAGATGGAAAAGCCAGCTCAAAAATTTGAAAAGGAAGCAAGTTCCAAAAGAGATCCAATTATAGAGGACGGATCCAATCCAAAGCGGTATAAATAATCTGAAGGTGTATAGCACAAAATTTACATGCTATTTTCGAGAAAAGAAGAAGCCAAAATTAAAAAGAAAAGTTACAGAAAATTAAGATGACAATTTAGAAGAAAGAAGAAACTGAGGAAAGGAGAGAAAACACCAAAAAATTTTAATATTTAGTAGTAAAACAATAGACGACAGGAAAAAGAAACTCGAATCTGCTACCCATAATTCCGTGCGGAGGCAGATAGTTAGTCTACGCTGGGTTCTGATAGAGGCAAAACCTCTGAAGGACTGGTCTCTGTTTTTGTGTTAAAAGTTGACAAAGTAGTGAGTAGACTGGTGGAAATGAGTGGGAAGAGACCAATGAAGAGTTGAGATGAGGTGGAGAGAGTCTGGACTCCGATCTTTTGTAAAAATAGAATTAATTAAAATGTTATGTTCCAAGTGACGTCACCAAGGTAGGATCTATTTTTTTTTTGTACATATAATTTCCAAGATGGCCATTTTCAATTTTCAAATTCATAATATTTTTATTAAAGTTATTTTGTTTGTAAATATGTTTTAATCTTTTTCTTAATTCCCCATATCTTTCTCAACGAAATTCAAATTTCAAAACTCATAGGCCTTGCGGACCCCAATACCTTTGGAGGTGAGTACCAATTTTTCAGGACACAATAGTTATAATTAATATTTTATTTTAGAATCATACCGGGAAATAATTTTGATTTTTATTGGTACCGTTAACGTAAATTCCAAGAATGAAAAGAGTTAGTTATGATATATTGTGATATATTGGATATCAGAGACCTAATGGTAATTATAGTTCTGAGAGCGACCACGAGTAACGCACTAGTTGGAAGATACATAAAGTGGAGGGGATGAAAATTCAAGTTTGTTCCTGTGCCGTATGAGGTAGATATTGCTAGTTGAGCTGTCGGGGGAGACAGACACATTGATAGTTGAGCCGTCGGAGGAGACGGACACGCCTGTCTTAGTGGCCGAGGTAGGCAGTCATTCCCGTCTGAAGTGTCAGACGAGACAGACCTTCGAGTTGAGCTGTTGGAGGAGAAGACATTCCTGGCTGAGCTGTGGTCGTATGAAGGAGACTCCTGTTTGAGCTGACGTAGGAGACAGAAGACACTCATTTTAGCTGCTGGAGGGAGATCATCCCCGCTGTCTGTTTCCAAGGGACTGGAAGTTCCTCACCTCTTCGTGAATTCTGGATGAGAGACCGCAGGCTGGAGTGTGGTTTGAAAATAGAAGACTTTCAAGGTAACGCAACCATTTATTTTACATTTTTCTCCGACATCGAGACGAATTGCTGGCTGATCATCAATAGACATCTTCATATTGCGGGAGTTACAAGAACATTTAAGATCATATAAATTGTTTCATGTTTTATAGATAATTTATTCCAGATATGCGATTCATGGAGGGACGCCTCACTATTATATGGTCAATGATTGTTTTAATAAATGTATGTTGTCTTATAAATTGTTCTCTGAACTCTCTATAGCCTCGCTAACCTTCTGAGTACGCACGTTAACCCCAAAAGTAAAATCATTTTCATATTAAATAATAAAAGTTACAAAGACCCCAAGTAAGAGCACTACAATTTAATGGTGAATTGCGCCGGGTATAGCTTCAATTTAAAGATATGAGGTAAGAGCACTTCAATTTATGGTGGAGGCGCCGGGTACGAAAGAAATCCGGTGAGATAAGAGAACAATTTAAAATTTATATTGATTTATATCCATTATAGTAATTTGTATTTTAAAAATGGCTGAAGGTACAAGGTCAAAAATACGTAAGTCAATGACAGAGGGTGACCAAGGGGATGACGAAGAGACGGATGGGGAATTAGTAATAGAAACAAACAAAACAACAGAAAAGACGACAGACAGAAACATAAGTATGGACATAGAAACATTAATGAAAATAATGACAGAAAGAATGGAATCAAATATGACAAAAATGACAGAAAGAATGGAATCAAATATGACAAAGATGACAGAAATAATGGAATCAACTATGACATCAATTAGGACGGAGAATGAATTGTTCATGACAAAGATGACAGAGAACATACAATCATTAGGGACAAATATACGAAATGGTTTCCAAGAACGGAGCATACAAACTAAGGACTTGACCGAACATAATAAGCAATTACAGACTGACATGGACATTCAGGGACAAGAATTAACTACGGAAATTGTACAACAAGGGGACAAGATAGAAAAAGAAATATTAGACACAAAATCGGAACAGACAGACGGGTGCGTACAAATAAATGAGGATACAGAAAGCCAATACATATTTCCACTTGAATGCATACATAAGAAAGACGACACTATCCGTATAGGTACAGACGATCGACAACATAAAACTCAAAAATTAATCATGGGGGAATCAGTATTAGTTGAATCATTAAGGGTACCGAAAAATAACAAAGAAGCTTCTAAACTACTGCCATACTGGGAAGGACCTTATGTAGTAACAATTAAACATAACCCAGATACAGAACAGAAAAGGGGACGTTTTCATATTTCTCTTTTGAAAAGATATAAGAGAAAAGGGTTGAAATTCACGCAGGGAATTGACAAGGGGAGAACCCGGAACTAACAACGCCGCAGACGGAATTGACCAGGATTCTTGGGGTCCCACGAACCCCCGGCTAATTGAGTGATAATTGGGTATTTTTCGAAATTCGGGAAAATATCCATACTGGGCACTTTTGTATATAAAAATTGTAATTAATGTATCATATAGTTTAGCGTTCATATATTTTTGTTTTGTTTTGTGTTAATATTTTTTTAATTATTTTATTTGGCGGGCTTCAGGTCTAAACCTGACAACAATAATAGACAGGATCATTCAGGAAATGTAGATATCAAATTAATTTTAAAACAGTATTGTTATAACGGCGGGCTTCAGGTTTCAACCTGACAACATGACAAGACAGGATAGTTCAAGAAATGTAAAAACCAAATTAATTTTAGAGTATTAAGATAGCAGGTTTCAGATCTAAACATGAACATACAGGACAGAACATTTCTAGATAAGAAGGAAACAAATTAAGTTAGGGACATTGTTACGATAGCGGTTTCCCCTTGAAAGATAACTCAACAGACATGATATTTTATTTCTTTTGACTGTCGGCTGATTAAATATAAATAAGAGAGATAAATAAGGAAAATTTTATTAACATTGTTACTTTTGGATGCCTTGATGATTAAATATGGTGCGAAGTAAAGAAAGAAATGGTAATGGTAATTATTAAACAGAGAAGGATATTAGACGATAAATAGTGATATGAAAGTTTATGGAGAATTTTGTGAGCCGAAAGAGGGCCAATCTACGATGTCGTGTAAAGACATTCTTCGTCGATATTTGTGGTAATTGTGAATATAGATGCGTTGAGAGCATTTTTCGTCGTTATTAGTATTTTAATGCTGTGGAAGCATTCTTCGTCGGTCGTCGTTAATAATTGATACCTAAGTGGGGTATTTGGAATGAGATTTGATAGCAAGGAAATGAATGTTGATAATTAAAGAAGAATTTCATTATCAAGGCACATGTATAAATAAATAATAAAGAATTTGAAGAATAAATAATAAAGAATTTAAGGAGTAATAAGGAATAAATAATAAAGAATAAATAATTTAAAGTAAGAATTAATTAAATAAGCCGACAGGACAAAGCTGATAAAATATGAGACAGACAGACAGACAAACATATTCAAACCATTTTAAGCCATTGTTAATTATATTGTTAAATTGTATTATTGTAAAAAATTGTAATATTGTATAATCTTGTAACCATGTAATATAGTGAAGTGCTCATAAGTGAGTAAAGTTAGAGCCAAGTGAAAAGAAAGAAATTACGTCGTTACCTTAACTAATGTATCTCCGAAATTTTTTTAATCAAAGGGAGGCAATTGTGATATATTGGATATCAGAGACCTAATGGTGATTATAGTTCTGAGAGCGACCACGAGTAGCGCACTAGTTGGAAGATACATAAAGTGGAGGGGATAAAAATTCAAGTTTGTTCCTGTGCCGTATGAGGTAGATATTGCTAGTTGAGCTGTCGGGGGAGACAGACACGCCTGTCTTAGTGGCCGAGGTAGGCAGTCATTCCCGTCTGAAGTGTCAGACGAGACAGACCTTCGAGTTGAGCTGTTGGAGGAGAAGACATTCCTGGCTGAGCTGTGGTCGTAGGAAGGAGACTCCTGTTTGAGCTGACGTAGGAGACAGAAGACACTCATTTTAGCTGCTGGAGGGAGATCATCCCCGCTGTCTGTTTCCAAGGGACTGGAAGTTCCTCACCTCTTCGTGAATTCTGGATGAGAGACCGCAGGCTGGAGTGTGGTTTGAAAATAGAAGACTTTCAAGGACGCAACCATTTATTTTACATTTTTCTCCGACATCGAGACGAATTGCTGGCTGATCATCAATAGACATCTTCATATTGCGGGAGTTACAAGAACATTTAAGGTCATATAAATTGTTTCATGTTTTATAGATAATTTATTCCAGATATGCGATTCATGGAGGGACGCCTCACTATTATATGGTCAATGATTGTTTTAATAAATGTATGTTGTCTTATAAATTGTTCTCTGAACTCTCTATAGCCTCGCTAACCTTCTGAGTACGCACGTTAACCCCAAAAGTAAAATCATTTTCATATTAAATAATAAAAGTTACAAAGACCCCAAGTAAGAGCACTACAATTTAATGGTGAATTGCGCCGGGTATATCTCAATTTAAAGATTTGATAATTGGGTATACTTCAATTTATGGTGAATTGCGCCGGGTATAGCTTCAATTTAAAGATAGGTGGTGAGGTAAGAGCACTTCAATTTATGGTGGAAGCGCCGGGTATACTTCAGGACACAATAGTTATAATTAATATTTTATTTTAGAATCATACCGGGAAATAATTTTGATTTTTATTGGTACCGTTAACGTAAATTCCAAGAATGAAAAGAGTTAGTTATGATATATATTGTAACATGTAGAAATAGGGGGGGGGGGGGGGGGGGGGGGGGGGGGTATTTTATAAATAAGGATATATCATCATATATGATATTCACTCAAGAAGGGTGGGGGAAGAGAGAGAGAGCAGTGGAAGGAGGGGCAAGGCGTTGAGCGGTTGCAGATAGAGAGTGAAGCAGGAAGGTTGTTGGATTTTTGTGGTTGCAGATAGAGAGTGAAGTGGACGGGTGTTTTTTTTTATGAGAGAGTGCAAGTGAACGGATGATAGAGAATTGACTGGAGTAGTGAATTCTTTGTGGAGTTGGAAGTCTGGAGTTCTGGAAGTGGGCAGATTGATGGAAGAATCTATGAGCCTGTGATGTACTGAGAAGAGCAGCGGAGGATTGGAGGATAGATAGAAAAATGTGAGTGAATAAAAAAATAAATGTTATATTATCATTGTCTACCGATCTATGTTAAGGTGTAAAAACAAAGGGTAAAGATATTAAATCTTATTCCATGAAAACATTTTTATTAAAAGAATTCACCACCCATTTAATTATTCAAAATTACAATAGTAAATTTTAAGAGAACAACAATCATTACAATGGCGCAACAACGTGGAGCTAATTTTAAAAAAAAGAATATAATTATATTTTACCTTATGTAACAATTATTACAATGGTCACCAACGTGGGGCAATTTAAAAAAATAAAATAAATTTAAAGAGAGTATAAGAATTATTACAATGGCGCCCAACGTGGGGCAATTTAAAAAAATAAAATAAATTTAAAGAGAGTATAAGAATTATTACAATGGCACCCAACGTTTTGGCAATAAAAATGATGGAATAAGAAGAAATAAAAAAAAAAAAAAAAAAAATTTGAGTTGTCCAGATTTATAAGTTTAGAAATTGCTGTGATATATTTTATGTATTATATTTATTATAGAGGATAGATTTGTGAAGCAAGATGGCGGACGAGGACACAGGTGAGTCGACCCATAGCATGGCGGGAGAGCAAGGTCCGGAGTTTGTTTACGATGGGGAGGCGGGAGAATTAGCGGCAGGAATGGACGGAATCGGGAGTGGCCTCGGCGGATTAGGACTCCGGAACGTAGATAGCGATGTTCGGGAGTCTGGATTTGTAGAAGGAACGGGAAAAAATTCTATTATAGTCACGAGTCCGCTTATAGGGAGGTCGAATTCGGGTGATGAGGATGCAAACAAAAATAAAGACGATAATCCGTTTACTCCGAGCCAATTTGAGCAAATGATGGATCGTATGCAAAAAACATTCGAAAAGATGGATCATCAATTTGAACAGTTAAGTATTATAAATAAAAATATAGAGCAACTAAGGGGGGAACAACAAAATAATTTAATAACAGTTAAAAAAAATTTAGAACAAAGTATAAATGTAAACAAAACCAATATTGAAGAACTAGATATAATAGTTAAAACCGTTCACCAGGGGATACTAGAGACAAATGCTAACGTTAATGCATCCGTGGAACAAGTGAGAATGGAAACGCTCCAGAATATAACCGATGAAAAAAAAAATACCGAAAAGATAGTGGAAAAGATCAGAGAAAAAGTTGAAATGGTAGAAGTGGAAATAAAATAAATAGAAAGAGATACGAAAAACAATAGTCAAAAAATTGAAGAAATAAGTAAAAGCGAATCAAATAGGAACAAAAATAGAAAGGAAAATAGAAAAATAAAATTGAACAAAGAAATAAATAAAGATTATATTCCGTTTAATACATTATGTCGGCTAGGTTTTATTAGAAAAAGTTATAAATTTTCAAAAATATCCAAAGATAAAATAAAAAATAAAAATATCGTTATCTTGAAAGTAAAATTAACAGAAATAAATTATAAGAATATTTGTAAAGGAAATTTGGGCCATATTTGCCAAGTAAGCTGTGATAAGAAAACATTAAAGAAAACTAATCATAAAAGAAACGCTAAAGTAATGTTGCAGCCAAAGTCGAGGAGAATTAGATATCGGAAAATAAAGTTGTACAGATATGGAAATAGACAAAAACAAAGTAAGCACTTTAAAATACCACAACTAATAAACTTAAGTAAAAAGATCCCTAAATTAAAGAAAATAAAAATCACAAGAAATTTAAAAAAAAAAAAAAAAAAAGTTTCCTTCAGATAAACTGATGGATTATTTTTGATAACAAGGAACTCGAAATTGGATTTTTGTAATGGATTCATGGATATGGTTTGTGGATAGAATTTTGTTGTATTTCGTTTAAAATCTAAATAAATGTTAAATAAACATAAGTACTTTATGTAAAAGATAATAGTCTAAAAAAAAAAATAAGTAAAATCTTTGCTAAATTTATGTCGGTATACGAAGGGCCGTATGAGATTTTAAAATGTTATGACAATGGATCGTATTTGGTAGGCAACATAAATAATAACAAAGTAAAAGGGACCTACAACATAAGTGATATGAGGACTGTAGATTAGACTACTTAGTAACTAGAGAATCAGGGGTACTTGGTGGCCAGTACAGAATGATGTTTCTTGCATGACTTTAATGCATAATAATAATAATAAAATAAAATTCAATAAAAAAAAAAAAAACAGATAGTCATCTGTTTAAAGGGACATGGTGTTGTGTCCGAGAGGATTAGAGACCAGTCATACAGAATTAGAGAAGCCCTGTTAACCCATATTACAATATGTTTCCTGGGAAGATAGCGGAAATGGTGTCAGCTAGATTATGTGTCGGTAAGGCAGCATGAGAGGTTGGGACCTGACAAATAGGTATAGCTGTGGAGAGGGGAGAAACCAGGCATTTAAACTGCGGTCTTCGAGCTTTCCTATCTATTTGTTTTGTTAAGGACATATAACATTATGTGACTTGTCTGTCTTTGCTATTGCAATTTTTTTTTTTTTGATCAAGTATGACCTCTATATGTCCAAATCATGATAGACCTTGCTCCATGTGTATGTGTTGGTCGGCTTGTCTGGGTCATATAAGCCTCGCTTGATCATATGTTTTTTTTTTCTTAATTTATGAAATTGAATTTGTTTTTTTGTTATGCATGTTCTTACATTTTATTGTTCATATAGAAATTGTGAAAAAGGAAAAATTTTTATTAGCTATGGATTATTTATTAGGAAATATGTGATATTGTTTAAAAAAAAAAAATTGTATAAAATATTAATTAAATTATAAATTAATATAGAGCGTAATAAACATGAGATGGCAACCACATCTATGTTGACGAGTCGAACTGATAAAACTGATAAACAAATAAGACAGCTGTCTAGAGTCTTTGATGATTGTCACTGAGAGTTATAAACATGTATCTAATGTAAATAGATATTGTAAGTATTTCTTTTTGTGATGTATGCTATTTTATTGTATTTATGGTGGTTGTGTTATATTATGAGAGATAACAATTATCATGTAGGTCGGAGATTAATTAATATGCGTAAAGGGGATAGTGTTCTGTCAAAGAAAACAAAAAAAAAAAAAAAAATTTAAATAATAATAATTATATTAAAAAAAAAAAAAAAAAAAAAAAAAAATGTTTAGTGCCTTCTTCACTCTGAACAAAATTTTGATATTTTAATGTTTTTTTTATAAAAAAAAAAAAAAAAAATTATTTATTGAAATTATATTATATTCAAAGATGGGTGTTGTGATTTTTATGGTAAATTTTATATAGAGGTTTATATGAGCCTAAGCTAGTTAGTGATATATTTTGCATGTGTTAATGGATGTGGGGTGTTATGAAAAAAAAAAAAAGTAAAAAAAAAATTGTTTGCTAGTTACTTTATTATTGTTTTAAAAAAAAAAGTTTGCTAGTTACCTCTAAAAAAAAAAAAAAAAAAAAAAAAAGGTTTCTATGAAATTGTACATGTTATAATATTGGTTAGAGGATTTATTGTATAAGTATTTAAAAATATTATTAGGGTGTTTGAATGAGGATATTGTATTATTGGAAAGAAAGTAAAAAAAAATAATAATAAAAAAAAAAAATTTTTTTGTTCATTTGATTTTTTTTCTCATTAGGGAAAGGATATGTAACATGTAGAAATAGGGGGGGGGGGGGGGGGGGGGGGGGGGGTATTTTATAAATAAGGATATATCATCATATATGATATTCAATCAAGAAGGGTGGGGGAAGAGAGAGAGAGCAGTGGAAGGAGGGGCAAGGCGTTGAGCGGTTGCAGATAGAGAGTGAAGCAGGAAGGTTGTTGGATTTTTGTGGTTGCAGATAGAGAGTGAAGTGGACGGGTGTTTTTTTTTTATGAGAGAGTGCAAGTGAACGGATGATAGAGAATTGACTGGAGTAGTGAATTCTTTGTGGAGTTGGAAGTCTGGAGTTCTGGAAGTGGGCAGATTGATGGAGCCTGTGATGTACTGAGAAGAGCAGCGGAGGATTGGAGGATAGATAGAAAAATGTGAGTGAATAAAAAAATAAATGTTATATTATCATTGTCTACCGATCTATGTTAAGGTGTAAAAACAAAGGGTAAAGATATTAAATCTTATTCCATGAAAACATTTTTATTAAAAGAATTCACCACCCATTTAATTATTCAAAATTACAATAGTAAATTTTAAGAGAACAACAATCATTACAATGGCGCAACAACGTGGAGCTAATTTTAAAAAAAGAATATAATTGAAGGGCTTAGATTCAAAAATGGCCAAGTCCAAAAAAAAAAATCGAAGATATTTTGAGAAAAATTTTTTCTCGACATATTTTACATGTCTACGATGTCTTAGGTCAAACAAAAATTGGTTTCTTAATTTTCCCTTCAAAACAGTAAATTTTTTGAACTATTTTGGTACAAAACTGGTCAAGTCCAACCACTATTTTTCAAAAGTGACCAAGTCCAATTAATTATTTTCGAAATCGTCTCAACTCATTATTTTTGACAATTTAAAAACAGAAAATACTAAAATTGCATATGTTTTTATAAATTTCCATTTCTTGAGTCTGTATTATTCTAAAATAACAGAAAATATCATTTTTCTGTTATACTGAATAGTTGTTATTTGTTAAATGAAAATTTGTCACTCGTCAACGTTTTAAAACTCTGTCTTGATCGTTCGCCGCTTGATGGCGCTGGGGTGAGCCTGTTTATTTAGCTCCGACTTTCTTCCGCTAGAGGGCGCTCAAGTCATACTTCGAATATTCAAAGTCCAATCGGAGTGTTTGTTTATTTACAGTTCGATTGCCTTTGGAGTTTTTTCATTGTTGCAAATATCCAATAATTAAGCACTGTTTGTCAAACATTTGAAGGTAAGTTCAATAACGAAAACGTATTATTATTCCGATATTCATATCTGTCATATTTTTGATGCTGAAAATTCCACTCCCTATAAACATTCAAACTGGTTTTCTAAAACTATCAAATAATGCTACAAATAGCAACCCGATTTTCAGATTGTGAATTGATCAACAAAATGGCATCGTCATGAAGAAAGAGGAAACGTCAACCAACAAAGTGGAAACGATATCAAAAGAAAAGACAGAGGTTTGTATATAGTCATGACGAAATATATATATATATATTATGATGTTTACAGATGGATATTAGTGAAAAATATTTGGGTATCTAAAATTATTGAATTTGATGTTAATTTATATGATTTTTTGTTACAGATATTCAGCATCTTTCACCCCTGAGAAGCCGAAATGCAAACATTTAAAAGGAGCATACCAATGTCATTTGTTACGAAACAAGGATATTAAAGTGTTCCACAAAGCGTTTTATAGCACTCCTGAAAAAATTGCACAGGATAATTTCATTTTAAAGCATTGTAAATGCTCCCCGCCAAAACGCTCACGTACTAGGGATGGAACCAGAACACCAAAAGACATTTCCGTCAAATATTACATCAAGGGCTACAAGAAGAAGAGATGTTTTCGTGTTTGTTGTGAAACATTTCTGATGGTCCTAGATGTTAAAAAAGGTCGGGTGCGGAACATTTGTAATCACTACTTGACGAAAGGAACAACCATGACAGAAAATAGAGGTGGCGATAGGAGATCACAGAAAAATGAGAACAAGCTTCAGGAAGTGGTCCAGTTTATCCAGCGCATACCTACTCAGGACGGACACTACTGTCGAGAGCAGAATCCGAACCGAACCTACGTTTCAAGTGAACTGAACATCAGAAAATTGTGGAAAATGTACAGTGAATCTGCATCGGAAGAACATCAAGTTAATGAATGTTACTTTCGTAACATTTTCAACACCAAATTTAACATCGGGTTCGGCTCTCCTCGAACAGATGTTTGCTCAACTTGTCTCCAGTTTGAAGAGAGGAAGAAAGCAGCACCAGATCAACAAACAAAAGACCGCATCGATTTGGAATATCAACTTCATGTAAACGAAGCCGATCTGTTTTATGAATTTTTGAGAGAACGGAAGGATGGATTGAAAACTTTATCCTTTGACTGTGAAAAGAATCTTCCACTCCCAAAGGTTCCTGATCAATCTGCCTACTACAGTCGCCAACTATATTTGCACAATTTTTGCGTTGTGGTTGGAACGTCTAATGATTCATTGAAGCCAGAAAACACGTTTTGTTATACTTGGTTGGAGCACGAACACGCTAAAGGATCTAGTGAAATCGCGTCAGCATTGTATAATCAACTTTGTAACTTGGATTGTACTCACTTGCATACCGTGCGTTTGGCGTGTGACGGGTGCGTCGGTCAAAACAAAAATCGAACGATTCTTGGGATGGTGTCATGCTGGCTTGGTAACGATGCCCCGGATAACATAAAACAAGTCGAAATCATCTACCCTGTGACTGGACACTCGTTTTTACCACCGGATCGTGTATTTGGAGTCATCGAGAAGAAAATCAGGAAAATGGAGACGGTCGTGAAACCTTCAAAGTATTACACAGCAATGAGTAAGTAATACATCAATCCGTCGAGTAGAACATGATTGGAAGGTCTTGGACTGGAAGTCAGATGTTGAAGATCTCATCAAGCCAGCCAATTTGTTACACTTCAAAATCAGCAAGTGTAAGCGACTCATAGTAGCGAAAAACCGAAACAAAATCACCGTGCGTGGTGAATATGACTATCTCACAGACAATGGTGACGACAAATCAGTTTTCAAAAGAGGAAGAAATTTCCGTGATTTTGATCCAGAAAGAAAACCAGTTGGAAATCAAGTGAAAATCGAAAAACTGAGAGACGTGAGAGATTTGTTGAAAAAACATTTTGGTGAAAACTGGGAAAACAACCAATATCTCAAATTGTTTCAGGAGTTGTTCCAAAAATTCAGTATCAGTCCAGCTCCCGCTGTGTACACAGGTATTTTGGTGCGCTCTGTCTTCTTATTCTCTTTAGACTTTACTTCCTCAGTCCAGTGTTCAGTTATTTATTTTATTTTTTTCTTGTTTTCGTATACTTCTAATCCTTTCTGGAACCTATCACATTATTATTTATTACTTCAATCTACATCCTCTTCATTTCTTTCGTCGCCTATCTGCTATTATTTAACTTTTTTTTTTCTTTTTTTTCCTAATCATTATCAGTGTCACTCTTTGTTATTTAAAATTTTTACAGTAATTATTTTAATTTCCTCTTAAATCGTTTTCCTATCTAAATTCTTATATTTTATTTAATTTTTTATTAATTTTATTTTATTATTACTATTTGTTACTTTATTTTTTGTCAAATTATAAATATGGGCAAATGCTCAAAATGTCACATGACCGTGCCCCGCGACGGCTCTGGTATCGAGTGCAATTGGTGCTCCCACATTTTTCATGGGCAATGTTCGGGGCTCAAGGACACGGACATCCAATTTTTGAAATCACAAAAAAAATCTTGGAGTTGCCCGCAGTGTGCGGCGTCCAAGAGGGCAGTACCAGTTGACGAGCGTCCTGCCACTCCTCAGAAGGGCCGATCTGAAGATTCCCTCCTCAAAGAACTGCTCGTCAGGGTGACACAAATGCAGGAGGAACAGAGGGACTTGATAAGGACGGTGACTGCAAATGGAGAGGCCATCGTGGAAGTGGAACGGAGGCTCGGCTCCATAGAAGGGCAGTTTGCCGCTCTAGACGCGAGGTGTGGGACTCTGGAGCGGTCCAACCTAGAGCTCAGCACCAGAGTGGTAGACCTCGAGGCCAGGCTTAATAAGGTTGACCAAGATAGCCGAAGGAACATCCTGGAGATCAGGGGGATCCCGGTAAGGCCAGGAGAATCACCTGAGAGCTTGGTCTCCAACGTCGGACTCGGACTAGGGCTCAGGCTGGCCCCAGAAGACTTGGACTACGCATTCAGACAAAGAACCCGACCGACCACTGAAGACCCACCGCAACCACCGGCCATCATAGTGCGGTTTGTGCGCCAGTCCGTCCGGAATGAGGTGATACGCCTGAAGAAAGTGAAGCGAGACTTTGGGACGCGGCACCTCGGCTGGACGGACAATGACAATCATATGGTATATATAAATGAATCGTTGACTCTCCATAATAAAAAAATGTACGCCGAGGCTAGACGGTTGAAGAGGGAGGGTAAGGTGAAATTCGTCTGGGTGAACGGAGGCAAGGTCCTCGTCCGTAAGGATGTAGGACTGCCCGTTGTTATTATCTCTAAGCCTCCCGATTTGAATCAATTTATTTAGTTATTGTTGTTCCGTTCGCTCCCCGTTTCAAACTGACCCCCTCCACCTGGCTCCTCCCCTCTCTCCCACTCTCTCGTTCCTCCGCCGCGCCCTCCCCCCTCCACTTCATAATATCTCAGTCTCTCCTAGCCTCTCAGCGTACATTTATTTCATCGGTTATTGTTTCTTAGTTTTCTATTATAAGCCCTTTTTGAATTTTGTTTTTTTATTCTTTTTTTTCCTTCTGTATTTTACACATATGTAAGAGAAAGTCGATGCCTAGCCTTGGTCTATTCATAAATATTTATATAATTTTACTTGATGTTTTGTTGTCTCCTAATTTCTCTCCTTTACCTCCCTTCCTCACCCCTCCCTCTACTTTGTCTGTGTCCTTTCTCATCACCTCTCATGACATATAATACCCTTCAATGTTGCCATGTTAATGCCCAGTCCCTGCCAGCCCATCACGATGAGTTCTCCGATTTCCTCCACTCAAATAGCTTCCATATCATCGGCATTTCTGAGAGCTGGCTCAAACACTGGATCCCCTCCTCCTCCGTCTCTCTTCCTGACCACCATCTCTTCAGAAACGACCGGCTAGACAGACCTGGCGGCGGGGTTGCTATTTTTGTCCATCACAGCCTCAAGTGCCGTCGTCTTGACTCCTCATCATCCCCGCCTTCTTCTTCCCAAGTTGAATTCCTCTTCCTTGAAATACATATCGATTCCACCAAACTTCTTTATGGAGTAGTTTACCGACCTCCTAAAGTCCCTTTTGACCCCACCTTTGAGTCTGCTCTCCTCCGTCTTATTCCCCTCTATAGTTGCATCCTGATCTCCGGTGACTTCAACTCCGACCTCCTGTCTCCTGCAGCTCCCAACTCCAAGTATCTCCTGGACCTCTGCTATTCTTTAAACCTTTACATAGTTCCCTACGCCCCGACTCATCATACCCCTACTTCTCACTCCTGGTTGGATCTCCACCTGGCTGACTCCCAACAGAAGATTAGTTCCTCCGCCCAACAGCCAGTTCCCTTCCTTTCTGCTCACGACCTTATCCAAATCTCCTACGACATACCATCTCCTCACCTTACTCCTAGATCTTTACTCCTCCGAAACCTGAAGTCCTTAACCTTCGAGACGCTCCAAGAGGACCTTGACGCAGCGGACTGGCAAGCTATCTTTGATCTGGCCTCAATCGACGAGAAGGTGAATACTTTCAACCAGATCCTCCTGAAGCTGCTCGACAAGCACGCTCTTCTGAAGATGAGGCAGCTCAGACGACCCCCGGCCCCATGGATAACCCCAGAGATCAGGGAAATCATGAAGGAACGGGACTCTGTCCGAAGGAGGTTCTACCGATCCAAGTTGGACGTCGACTACTCTTCCTTCAAAGTCCTGAGGAATCGTGCCCAGTCGCTGATCAGGGCGGCTAAGTCAAAGTTCCTTCTGAATCTGATAGCGGAGGCACCTAACGCCAAGTCAAGATGGGCAGCTCTTCGGAAGCTCTCGTTAGGTTCCCCCAAAAACCCTCCTTCTCCTTCAATCTTCTCTCCCGACACACTTAATTCCTTTTTTGTCTCCCGTCCTATTCTTCCACTAGCGTCTCCAGCTGAGATTACATCTCCCCAGCCCTTCGATTCAAATAATTTTTTCTTTTCATATATTTACCCTGACACTCTCCTAAAGATCATCCTTAATAGTAGCTCTAATGCCCTTGGCCCTGACGACATCCCGCTCCTCTTCCTTAAAACTTGCTTACCAGTCCTACTCCCAGTCCTCTTACATATCTATAATTTCTCCCTTCAAAACTCCGTCTTCCCTTCCGCCTGGAAAGAAGCATTTGTACTTCCTCTCAACAAAGTCCCTAATCCTGAAGCTCCTAAAGACTTTCGCCCTATCTCCCTTCCGTTCCTTCTCCGTTCCAATCTCTTGCACAATTTAAACGTTCCCGTCACTCTCTTTCTCAAAACTCCCGGAAACTCCTCGTATCATCCTTTGTTTTCCCCCATTTCGACTACGGGTGCCTGGTTTATAATGATCTGAGTAAGGGACTCGATATCAAACTCCAGCGAATCCTGAACGCTCATGTCAGATTTGTTTTCGATGTCCCTAGAGACGCTCATATTTCGCCCTGGTACTCCGAGTTGAAATGGCTCAAACCCTCCTACCGCCGAAACTACCTCCTAGGCTCCTTCCTCTTCCTAATGCTTAAATCCAAAGAACCCTACTACCTCTACCAAATGTTTCAATTCCAGTCCTCGGTTCACCAGAGGCACACTAGATCCCGTCCTTCAGACCTCTTCATCCCCTCCCATCGCTCCTCAGCCTTCCACAATTCATTCCTTGTCCAGGCCTCCTCTCTTTGGAACTCCCTGCCTCCCCCAATCCGTCACTCTCCTTCCGTGGCTTCCTTCAAATCCTCACTATTCCAATTCCTCTTCACCAAACAATCCACTCCTCTTTGATCTCTCCCCCGTATTCTCTAATTCGTCAACCTTAATTATCTAATCATTCTAATCACTTTTCCCCCGCTTTTTTTTTTTTTTTTTTTCTCTCTCTTCTTGTCTTTGTCATTCTCTAGTTTTATTATATTTTTTTATCATATTTTCTAAATTATTCGTTCATAATCAATAATATTGATTTTTGGCTCATTTACACATTTATATATTTTTATTATGCATTTATTTATTTTTTATCTTATCTTATTTTCTGCTTTCTAAATTAATTTTATTTTTAACCTTGGCTGGGCATCCTTCCCTCTCTTTTATAATCAACCACCGTACTATGCTCGGTCGATTTATATTTATATATATTATCAATTTTATCTCTTCCTTAGTTGTATGGATTTGCTTTTTTTCTTTTTTACTTACTCTCTTTTATTTTTGTAGATACTTTTATTTATTTTGTTTCATCATATAGAAGTTGTTAATTTTATGTTTTTTCCCATTTTTTTAATTTCCTGTTTATCTATTTTTTAGTTGTATAGTTTTCCTCCAATGTAGCACTAATTTTTATTTACCTACCTATCTTTTTATTTCTTTGTTCTGATACTATATTTCATTGTTTCATTTTCATCACTCTCTGTATGTATTTATTCTTAGGGGACCTCGGTCCCAGAATAATAAAATTTATTTTCATTTTCATTTTCAAAAATTCAACTTGTAAGAGTTTTCGATTGTAACATGTAAAATATGTACATTTCTGACGAATAATAATTGCATTGTATTTATCGTATAATAATTAATGTATTTCATTTTTCGTATTTAACATCTAATTTTGTTATATTTATTACAATAAAATCTATAACATCTTATATATAAAAGTCAAAGTCTTGACCGGGGTACAAATCCACAATTTATGATGAATCTTTACAAAATTTTGCACACATGTTCTTGCTACTCCCGGACGCGTCGTAAGCGTAGTTAGAACGCAGATTTTTCTTCAGTTTTTTAATAATAATTCGTCAAACTTTCCATGCGTAATACATGGAGCAAATAAAAACAAGTAATGGCGCCTGTCTCAATTCTCACCGATATATATCGAATATCAAATATATATCGATCTGTCACTCTGTCGAGAGCAGTCGAGAGTTCGCGATACAAACAATGTCAAATACAATACAAGTCGGATTGAGTTTGTAATTGTCTTGGTTTTGTTATCCGTTGTAACGCGTTTAATTGGTGCAATAAGTGCAATTAGTGGAACGTCAATTTCGAAATCAACTAACCGTTTTCTGACAAACATCAAATTATCTTATTCGGTAAATATGTGCGTCTTTGTAGTTGATACCCTGCATTTCGAAGGTGACGTTGATTTGTATTGTGAAGTAAGAAATTTGGGTTTGTAAGTCGGCTATTTGCATTTTCGGTTGAGCATTCACATTTTATGTAGTTGGCAAATTGCATTCTTTAAGGTTAAATTGCTTTTTATGTTGACTATTTGGATTTTAGTGGAAAATTTGAGTTTTTATGGTTGACAATTAGCAATTTTTTCGATCGAGTTGCATTTTTTTGTTCACTTAGTGCATTTTTTACTTGAAAATTTGCATTATTTAGTTGATGATTGCATTTTTGTCGTAAATTTCTATTTTTTGTCAAAAATGTGCATTTCTGGTCGAAAATTCGTATTTTAAGTAGTTGACGATTTGCATTTTTTTAGGTTTAATTGCATTTTTTTTCCATTCTTGGATTTTTCACTATAAATTCCTAATTTTATTGTTGACTATTTGCATTTTGCAGTTGACAATTGCATGTTTTGTCGAACATACGTATTTTCGTAGTTGACAATTTGCATTCTTACAGGTTTAATTGCGTTTTTTGTTTACTATTTGGATTTTTCATTATAGATTTGCATTTTTTGTTGACTACTTGCGTTTTGCAGTTGAAAATTGAATTGTTGTCGGTAATTTGCATTTTTTGTCGAACATACGTTTTTTTGGTAGTTGACAATTTGCATTTTTATAGGTCGATTTGCGTTTTTTGTTGACTATTAGTATTTTGCAGTTGACAGTTGCATTTTTGTCGACAATTTTCATTTTTTTTAAACATACGTTTTTTTGTAGTTGACAATTTGCATTTTTTTGTTGACTATTAGTATTTTCCAGATGACAATTTTTATTTTTTGTCGAACACACGTTTTTTTGTAGTTGACAATTTGTATTTTTACAGGTTTGTTTGCGTTTTTTTGATGACTTTTTGGATATTTTACTATAAATTTGCATTTTTTTTATGACAATTTACATTTCTTCACATTTGCTCTTTTGAGGTTACATTGCGTTTTTTGGTTGACTGTGTAGATTTTTCGACATTTGAATGTCAATTGTTGATTATAAAGAACAAATTTTTGTATTCGAATTTTCTCTCGCTTTGTTTATTCGCTGTTCAATTAACGATGGCACCTAGAAAGCGACAGTTCATTGGTCGTGATAGCAATTCATCAAGTCGATCAAAAAAAAGGAGAGAGGCGGAATCTGCAGAACAAGCTTCACACCGGCTTCAAGAGGAAAGAAGAAGGTACACGCTTCAACCCCGTAGGCAACCTGCTGATCTTGAGTTAGCAGGATTCAATTATGAGCAAGATTTCGACTATCATATGCATCCCAGTATACTTATCGGAGAAATGAGCATCATTTGTTCTTTTTGCTCTGCTCGAAAATTTAAAAATGAAGCTCCTGGAATGTGCTGCTCTAATGGAAAGGTCAAATTAACACCGCTAAAGAATCCTCCGGAACCACTGCTTACTCTTACATCAGGATGTACGGCTCAATCGAAAAGTTTCTTGCAAAACATACGAAAATACAATAGTTGTTTCCAAATGACTTCATTTGGAGCAAAAGAAATTCAAGAAGGTGGTTTCATGCCAACTTTCAAAGTTCAAGGACAAATATACCACCGCGCCGGGTCACTGTTACCACTACCAGAGCAAGATGCTCAGTTCCTGCAAATCTATTTCTTAGGCGACACTGACTTGGAAACAGATAGACGATGCGCAATAATCCCTGGAGTCGATCGTGAAATCGTTCGTCAATTGCAAGATTTACTACATCAAAGTAATGCGTTAGTTCGGATTTTCGAAACCGCTCTGGATCAGATGCCTTCTGATGATTACAAAGTCATCATAAAAGCTGATAAAACACCGACAAGGGAACACGAACGACGTTTTAACATCCCAACCATCTCTGAAGTTGCAATCGTCATTGTAGGACAACAGTTTGACAGACGCGATATAATTCTCCATAAACGAGGTGATAACTTACAACGAATCGCTGAAACGCATAGATCTTATGACGCTCTTCAATACCCTCTTCTCTTTTGGGAAGGTGAAGATGGGTATCACTTCAACATCTTTCAAGTTGATCCAGAGACTGGTGCGCCAACGAAAAAAAAAGTTTCAGCTATGAACTTCTACGCTTATCGTCTCATGATGCGATCTGGCACTAATTACCTTTTGCGGTGCGGCCGTCTTTTACAGCAATACGTGGTCGACATGTATGCAAAAATCGAGACTGAAAGGTTACTCTATCTTCGTTTAAATCAGACAAAGCTCCGTTCAGAGGAATATATCCATTTGCGAGATTCACTTGCCAGTGATCGAAATGTATCAGATGTTGGTCGGATGGTGATTTTACCCGCAACATTTACAGGAAGTCCAAGGCACATGCATGAGTACGCGCAAGACGCTATGGCATATGTGCGACACTACGGCCGTCCAGACCTTTTCATAACTTTTACATGCAACCCAAAATGGCCTGAGATCACCCATCATCTCCTTCCAGGGCAAACAGCAAACGACAGGCATGACTTAACAGCAAGGATTTTCAAACAAAAACTGAACAAAATGATGGATGCCATTAAAAAACTTCATATTTTCGGAGATGTGCGATGTTTTATGTACTCCATCGAATGGCAGAAACGAGGTTTGCCACATGCCCACATCCTGATTTGGCTGAAGGAGAAGATACATTCAAACAGGATCAACAACATCATCTCAGCAGAGTTGCCTAATCAAGAATCTGATCCGTTACTCTTTCAAACAATCAGTACTAGCATGATACATGGCCCGTGTGGACATTTGAATCCTTCTGCCCCATGTATGAAAGATGGACATTGTACGAAAAAATATCCACGGGAATTTACACTTGAGACCGAAACAGGCCATGATGGGTATCCAAAATACAGGCGACGGCAACCAGAAGATGGGGGCAATGTCACAACAGTGAAGGTTAAAAACCAAGAAATTCAGGTAGATAACAGCTGGGTAGTTCCCTACTCACCGTTACTATCCAAGATGTTCCAAGCACACATAAATGTAGAATTTTGCAACTCGGTAAAATCAATCAAATATATTTGCAAATATATAAACAAAGGCAGCGACATGGCGGTATTCGGATTTGCAAATGAAAATGATGAGATTGCACAATATCAGATGGGGCGCTACGTAAGTAGCAATGAAGCTTTTTGGAGGATTCTGAGCTTTCCTATTCACGATAGACACCCAACGGTTGTTCATTTGTCAGTGCATCTTGAAAACGGGCAAAGAGTTTATTTCACTGAAGCAAACGCACGAGAAAGAGCAGAAAATCCACAACACACGACGCTCACAGCATTTTTCCAGCTATGCACAGATGACCCATTTGCCAGATCATTGCTCTACTCCGAAATCCCGCGGTTTTATACCTGGAACACTTTAAAAAAACAGTTTTTCAAGAGAAAGCAAGGCACCATAGTACCAGGAACAGACGCCAAAGAGAGTGATGCATTAGGTCGCGTCTACACCATTCACCCGACTAATGCTGAATGCTACTATCTAAGGATGCTTCTCCACCAAGTCAAAGGACCTACGTCTTTTGAAGCTCTCCGCACTGTGGATGGACAAGTCTGTCAAACTTATAGAGAGGCGTGTCACAAGTACGGCCTTCTTGAAGATGATAGTCATTGGGACACTACTTTGTCGGATGCTGCTTTAACTTCTTTCCCGTCACAACTGCGTAGTCTTTTTGCTATCATACTGACAACGTGCACACCGTCAAATCCAAAAAACCTGTGGGAGAAGTACAAAGATAGTTTTAGCGAAGATTTTTTGCATCGAGCGCGCCGCACAAGCAACGACCCTGACCTACAGTACTCGATTCGAATTTATAACTTGGCTCTCATTGATATTGAGGACAAATGCATGTCCATCAACAATAAGACCCTCAATGATCTAGGTTTGGTATCTCCAACGCGCGATGGCATGGACATTACCGACAGAGATATATTAAGAGAAACAAGCTACGACACAGAGGCGTTGCGCGTATTTGTGGAGACAAACAAGCAACGATTAGTTCCTGATCAAAGACTGGCATACGATTATATCATGCAACATGTTGCTAATGATGAAGGTGGCCTCTTCTTCCTTGATGCACCAGGAGGAACGGGAAAAACATTCTTGATTAATTTAATTTTGGCCGATATACGAAAGGATAACAAAATTGGTCTTGCCATTGCATCTTCAGGGATTGCGGCGACACTTCTACCAGGTGGGAGGACTGCGCACTCAGCTTTGAAATTACCATTAAATCTTGCGACTTCTGATTCGCCGATATGTAACGTAAGTAAAAGCTCTGGGCAAGGTCATGTTTTGAAAATTTGTAAAATTATAATTTGGGACGAATGTACAATGGCCCACAAAAAAGCTCTAGAGGCACTTGATCGGACTTTGAGAGATATTCGAGGAATCAACGAACCTATGGGTGGTGCATTCGTCTTAATAGCAGGAGATTTTCGGCAAACCCTGCCTGTGATTCAACGAGGAACCGCTGCTGATGAGCTGCATGCATGTTTGAAAGCATCTTACCTTTGGCGGAACGTTCAAAAACTGACTCTTAACACAAATATGAGAGTTGTTCTGGGTGGAGATGACACAGCAGGACCTTTTGCACAAAAACTTTTGCAGATTGGTGAAGGAAAGTTTCCAACGACACTCATGAGTGAAATCTCATTTTCGCCAGACTTTTGCAACGTCGTCCCCACAATTGAAGAACTCATTGACAAAGTATTCACTCATATTATCAGCAATTACAAGAATCACACGTGGCTTTGCGAGAGAGCTATCCTCGCACCACGTAACGACGATGTCAACAACATCAATACCATTGTACTTGGCACTTTACCAGGAGAACTCACAACATACAAATCCATCGATACAGTTCTCGATCAAGACCAAGCTGTCAATTACCCCACAGAGTTTCTCAACTCATTAGAACCTCCAGGTTTTCCACCTCATATGCTTCGACTGAAAAAAGGTTGTACTATAATTCTACTTCGGAACCTAAATCCACCAAAACTCTGCAACGGAACAAGATTGGCTGTAAAAAATTTGCTTCCCAACGTCATCGAAGCCACAATACTGACAGGCGCGGCTAAAGGAGAAGACATTTTTATTCCTAGGATTCCTATGATACCCTCTGACATGCCATTTGACTTCAAGAGGCTTCAATTTCCAGTGCGCTTAGCATTCGCCATGACTATTAATAAATCACAAGGGCAATCTCTGAAGGTAGCTGGCATCAATCTAGAAAAGCCGTGCTTTTCTCATGGCCAATTATATGTTGCCTGTTCTAGGGTTGGTTCGCCAAAAAATTTGTACATTTACTCGCCTAACAATACGACTAAAAATATAGTTTATCCCACAGCTTTGGACAACTGACTTTACTCATTCGAATGACATTACCGTTGACAGCCAATATTATTTATTTCTTTATTTCATAACGTTAAACTTTTAATAACGTTATAGGCATTTATTCATCTTGAGAAACGTGAGTGCAATACACAATTAAATCATGCGCTGTGACTTCCATTTTGTTAGGCTGACGTTTGTTTCGATATTATGTGCAATGTCTTAACAAGGTGTTCTTTAATAAAGTTCCTCTTCAATAAAGTTAGTTCTGAGTAAGTTATTAGTAAGTTAATTGCTTATTACATACAAGTTGCCCAGAACGTGATATTGCACACACTCTCCATAGAGAAAGACTTCCGAATTTCTTCTTACTTTTTCGTCATTTTTTGTTATGCAAGTATGAAAATTATTTTGATCGTATAGGTTTTCATATTTCACTGTGTGTAAAGTAAATTTTTTTTTTAACGGTACGGACAATAAATTGTTCTCATCATTAATGAACTGATACAAGTTGTTTATAATCCAAGGTGATTCATGAACAGTTTCTGCAATAACGTTCATTACACAACTACAATTTCCTTACATTATCTTTGTCACAGATTTCGAGTAGTAGCCAAGAAGCAGCCGTTCTGCTCGCGTGTCTTTCAATAATTTGAAAAACAGGAATATCTTACTTGGCAGGATGACTGTCGGGTACACTTGCAACTTCTACGAAGACGAACTAAATTTTTAAACGACAAAATGCGCAGCGGAGCGCGCGCGGGCTCAGCTAGTATGTTATAAAATTTGAAATATATGTGAATAAAATTTTGTAATAAATTAAACTATTATAAATAAGTGGTTTAACATTCAATCCTAAAATCATTGAAAAGTATTGAAATACAACTATATAGATTTTTCAAGTTTTTTAATAATCGTAATATTTCAAAAATCGTTATGATGAATTATTTAGTTTCAAAATTGATCAAGTCCATTCGTATTAGATCAAAATTAGCCAAGTCCGACTAGTTGAGTTTCAAAAGTGATCAAGTCCATGTAATGAGTTTCAAAACTGTCCAAGTCCAATCATTTTTTCACAATAACTCCCTTATTTATCGACAAAATTGCCTCAAAACTGTTCTTACAAATTTACAATTTTATAATAATTATTAATATGTTTTTTTAATATTAATTACAATAGATCTGTCCCCATATATAAGTTTTTTTTGTTTTTCTTAAAAAAGTGAAAAGTCGACTTGGCCATGTTTGAATCTAAGCCCTTCAATTATATTTTACCATATGTAACAATTATTACAATGGTCACCAACGTGGGGCAATTTAAAAAAATTAAATAAATTTAAAGAGAGTATAAGAATTACTACAATATATATATATATTTTTTTTTATTCTGAAGGTCTGAAACCAAATTAAATTCATTTTTTATTTTTTTATTTAATTCAATGTAATATAACTAAAGTCTCTTAAAAAAAATACCTTTCATTATGGCACCCTTCTTGTGGGGATATTTTAAAGCACACAACTACAGTCTCTAAAATAAGAGAACCTTTCATTATGGCACCCTTCTTGTGGGGATATTTTAAAGCACACAACTACAGTCTCTAAAATAAGAGAACCTTTCATTATGGCACCCTTCTTGTGGGGATATTTTAAAGCACACAACTACAGTCTCTAAAATAAGAGAACCTTTCATTATGGCACCCTTCTTGTGGGGATATTTTAAAGCACACAACTACAGTCTCTAAAATAAGAGAACCTTTCAGTGTCCTTGTTGAATATTATTTTTATTTTCCTATTCTTCGACAAAATGGGGCTAAGTCACGCAATTATTTTATTTTATTTGGAATATATTCTTTATAAATGGTCCTGCAAGGCTGGAATAGCTGTACAATTAAAGTTAAGATCCTGAACGTTATGTTTCATGTATACGGCGAAAATTCACCCCGTTTTTCTCAAATTGGCAAAAAACAAAAATTGCATGCCTATGCCCCCACCTACCCTACATTAAACAATTTTAAAAATCAGTCACCTTGGATCCGTGGTGTGTTCACATGTCTGAAAAGTGTCTGTACATTGTTAGCCAAACCGGATGTTTAGTCTGCTGTTAAAGAGGTTACATGTGTTTTGGTACGATTGGCGATTATACAAAATGGTTCAGAGAATTTGGATTAAATTTTGCTTTTGGTGAGTCTGCTATGTGTAAAATTACCAAGTGCAACGTGGTTTGCGTGAAGCAATCCGGAAAAAAAAACGCCCGGATTTGTGGTAAAACAATTCATGGCTTCTGCACCTGCTCACACTTCATGGCTTGTTCGTGAATTTTTGGCCAAAAACAACACTGTAATAATGTCCCAGCCTCCATATTCGCCAGTCATGGCTCCGTGTGACTTTTTTCTGTTCCCAACAATAAAGAGAACCTTAAAGGGCCGTCGTTTCACAACCATAGTTGAGATTAAAAGCGCATCGCTGAGAGAGCTAAATACTATCGCAAAGGTCGAGTTCCAGAAGTGTTTCTGGTATTGGAAGAAGCGCAGGCATAAGTATATAATATTTAATGGTGACTATTTTGAAGGGGATAACATAGATTTAGACGAATAAATAAAATTCTTTTAAAAAACCTAAAAATTCTCGTTATTTTTTGAACACACCTCGTGCTCAAGTCTACTCACTGAGAAATCGTATATATGTATTGTAGTGTGTCGTCACTACATGACTTTATGCAAATGTATACTAATTTAAGGGGGGGTAAATCTTTTTGGTCTGAATTGATTTGATTAATAAAAAAAATGTGATTAAACAAATCAATCGATACCATACGATGAAATGATATTAGTAGTATATAAAGGTGTCTGTGACAACCTTTGACCCCCTCCCCAGCTCCGAATCACCCACCATCGTACATCCCCAGCTCAAATCTCCCCTCCCCAGCTCCGAATCACCCACCATTGTACATTCTCATCTCGATAAGGTTCCGCTCTCCCTCCAAACCTAGATAAGTTTCCACTCTCCCTCTAAACCTCAATAAGTTTCCGCTCTCCCTCTAAGCCTAAATAAGTTTCCACTCTCCCTCTAAACCCTACTTTTGTATAACGTTCAAGTCATACATTTTCAGATATACATTACCAATTTTGATATTTTTTTAAACCTGATTTCGTGACCTTGAACAGGCACTTGCGTGATCAAGCATGTCGAACCCTGCATTCGAACCTTATCATGTCCCTATCATCATCATCGTATTCAGTATTATTTTAAACAGGAGTATTATGATGGAAAAATCGCCTACCAACACTTTTGAGCATGCCGTCCTTCGGTGCCTTGAATAGTATTGCATTTAAAAATATAATTCAAAGCTCGTCATATTGAGTATGTTGTCCGATTGGAGTAATATGTGAGAAAACAATCATTCATCTTCAATCCCGAGCACGCTGTCCTTTGGTGTTATTTTTGTCAATTCTTGTTTTTTATTTACTATGGTTTGAAAATGACTTTCGTATCTGAAGAGGTTAAAGGCCCGATCACACAGGACGCGTTATAACGCGACGTTAGGCGTTCCAGTAACGTCGCGTTACCGCGATATGGTTGTATGACGCAACATTGCATCACCCCCGTCACACACACGGCGTTACCCCTCAGCGATACTTTCAGTAACGCGACGTCAGCCAAGCGGGTTGTACAAAATTACAAAATATCGCGCGCTGAGGGCGTTCTCCTTGGTCCTTCTGCCATTGTTATTCAAGAATTTCAAGATGAATGTGGAAACTGAGGCTCTGATAGAAGAAGTGCGCAAGTTTGTTTATTTATATGATACTTCACATGAGCTTAATAAGAATATGGTGAAAAAGATGGAGGCTTGGAATACAATTGCTGGAAGACTGGGTATTACAAGTAAGTAAAAAAACCTGTGCACCTATTGTGTTTTTTTTTTTTCATTTCTTCTGTTCCATATGTGTTTTGTGTATTGTGTTTGTGTTTTCATTTCTTCTGTTCTATGTGTTCTGTGTATCATGTGTTCTATGTTGCATGTTGGAGATGTGATTTATTATTACCTACTGGCGAAGTAATCAGCAAACTTTGCTCGAACTTGAATCGCAGCATTGGTTGATCTTCGATTGGTGGCAGTTGTTGAAACCAGCGCTTGCATGGGCTCTGCGGCATCGCGGTCATTGACAGAATATTCCAGGTGATCATTACTCCTCTTTATAACGTAGTTATGCAAGCAGATAGCAGCTTTAACGATGCAATCAGCAGTTGAGACAACTGTTTCTATGGGTCTCAAAAACACACGCCATTTCATTGCCAATATACCGAAAGCATTTTCGACGACACGGCGGGCTCGACTGAGTTGTGCATTAAAACATTTTTTTCTTGGATCCATCATTCCAGCTTTGGGATACAGCCTCATAAGGTAAGTTTGAAGTGCGAATCCTTCGTCACCGACAATGACATGAGGCATGGGGGTATCTGTGCCAGGTAGTGGCTTTGGTGGGAGAATGTCCTTTTCATGAATGTACTGTCGGTAGAATGCGGAATTCTCAAATATAGCACTGTCACTATGTCGTCCATAACTTCCGATGTCAACTACTATGAACTTGTAGAATGGGTCCACCACGGCCAGAAGGACGAAGGAAAAAAAATGTTTGTAGCAATAATATTGAGATCCACTGTTGTCGGGGCATTTTAATTTGATGTGCTTTCCGTAGATGCCTCCAACACAATTTGGGAACCCCCATTGCGCTGAAAACCCTTCCTCACTTTCTTTCCACGTCTGTGCCGTGGGAGGGGGCAAATATATTGGCTGCAAAACATTCCGAACGACCAAAACGAGTAGGGTTCAATACGTTAAAAAATATACGATTAACGTCTGATCTTTTAGGACTAAAGTAAGCATTTTTCTAATCAGCTTTTCAGGAGGATTCCATTATAACAGCCCTTTTTAGGGGTAAAAAATAATTTTTTCTATAAGAAAATCCGAACTCTCGGGCTAAGACCCCATTCATATTGACCTGTATTCGACAAGAATAAACATGACTAAACAGGTTACATCATGAATATACATGTCACTTGGGGGTAGGTGACGTCCGTTGAACATGCACTTGCTTGTTGACGACACATCACCTCTTGCAGTTCCCCCTCCCCTTTTTTTTTCCACTACTGCGCATGCGTCAACTCGGTCTATATAAGGACCCGCTCCCAACGAGGTAGCTCATTCTTCACATCTCAGTGTTATTGAAAAGAACTTGTTTTCTCTACTTTTGCTACTTAACTCTGTCTTACATTCTATATATTTTTTCATTTATAATTTATTTAACTTAATTAATTAGTTTCGTTCATTGTTTTTTCTTTATTACGTTTTTTATATAGTTACATTTTTCAAATTAGTTTCGTTCATTGTTTTTTCTATAATTCGTGTTATATAGTTACATTTTGTTTCGTTCATTGTTTTTTCTCTAATTCGTTTTTTATAGTTACATTTTCAAATTAGTTTCTTCATTGTCTTTTCTTTATATAATTTTTGAATCATTTTGTTATTTTATTACTATTCATTAAAATCAAAAAAAAACATGTCCCACGTTTGTGGCAAATGTGATAAGCGATTTACTCGTTTGGATAGTTGTCGACGACATGAGCTCACCTGCAAGCTCACTTCTGCAGGAAATCATCCTTGCTCATTTTGTAGTAAAACATTCTCACGGATAGATAGTCTAAGAAGGCACCAGATTTTTCGCAAACAGATTAACAAGATACCACAGGACCACAACTCTGATTATTTACCACAGGACCACAACTCTGATTATTTATGTAGTAAATGTGGAGAAAATTTTACCCAACAGTGCTTACTAACCCACGAACCATTTTGTAATCCATCGAAAAATGTAGTTAATAGTTATCGGTGTTCTAAATGTGGGGCGGAGTATTCTGCAGAAGCGGCGCTTTTAGTCCACGAAACGTCCTGTGGAACATTGTTCGGAGATTCCCAGGAGTTTAACGAATTCGTAGCATCTATATGCACACATTGTGGCGAGTATAAAGATAATCTAACATCGCATGAAAATTCCTGCATGGGCCCCTCACCCCCAAAATTGGTAAGAAAAGGAGAACCCAAAAAAAACTACTTGATGGCTTCAGCAACTGCATTTAATGGGCTATATGCGTAAGAGACGTCATTTGAAGGACGGTTAAAATCGTGTTTCATGACAAGTGATGAAAATAAAGATTTGATAAGTTTTTTAAATAATATAAAACTGACGATAATGATAAAGCTCAAGGATTGTGTAGCAGAACACAAGTCAGTCAAAACCAGCTTGGCGAACTTCTGGATACCGCATTCAAAACCAAAAATAAGGTATTATGTATGGAGACCCCAATAGATTGGGGAATTGGAAGAGTCACAATTAAGAAAGAGCGGCTGGGCATATACGCTGTGGATGGTTTGAGACTACGTATTAACAAGTATAAGCCTTTGCGAGGTAGCACGTACATCCCCCTGCCATCCGTTATTAGTTCAAAAAAAGCTTGCACCAATGTTCAAAACGAAGATGACCAATGCTTTCGCTACGCTGTACTAGCAAAATTAATCACACGTGATGCAAACCGAGTTTCGGAATATACACACATCCAGCACCGATACGATTTCAGCTCAGTAAAATATCCGATGGAATACGAAAAAATTAAATATTTTGAACAAGAAAACAGTTGCTACGTTTTCATGCGTTGTTGAAAATGTTTTGAAAATCAAAAATGTTTTTAAAAGTCATGAAAACACTTGTTTCAAAACATTTTGAGTTCAAGGTCGATAAGGCTTTTTCTGAGGTATGATCCAATTTTGAGATTTCGAGTGTTCATGAAAACGCTAAGAAATTCAATATTCAAAATGTGACTGCGCAGTACTGATAAGTGCAGTTCTAAAACTCACCACCAGAGTAAAAAGTTGTGTTAAATATTGATTACTTATAAAACATCGATATGTACCGAATACCAAATTTTTTTTAATGGTCTATCTCAGACAATCTGGGCTCATCAATAACATCTAGTAATAATATTAAAAAACAATGACATGAGACACTAAAGGATTTATATTATTAACTGCATGTATTATATTTATTTTGTTCTCTATCTATATATTATAAAATAAAAAATGAAAAAAAAAGTGAAAAAAAAAAAAAGCCATGAGACACTAAAGAAACACCAAAGGATATATATTATTAATTACATGTATTATTTATTTTGTTCTCTATTTATATATTATAAAATGAGAAATGGAAAAAAAAAAAAAAAAAAAATGAGACTAATGAACTTGTATTAACTATTATACCATGTATTATTTCTATATCTATATATTGAAAAAAAAAAAAAAAAATGAGAATAATGAACTTGTATTAACTATTATACCATTAGGCCAGTTGCTGGGGAGCAAAAAGTAAGGTAATTCGGAAATAATTCATGACAAATATTTTATCGTTTTAATCTCTTCAGTTATGTCCCAATATGACTATCCTAGGTTTTCCTCCTCCGCCGAGGTGAGCGTCGGCTCCTAGGTTGCGCAATGTGACCTGAAATGGGGTGTTTTTTTGGTTTTTTCAAATTATCTTGAAAACAACCCAATAAATCAACAAAATTATTATTATAAAAGTTGTAGAGCGGTAAATTCTGCGTAAAATGAGTACCAATTTGATATATTTTGTTTCAGTTAAAACTGTACGAGCTCTTATCAAAATTGCACTAATTTGTCAACTTACCATAATTTTTTTTTCTTCCAAAAATAATGCAGAAATGGGGTAAGAATAAGTAGGTACCTACATAAATATATAATTATATAATAAATTAATAATAATAGGGATAGAATGCAAGAAACCTTTCCAGAATAGGAATGAGGGACCTCCTGCCCTGTGGGGAAGGTCCAGCTTCCCCTCCCACTATCTCCTTCAGAACCCCTCCCCGTACTTCTCATTGTTGTTGCCCTTTCTCAGCCCCCTCCAACTAGGTATTTAATATAATTAGTATTTAATTTCAGTATGCGAATTGATCGACACGGTTTCTAAAGCAGCAGTATTATTTTATTGTCGATGCCAGGGATGCTAGAATACTGCGGGACAAAAAAGATGTAGAAAAGTTTGTGAACTGGTTTGAATCCCATGATCCATTTCCTCCTTCAGAATTTGTAATGTCCATCAGTATGGGCATTCTGGGGGATGAAACAATAAACTGCCACAGAGCTTTTGAAATTGGGAATTCTTCTAGGCGCAGCATAGTCGGGAAAAACTTCGCGCAAGTCAAGTTTCTAAGGAAAAATCGAGTGATGCCTATCCGAGGATTCAAGTCCAAAGTGAACATTGATGGTGAAGAAATTCCTGTAAATCCAGAAACGCTTTTCCGTAGAATCGTCCTCCTGAAGAAATCGGACACTGAGTTGAGGGAGTATTTTGAGTTTGAGTTGGCACCCTATCCATTGTCACTTTTTGAAGAAACTGGCATGAGGAAAACTCCTAAATCTGTTTATTTTTATTTGTTCTCTCCAATAACAGACAGTGTCAACTTACATGGTGCAGCCTATATTATTGACGGAGGATTCCTCCTGCATCGAGTGATTTGGAAGAATGGTGAGACTTTTCAAGCAATTCTCAACAAATACGTTGAATACTTAAGAAAATATTACAATCAAGACGCCATTACTGTGGTTTTTGATGGATACCCGGAAGATCTATCAACAAAAAGCACCAAGTCAGCAGAACGCTTAAGGCGTGCTAAGAGACAGACTGCGCCAGAGGTGGTATTCAATGAGTGGATGACAGCAACTATGACTCAGGAGCAGTTCCTCTCCAACAAACGTAACAAAGGAAGGCTTATAGCCATGCTGACTAAGAAACCTAAAAATGAGGGCTTTTCAGTTAAGCAAGCAAAAGAGGATGCAGACCACTTGATAGTCACCACTGCTATAAGAGTTGCACAAGAGCATGAATGTGGAGTACTTGTAGGCGAAGACACGGATCTCCTTATCATGTTCACAGCATTGGCTTCACCATCAACCAAGATCTTCTTCATGAAACCAGGAAAAGGAAAGTTATCAAATAACCTGTTCTCTGTGAACAGTTTCCGACATTCCGAATCAGTGAAAAACGTTCTTCTATTCCTCCACGCCTTCAGCGGTTGTGACACTACTTCATCACTTTACAGGCAAGGAAAGAAGAAGTTTGTTAAGCTGGCTGTTCAGAATGAAAAAATGTTCTGAAGTCAATGATGTCTTCATGAGCAAAGACGCCCACCCGGACATTATTGTAAATGCAGGGCAAAAATTCTTGATAGCACTCTACGGAGGTAAAAGTGATGATACATTGAATAATTTACGATTCCACCTATTTGCAAAATCTCTTGTGAAAACCAACTTCAATTTGGCTTCCCTACCTCCAACGCTGGAAGCAGCCCGCCAACACTGCTTTAGGGTCTACCTGCAAGTGCAAATGTGGTTAGGTAACTGCATGAATCCTGTGAACTGGGGTTGGCAAACTACCAAGTATGGCCTGGCTCCCGTTCCCACCACCATAGAACCTGATCCACAGTCACTTTTGACAACTATATCCTGCAAATGCGCCAAAGAGTGTAAAGAGGCTTGTAGTTGCAGAAAAGCAGGAATAAAATGCTCAACAATTTGTGCAAAATGCAGAGGGCATTCATGTACGAATGCTCCCATCGAAGCAGATGTAGAAGATATTTCTACTGGAGACGACGATGACCTCAATGAGATGATCCTTCTGAGTGAAGAAGAAGACGACCCGAACGAAGGTGAAGAAATGGAAACTAGACCAACGTTTCTTTCAAAACATGCGCGATTGAATCTATGAATTAATTGAAATATTTTCTTATGTCGTCGTTGTCATTTAATAAATATACCAATTTGATTCCCATTCTAGAAAGGTTTCTTGCATTCTATCCCTATTATTATTAATTTATTATAAAAAAGTATATAATTATATATATATATATGTATACCTATTATAATGTATAATACATATTACTTATTCTTACCCCATTTCTGCATTATTTTTGGAAGAAAAAAAAAATGTATGGTAAGTTGATAAATTAGTGCAATTTTGATAAGAGCTCGTACAGTTTTAACTGAAACAAAATATATCAAATTGGTACTCATTTTACGCAGAATTTACCGCTCTACAACTTTCATAATAATAATTTTGTTGATTTATTGGGTTGTTTTCAAGATAATTTGAAAAAACCGCAAAAACACCCCATTTCAGGTCACATTGCGCAACCTAGGAGCCGACGCTCACCTCGGCGGAGGAGGAAAACTTAGGATAGTCATATTGGGACATAACTGAAGAGATTAAAACGATAAAACATTTGTCATGAATTATTTCCGAATTGGATTACCTAGCAACTGGCCTACATGTATTATTTCTATATGTATATATTGAAAGAAAAAAGAAAAAAAAAAAAAAATTAGACACTAAAGGATATATATTATTAACTGCATGTATTATTTATTTTGTTCTCTATTTATATATTATAAAATGGGAAGAAAAAAAAAGCCATGAGACATTAAAGAACTTGTATTACCTACCTGTATTATATGTATTTGTTCTCTATCTATATTGTAGCATGCCTACCTTATAGACAATATATATAATGCTCAGAACCAGCGATGGCTGCGAGGGAATCGCAATCGCTGGGAGCAGGAACAAAGAACAATAGAGATGGGGAATAGAAAGTAAGCCGGGATAGTTGTCTGCATCCTGTGTGTGGTAATTATATTGTCGGCATCAGTATTTATTAAACAGGTTTTTCACAGAACTCTAATGAATATCCGCTGGGATTCACAGCTTAATATCCGCAGGCTATCACAGAACTCTTAAGTGGTCACCGGTGATTGGCTGGAGATGGGGTAGGCGGAGACTGACGACCAATGAGACATCGGGAATGATCCCCACCAAAAAAGGGGGCCGAGGATGGAGAGCAGTTTGGAAGACACTCTTCGCTCATCGCTCTTCGCTCTTGTGTCAACCGTTCACCACGTTCTTTTTATATTTTGCCATTAGCTCAGTATGTGATTTTAGATTCTTGGTTCACGTCTCGGATGATCAACACGTATAGTTTATATTTGACAGTGAGTTTGAATATGTGAATTGAGCAGTATTCGTTCATGTTTGGTGCCATTCAGGCGAGTGAGATACATTTTGATTTCGGACGCACATAAACTCAGTGAACAATCTAAATTCTATTGTGGCCTCCAGGCAGACCTACAAGGACTAGGTGAGTAGATGGGGTCTGAGGGATGTACATAAAGGATGATCACATCGCCACCTCCAGGGATCAGTATCGAGGTACCTCGTAATTAACGTAGAAAGTCCTTCAGACATATGGCCAATTTATATTCAATTGTTTTTTCTTTTATAAATATTATACGTTCTTCTAAAATAAATATGTTACTGTTCTAGGGTTTGAGTTGTCCATTCCATTTCCCCCCTCCCATTCTTTTTCTGGTTGACAGCAATAATTAATTATTGTTAATTACTGAGGTCAACTGACAGTTAGGAACTTGTAACCGTCCTTCTCGTGGGAGTGCATTTGGCTATCCAGGTATTTCAGTCTTATCTCTTATGCTTTTGGCTGAGGATGGTAGAAATACCGAAAGTACTCCTATGTATATATAGTTAGTGAAATTAGACAATATATTGAATAAACAAGTTTTATTTTATTTTTCAAGTCCATTTGAATTATTTCACAATATCTCTGCAATAATGTCAGTTTTCATATCCAGGTATTGTTTTTATTAAAGTCGCGATGTAAAAATACTCAATGTTAATAATTTTTCCGGTATAATTTTATATTTACTAATTACGTAAAAGTGCACTCACGCAGGAAGGAGAGGTGGTACAATATATTGTAAAAAAAAAAAAAAAAAAATTAGACACCAAAGGATATATATTATTAACTGCATGTATTATAAGTATTTGTTCTCTATTTATATATTATAAACAAAAAAAAAAAAAAAACGAGACAATGAACTTGTATTAACTACATCTATTATATGTATTTGTTCTCTATCTGTATATTTTATAAAAAGAATAAAAAATAAATAAATAAATAAAAAATTACATGAGACACTAAATGATTTATAATACTAACTACATGTGTATGATATTTATTTTGTTCTCTATTTATATAAAAAAAAAAAATATATATATATATATATATATATATATATATACTAATATCTATATACTTAACTTATATGCAATGTTAAACTATAAAGGGCTTCAAAGGATATGTAACTTTAACGAGGTATGGAATACTTACAGATATATGTATTGTGACATATCGAATGTATGTCACATGCTCGTAGAAGGAGATATGTTAGAAAAAAGAATAGGGCATAGAGAAAAAAAATAAATAAATTTAAATAATAAAAAAATAAATACATTTAATTAATTGAAAAATAAATTACTAAAATAAAGATATATTTAAAAAAAAAAAAAATTAAGCACAATAATAATTACCACAATCAAGCCATAAACATTTAAATAAGAAATTTCATTATAAATAAAAATTAATAAAATATTGACAGAAGAGGGGGCAGCTGAAAAAGGAGTGGGGATGAAGATGCTCCCTGAATCATGCAAGGTGTGGAGTCTGACTTTTTCAACCCTAGGCCAAGGTAGTTTTCGTCTTTGGCGACTACTTCAATTGTTGTTCCTAAATCCCTGTATGGGACAGTAATTCTGTTAAATAGTCCACTAAACATATCCTCCTGGGAATCGACGTAGCTGAAACAGTTATCGCTGTCTGTGCCTGCGGACGATCCATTCAAAAAAGATGAGAAATTGGCCGAAGATGTGACAGAAAAACAAGGTGGAAACGAGTTTTTACTAGAAAATGGCGACATGAGGTGAGGGAAGCTGAGCTTCGCTCGACCAGAACTACGCAACGATTTTTTTAAAGGTACCTCTTCGAATATTATACAAAATGCGCAATCTTTAAATAAAAAATTAAAACATAAACTTAATCTAAATAAAATACTTAATAAAGTAACTAATTTTTTTATAATTAATGAATCCATGCATACCAATTTATAGAAGTGCATGTGGAGTCTTGCCCGAAATGTTTTTTCATAAATAATTTTATTGAGCTAGATTAAATTGTATAATGTTGTAGCTCGCTATTTGTATGATTTCACACTTTTATGATGTGTATTTTGTTGTAAGCATTTCGTTTCATATAAAAGATTTAATAATAATAATTGATAAAATATAAATCATATAATGCATGAATTTTGAGTTGAGTGTTTTTATATTTATTTTATCTCCAATCTCCTTAGCGAATAAGTTATTTGTATAAGCTTCTATTGCGCGTTTATGGACCCCACAGTAAATAAAATTTATATTAAAGAATTTTTACATTGGGTTTTGGAACAACAGATTTTATTACCAATAATAATTAATATCTTCACAGTATTCATATAATTTCTACTACTATATAATTTGATATACGGTGCTAAAAACCATGCAGTTAAGCCCCATAAAAAAGTTATTCCTATCCTATCCTACAAGACTTGTGAAATTTAGAGTTTCTTTCAACGGTGCATGGGAAACAGGTGTGCTAGCACAGTCATCACAAAAAGATATTGATTGATCTTCATTTGTATAGCAATGGGATGTTTTTTTTACCGCCACCACTTTATACCAACCCCATCCCAATCAGCTTCGAAAAATATAGTGATTTACAACACTTGAAGCAGTTTTGTGGACCTAAAGCTAGGAGGTTTTTTTGAAAAGTTAACTCACAAGAAAAAGAAGGAAGGACATAAGTAGTGAGTGTGATATTATTTAAATAAGTTTCAGTTGACATTCATCTCTTTTCCATTTTTTTTTGCTTGACATTCATCTTTTTTATGTTGCAATAAATGACGTTGGAATGGTAATTTTTAATTAAATCTAAATTAAAATATTATTTATAACTTGAAAATGTATTTTCAAAACTCCTTACATCTTTTAAAAAAATTGACTGTCCTTACTTAGAAGATTAAAGGTGTTTAGAATGAGTTATGAGTCTTCAAACTGTATTATTCGTTTTTCTCATATTGACACTTTTCTGACCCTCATCTTTTTTGCATTGGACTCTTCATATATTATTGCAAGAGAATGTACACTCTGTATTAGAATTAGTACAAGCTCTGAATAACAATTTTGCAGACTCTAGCTCATACGCAATTCTTAAAGGTGAACTTTTACAAACAAAATTAGGATTTAAGGAATCTCCTGTGGATTATATCAATAGAGTACAGGAGATAAGAAATTTAATATTAATACGTTTAAAAATAGATGGTTTAATTGGAGAAGCTCTTTCAGTTTTTATGAAGCAGGTAGATAGTGAAATAATTCATCATGTTTTTAAATTTAGTACACAAATTATGATATTTAATCCAACCACTTTAGATGATGTAAGAAATATTTTGTATAATAAATGTAGTTTTACTTTCCAGCATATGGGTTCTCATAAAACACAGGGCACTGGGAGTGCCCCTAAACAAACAAAACAATCAACACACTTATCACCAACCAAAATATTATACAAACACCAGACCCAATTATCAATATTTCCCAAACACACAACCTTCTTATCCTCCTAACATAATACAGGACTTAAGTTATGTTCCTGTTCGTCCTACCTATAACCAACAACCAAATTCTTCATTCGTACAAAGAAATCCCCCATCACAACGATATACACATCCTAATAACACACAACACCCATTTAACCGTTCACAAACTATCGGTTATCCGAGATGGCATAATCAGAATACCGTCTCCATGCGAACAGCAGGTAGATCAAATTTTAAAAATTTTATTTCTTCACATGAAATAACACACGTAGAAAATTATTTGGAAAACGATATAAGACATGACCAAAATACAGACAGAATGTCCCAATTAGAATCAAAATTTGATACCCTAGTAAATAAGTTGGATAATTTTTTAGTATTAGGACCCAAGCAAGCCAAAGATCCACCCCCGAATTTAAATTAAACCTAATTTCGAAATCTCTTCCCTATTTTGTTGACGACAATAGATTGAAATGGTTAGTTGACACCGGCTCTTCCAAAAATTATATTAACCCTCATCTACTAAATAATCAAACACCAATAAAAGAAGAAACTTTTATAGTTACCACCCCGGTAGGTCAACAAACTGGATCACAAACCTGCATACTGTTAGTTACACAAGTTTTTATTGACCACTGGTGCTATCTGTTGAATTTTTAAACAACTACTTTCTGTTACTGAAGTGTGACAACGTGCATCAAAGGCTATCGGCTAATAAGATAGCCAGAAAACGTAACCTACTAAATAAAAAAGGTTATGTTTTGCTGACGCTACCTGTTGCCTCAAACCTGTGGTTGATCTCTGACTTTTTTTCTTATTTTTAATGTTTATTGTTTGTTGTTTATTATAAAAAAAAATATTTTTCGATAAAAAAATAGCAGATACAGCCGTCGACCTCTTAAAGTAAGCATTTCATTCACCAATTATAAGAAAAAATGAGTTTTCTTATATGTTACTTCTGAGTTACAACATGCACCAAAGTTATGGTTGGATGCTATTTGCCAGTTTTCAGTTTCATTATATTTCTCTGATTTATTTACGCAGGAACGGAGCCGGAATTTATTGTGGATAAAATAACAATGAGTAAGGAGGACATGTTGGCTCTGTTGGACATGCCTCTAGGAAGTGATGAGCTCCTAAACTGAGAGGATGAGGATGAACTTGGGAACACAAATGACAACACTTTGTTCCAGCGTTTGGATGACGCTCTTTTACTGGAGCCTATTGAGTCTGAGGAACCTCCCAACAAACAGCAGTTATTTATGCCGGAAACATTTTTGACGGATCTGCCAAGTACTTCAACAGCTGAACCGCTACCTGGTGCTATACATGAAGGTCCATTGGAAGAAACTATTGTCCTCACCTTGAGCAGAGGTACAAAGAGCGCTGAACAACGACAACGAGGTAACAAAAATACATCCAGTATGAAAAAAAAGACCTCTATTATTTGACAACATGAAAATATAAAAATTGACGCCGAAAGTAACTTCAAAGGAGATTCGTCTCTCCCCACAGATATCATAGAGCTTGATTCTCCCTACCAATTTTTTAAATATTTTTTTGACAAGGACTTGATTAGCAAGATTGTTTCAGAGAGCTCTTTGTATGCAACCGCAAAAGACCCATCAAAACCTAAGGTTATGACAGACAAGGATGTTGAAAGATATCTAGGTATAGTCATGTTTTCTTCAATCACCAGTTCCACCAGTGTCAGGGATATGTGGGACCCTGTTATCGGCATAGAAGTTGTAAAAAACACTGAGTGTAAACACTTTCGAAAGCCTACGTTCAGCTATTCATTTCAATAATAATGATGAAATGAAACCGCGGGAACACCCTGAGCATGACCGCCTCTTCAAACTGAGGCCTGTCATCGACCATCTGAACAAAAGATTTTTGTCTGTTCCTATGGGAGGTACCTTGTCAGTTGATGAGCAAGTGTGCGCCACCAAGACCAGGCACCACATGAGACAGTATAATCCTAGAAAACCCCATAAGTGGGGTTATAAGCTCTTTGTACTCTGCAACGACAATGGGTTTTCCCACAAGTTTGAAATTTATTCTGGCCAAGAACAAAAAATGAAACAGAAGGAGCCCAACCTAGGGTCATGTGCAAATGTTGTGATAAGACAACATGAACTGTACGATGTACTGCGATAATTGGTACTCCACTATTCCTCTGTTTGTATACCTAGAAACAAAAGGCATTTTTGCAATTGGAACTTTCCGTAAAGATAGAATTGCCAACTTGCCATTTCCAGGCGATGAAAACCGAAAAAAAGTGAAGGGAACGTCTGATGAATACATCACACAAATAAAGAGGTGTACCGTATCTCTAGTTGAGTGGAACGACAACAATACTGTATTCCTTGGTTCGACTATACCGACTGTGCGGTCTATACCCAATGGAAGCTCTCAGGAGATGGGAGAAGAAAGAAAAAATATATAAAATCGTCACCTGCCCTCAGGTGGTAAAAGTGTATAACCATCATATGGGTGGAGTTGATCTGATGGACTCTCACATTTTTTTTTTTTTCTCAGTTATGGCCTTATGCTGAGGCATATCGGCCAGACTCTCACATTGGGAGACACCACATCAAAATGAAAAGCAAAAAATGGTACATGAGGTTATTTTACAATATGGTCGACATGACAATAGTAAACGCCTGGCTACTACATTGTAATGCAGCAGAGAAGCCACTCAGTCAGAAAACGTTTAGGAAAGAGTTGGCACAGATTTTCTGTCTTATCGGTACAAAGGAAACTCCAAAGCGAGGCTGACCTTTCGCTGAAACTCCTCCGGCGGCAAAGAAGAAGAAATCAGCTGTAGCCTTACCACCGTTGGCAGTTATAAAGGACAAACAGGACCATTGGCCTACGTGGGACGGTAAGAGAAATCGATGTAAGTTGCGAGGCTGCTCCGGCAACACCAACGTTATTTGCACAAAATGCAAAATTAATTTATGCTTCCACGCCAAGAAGAACTGTTTTTATACATTTCACAATTAGCCTATGATTTGGATCCTTTATTTTTAGTTTTTTGATACACCTAATTTTCAAATATAAGTTATTAAAAAAAAGTTTTAGTTCTAACTGTGTTTGCTTTGTTACCCAACCCGTACGTTTCGCCACTGCATGATGTAACTCAGGAGTAACTTAGCTTTTTTTTTTATAAAATTTGACGCTTAAAAAAAGGTTTTTATTTTTTTAACTATTTTTCCCTTAATTAGAATAGGGTAATCACCATGAAAAAAATTATTTCATGCGAAAAGAAAAAATGAAAAAATAAATAAACATTTGTCAAACATGAAAGTTAGTATCGAGACATTAGACAAGACAGGTGTCATATTACAGATCGATTGTTTAGATGTGATAAAAAATTATTTCATGCGAAAATAAAAATTAAAAAATAAATAAACATTTGTCAAACATGAAAGATAGTATCGAGACATTAGACAAGACAGGTGTCATATGTCGATGGTCTAGCGCAAGAAGGGCCAATCTGCCTTTTTCATAAAAAGGCCAAACTTGTTCAATGTCTTTATAAAGTAAGCAAAAAGGGCCAATCTGCAAGTTCCCCTCGACTCTTAATTTCAGAATGGTTAAAAGGGCCAAACTGTAACTGATATTGGGGCCAATCTGCAGAAGATGTAAAAAATGCGGCGAAATAGGGCCATTCTACATTTATTTTGGTTGCGACCTATTTATTTTTTTTACATTGTAAACTAAATTTTATTATTTCTATGCTGTTAAGTTTTCAACACTGACAATTGTAACCCATAATTACCTCTTAAATAATTGACAGGTTTCCTTGCGCTCTTTGTTGTTGTTTTAATGCCAGCTTTCTTCATTTTATTTTTGTTACTCAGTAATTTTGTTTTACAATTTGTTGTTTTGATTTAATATAGGAAGTTAAAACCCAAGTAGTGTTTTAATCTATTTGATTTTAAATAACTGTGTTATGGTAAAAACAAGGGGTGGCGTAGCTTTTTCGAGGGGAAAGCTCTTAGTACAAAGAGCTTTGCTGAATAATATTATGAATTCAGATAGAAAAGATACTACGTCACAGCGTAAGTGCAATTTTATAGTTTAGAATTCATTATTTTATTGACTTGGTTGTTGAGAATAATTAATTATTAAATAATATTATTTTGTTTACAGTTAACCATGCTGTGTATTCAGACAAACTTGCAACTCCTGACAAAGCACCGGCGGTGTTTAATATTATGAAAGAAAATACTAGTAATAGATCATTGGAACATGTGAATTTTCCACAATTATCATCTTCCCAACGTAAGTGAGATACGCAAATTTATTTTTGTTTAGGTTTTTAATAACGCGCTGTATTTATTCAATTTGATTTGTGTATGTTTGCACCAGATTCTGAACATCACCCTGATCTGGAAGTACCAATTATAGACTCCACTCATGATAATCAACCATCAACTTCCAAAGGTATGAAACTTACCTATTTAATAAAAAAGTATTTTGTTTTTCTCTATTAAAATACTATTCATAATAATATTAAGTAAAATTTACTCAAGTTTTTTGCGGAAGATGAATTTTTGGTTGGGTGGGGAGCAATTCATTTGCAATAATCCGTCAATAATAATTATTACAAAGTCTCTTTTGTTTTAGGTGCTGATATTGAGGTTTCTCAACAGTCGGTCAATTTCGAACATGAGCATTCAGAATCAGGTGTTTTCATATTGGTTGATTCAGGCGATCTTGCCATAACTCCTGACGTAGAATATGAGTTAACTGATAAAAATACGAACTCATCCAGCCAGTTAGTTAGCAGTGCATTGTTGGTATCGATGGTCGTAAGGAAGTACGGCCAAAGCCAAAAAGAGTAATAAATAAATTATTCCGTGACGCCGGCAAACCTTACATAAATAGCAAAGGTTTCGAGGTACCAGCACGTTCCGTCAAACAACCCTGTGACAGTTCATGCAGAAAAAAATGTATCGAACACTTTTCTGAGGAGCAAAGGAAAGCTGTACACGAAGGTTATTGGGCATTACCCTTCACGCAACAGCGTGAGTTTCTATTAAAGTGCATCGAAAGAGAAACAAAAAAGCGACAAACTGTTTCCAATAGTCGAAGAACTTTTTCAAGAAGGTATTTGTTACCACTCAATGATGAGAGAATTGAAGTCTGCAAAAAGTATTTCAAGTCAACGCTTGATGTTGGTGCAAACCGTTGCCATAGGTAGGAGTCAAAATTAAAAAGAAAAACTACAGAAAATTCAGGGAATATTTAATAAGAAAGAAGGAAAGGAAGAAAGGGGAGAAAACGTCAAAAAAATTTAAAATTTAAGAAAAACAAAAGACGGAAAACAAAAGACATCCGAATTTGCCTACCCAATTCCGTGCGAACAGCTAGGAAGTCAGTCGATGGTTGCCCTTGACACAGTCAAAACCTGTTGTTGGACTAATCCCAGTTTTCTTGTGAATTGTCTCATTTAGACATGTAAAGTGAGTAAACAGTGTAGTGAATGGCGAGGAAACAAAATGAGAGGAAGGGAGTTGCACTCCATATTTTTTTGTAATTATTTTGCAGAATTAATTTATAAGAATTTCCAATTATGATGTCACAAGGTAGGATCTATTTTTTGTACAAATATTATTCCAAGATGGTCATTTTTTTTTATTGTTCAAGTTCGAGATTTTTTTTATTAAAATCATTTTCTTTGTAAATATGTTTTAATTTTTTTTTTATTCTCCATATCTCTCTAAGCGAAATTCAGATCTCAAAACTTGCAGGTCCGACGAACTCACAACCATCTGGAAGATACCAATTAGGGACACATAATTAATTATTTGCATTTTCAGTACTCGGGAGATATAGTTTATTACAAAAATTGGTATGATTAACGTAGAGTCAACATTTTTTTTTTTAGGGTTCTTTATATTGGAGCTTCACTCAAAGTGTAATTTATAATTTTTTTTTCATGATTTATTTAATTAATTGTTCTTTTGTAACATTAAATTTTTATTTTTATTATTCAATAAAGTTCATTTAACTATAAACTTAGCATCATGACACCCTTCTTGTGGGGATATTTTAATAAATATAACTAGAGTCAAAGTTATATATAACTAGCAACACTGTAGTCAAAATGAAGTCCAGTGATTGGAAAAATTACAAAGAATTCGGTGAAAAATGCTCTCCTGTCACCATGCAGTATCAAAACATTCAAATTAGCAGAATACAAAAAGTTCTGTTTGAAAAATCCGGCTGCTTCAGCATTTTTTTCTCCGCCGCAGATCCACAGGAGGTAAAATGCTATTTTAAAGTAAAAACAACCCTACGGAGTACTCAATCAGACGGACCTTGCCAACTTTACTTTTCTGATCTACCTATCTGTTCTTTAAAATATAAAGACCTCATAAACTTGTGTATAAACGGAGCAATAACTCCTCATTTTCATGACGAGTACTTCTCCATTCCGCACAATGATAGTGTGCGTGATCATATGGGAATTCACTATATGAATTTTTGTTCACGTATTTTAAAATATTGAACCATTTTTTTTTTACATATAATTTTTTTTGTTTACATATATATATACATTTTTTTTCATATATATACTATTTAATTATTGATAATGCCAACCACGAGAGGTGAAAGTAAAAGAATGTTGGAATTAGAGGCAGAACAGAATAGTTCGGGGGAATCGGATGGTTCGCAAGCTAATACAGATAGTGTTGAGGGAGAAATGGAGGGGGTAGATAACGACATAGTTGCGACTGTTGGGGAGGAAAAAGAGATAGAGGTAGAGACGAAAGAGAAAGTAGAAGAGAAATCAGACAAAATGGACCAATTCATGGAACTTATGATGAGAAGCATGAAAAATTTAGAGACAAAAATGATAGAGCAATCTCAAAATTTAGAGACAAATTTAATGGGGAATATGAATCAAAAAATGATAGAGCAATCTCAAAACTTAGAGACAAATTTGAGAGGGGATATTGGGAATATTAATCAAAAGATGGAAGGTTTAGAAGAACAGGGTAGAGATTTAAAGGGAGAAATGGGAAATTTGAGAGGTGACATTCAAGATTTGGAAGTAAGATTAGATAAAAAGGTGGACAGTTTGAAGGACCAAATAGGGAATTTGGAAATAAAAAATCAAAGTTTAGAAGATAAAATAGATCACGTCGCAGAAAACTTAAAGGGGGATTTTAATCAAAAAATAAGCAACTTAAAAGAGGGAATGAAAATTCAGATGGAAGAAGTAATCTGTAAACTAGGTGTCGCGGAAGAGAAATGTGATGAGCGGTTTCAACTTTTAGAATCAAAGTTGTCAGGAGTTAGGGGGGACAATAGCGTCCAAACAGCTGAAATGATTAGCCGTGTAGAAGGGATTCAGGAGGAAGAATTCAAGGAAGTTGTCGAATTAGGGAGAAAAATAGAAACCAACTCAGAAAAAATTAGTCATGTAGAAGGGAATATGTCGAAGTTGAAGGGGGAATTGCGTGAGGAAGTAGGAAGGGACCTTACAGAGATAAAGCTGAATCAGGAAAGGATTACAGAAGTGTTAAGAGGAGAAGGTGAGTAAAAGGTTTGTAGAATTGCAAGAGAGAGCAAATAAGAAATTGCCACAATTAGTAGGTGAACAGCTGTCTAGGGGAAGGGAGGCTCTTCCAACAATCAATCAAGGACAACAATCAAATGATAGCTCCGACCCCAGTCTATCCAAGTCATTGTTATTATTAAATCAAACATTAATGCAGCGGAATGTGTCTGGAAAAAATCTTTGTGTATTTAGAAACAGTCATAGGGACAATCCCATGGAGTTTTTGGAGGAACTAGAATCGCAGTACACCCTTTATGGAGGGAGGGTGAAACTGAATGAATTTCTCAAAAATCACTTGAAGGAGGAAGCATTGATTTTTTTGGGAAATCAATAGCCACGAAGTAGGAACGTATGAAGAGTTTAACCCAGTTAAGACTGACGTCCTTCCAGAAGGATGTTCGTTTTTCGCTGCATTCAGAGCTCTGTCGCTGATTTGAGAAGCCATCACCAGGTGGCACTGTTATTATATCGAAGTAAGGTTCCTGTTACAACGCCAGAAGGTTATTTTATACCTATTTACCAATTTTAACCTGTTGATTTCAAGTGTCTTAGATCAAGCATTTCAAGATGGGAGATCCTTCTGCTATTTACATTGACGGGTAAGTAATTACCATCTTATTACTGTTTCTTATCCATGGATGTTATTGACTCTAGTCTCTAGTTTGATATACAGGTGCAAAAAATATATTTCAAAGTTATGTGTTCATGTCATGGCAGAAATTCACAATGATCCTTCTGGAAGGACGTCAGTCACATGGAGGGTCATTTTGAATTTTCTATCATCCTCTCTTCTCAGTAATCATTATTTATTTGTTTGGGTTTATTTTTTTATCATTGAGTGGATATTACTCATTTTGTATTCTTCTTGTAGGAAATTGGTCCCTTTGCATCAAATACTGGACTTCCTTGAGGGGAATGACGATGCCATTCCAGATACTGGGGTCAATATTACATTGCTACCTCCGACTAACGCTACGAATGACCTCACTGACGAAGATTCAGGCGACGAGGAGGAGCCTAATATTGACAACTTTCCTGCTAGTCAACTTCATGCTCCTGCCATTATAAATATATTGTCTGATTCAGCTGAAACAGATGAAGATAATATGCGCCCGACCACATCTTCAGAAGTGACCCATAAAGGGATAAAGAGGAAACTAACTCAAAATGAAGGCATGAGAAAAAGGAAATATAAAAAAGAAATAAAACCCGTGTATGAATGGTCAAAAGATGAAGAAATTTCCTCAGTAAATAGTGAATGGCCATTGCTTTATGGACCTAAAAACAAAATGACTCCTTTAGAGTATTTTGAACTATTTTTTGACTCTGACGTTTACGCAATGATGTTAGAACATACTAATAATTATGCAAGGACAAAGAATACCGTGGGGGATATTTCACTTCAGGAAATGAAGTGTTTTGTAGCAGTACTGTTGATGAGCGGATACAATACAGTTTCCAGGAAAGTGATGTATTGGGAGCAATTGCCTGATTGCCACAACTCTCTGATAGCAAATGCAATATCAAGGGATAGATTCAAATACATCATGGCAAACATTCACGTCTGTGACAATTTGAATATCAGCAATAAAAATGATAGGTTTGCTAAAATAAGACCCCTTCTAGTAGAAATAAATAAAAGGTGTCAATTATTCGCCCCACACGAACAACATCATTCTGTTGACGAAAGTATGGTTCCGTACTTTGGCCGCCACGGTACGAAACAATTTATTAGAGGGAAACCCATTCGATATGGGTTCAAATTTTGGTGTGGTGGGCCATCTTCTGGATACCTCTCCTGGCTAGAGCCCTACCAGGGCAAAGGAACTTTACAAGAAAAATATTCTAACAAAGGTCTTGGCTATGGGGTTGTCATGACGTATGCTGACCAGCTTTGTGAATTTCCGTATAAAATTTTTTTTGACAACTTCTTCACTAGTTGTGAACTTTTGTCGGATTTACAAAAAAGGGCTATCGGGGTTACTGGAACTGTAAGGACAAACAGACTAGGAAAGTTTTGTCCTCTAAGGGATCCATCAAATTTGAAAGGGTCACCCAGGGGGAGTTATGTTTATTGCAGCGACGTTGCAAATAACATAATGATTTTGTCGTGGAATGATAACAATATTGTTACATTTGGGACCAACTATGATTCTCTTCTACCGATTCATCAGGTATCAAGATTTTCCCAGGAGAAGAAGAAAAAAATAAAAGTTGATCAACCTCACCTAATTCACAACTACAACAAGAAAATGGGGGGCATTGATCGGGCCGACCAGAATATTTCCCTTTATAGGGTTTCCATCCGAGGGAAAAAATGGTATTTTCCTCTTATTGCCCATCTCATTGATGTTGCAGAACAAAATGCATGGCAATTGCAGAAGCAAGATGGCGGAAAGTTAGACCACCTTATGTTCCGTCGTCGAATAGCAACAGCTATTTTGGAATCCAACCAAAAGATGGTAACAGCAAAAGGACGGCCATCATCAATAGACAAAATCGACAGCAGGTAATAGTAATAAATAATAACTTGTATTTATTTATTTTTTTAGAAAAATTAATTCTAATGATTGTTGTGTATTTCAGATATGATAAATTGGAGCATTATGTTGGAGAATTGGAAGTAGACCAGGCCACAGGAAAAAAGAAGCAGCTCCACTGCAGGCTCTGCAGAAAGAAGGCGACGACAAAATGCTTGAAATGTGACGTGGCTCTTCATGTGTCATGCTTTCTGTCTTATCACACGAAATAACCGATTTTTGTTATTTTACTAGTTGTAAAAATTCATTTTTCATAATAAATGTTATTTAGCTATGTTTTTTTACTGGGTTTAAAAATAAACTACCCGGTCTCAGAGATCATTCAATTTTGCATGCCTATGAGACTGACATCCTTCTGGAAGGACGCTCCATTGCAACGCTGGCGATTTTTTATTGAAAATTTCTTCATAAAATGTCTTATATAAGTCCCCAGACGACAAAAAAATGAATTATTTAAAAAATAATTATTTTTAAAAATTCAGTCTTATATGGGTTAAGGTAATTTTTAAAAATAAATTTTGGGGGGCAAATTTTGATTCGATAGTAATGGAAGAATTAAGCCAGGGCTCATTTTTCAAAAGGGGAAACAATTTGACACCGCAAGAGTACTTGTCAAAGTTAATTTTGCGTGCTCGATCGTGCTAGTATAAAGGCCCCCATCCACGTACGACCAAATCGTCAGATATGTCAAAAAATATTCCGATCGTCAGATAAATCGACTGTGTGTGGCATGATTGTTTGCGATTTTAATTATCTTCAGATCATAAAATGATTGTTGACATTTTCAAGAGATCATCAGATGCGATCTATCGATTGTCCGATACATCGCAAGTGTAGGTCGATATCGTCAGATCTGATAAGCAGTTGAACTGAAACCATAACTGCATGGTTTCGTGAATTTTTTAGTAAAAGTACTAGTGTGCTCTGTGTTTTTCTTTAAAACTTGAAATAGTTTATGGTGTCTTTTAAAATGACAAATTGGTCAAAAGATTTCATGCTACAATTTATAAACTTATTTCGTCAACATGAATGCCTTTGGAAAATAAAATCTAAAGAACACTCTAACCGGCAGAAGCGGGATGCAGCGTATGACATTCTCATAGACTTGGTAAAAACCGTTGATTCCGATGTTGATAAAAATGCAATAAAAAACAAAATTAATAATATCAGAACGGTTTTTCGAAAAGAATATAAAAAAGTTATTAATTCAGAGAAGTCAGGCGCAGGAACGGATGAAGTTTATGAACCAAAGCTATGGTATTACCATCATCTTTTGTTCCTGAGAGATCAAGAGGGTACTTTGGAAGGAAACAGTTCAATAAATTTGGTAAGAAAATAAATAACTATTTATTTTTTATTAATACAAAATAACTGAAATTAGATACTTAATTGTATATGTATTTGTTTGCCTTCAACTTTAATATATGAATTGTTCTTGCCATGCAACACTGCCAACCCCATTGAAGTAGGTCAAAAATTGTTCCCTCACAGCTTTTGCACTGTTTGTCGGCATAGTTCTAGTTACTTGAAGTCCTGTGAGTTCAGACCTCAACCCTTCAGTGATTGAGCCACTTTCAAAGTCTTCCATATCCATGGCATCAGCAGGAGTATATGTGTCTGGGCTGTTACGTCTTAAAAAATTATGTAAGGCACAACATGCAAGCACAATAACTTCTATATTTTCTAAGCATAAATTTATAGGTGTTTTTAGGACTCGGAATCTGTTGACTAGTATTCCAAACACATTCTCTATTATTCTTCTTGCTCGACTTACTCGGTAATTGTATATCTTTTTCTCCTTAGGAACGTTATAACCACTGTATGGTTTTATGAAATCATTTCTCAAGCAAAACGCATCGTCCCCAATAAATACATGTGGTAATTTATGGCCTTTGATATTTGAGGGTGGAGGTATATTTAAAGTTCCACTTTCCAACAAACGATAGAAATCTGTATTTTGTAGTACTCCTCCATCAGAGACTCTGCCATTTGTTCCGAAATGAAAATAAATAAATTCGTAGTTAGCATTGGCGATCCCTAAAAGTACTTGACTATGAAACTTTTTATAATTAAAAAAGTACGATCCAGCACCGGGTGGAGGGGTAATAGCAATATGTTTTCCGTCAACCGCTCCTAGGCAATTAGGGAAGTTCCACCTTACTTCAAACACTTTGGCAATGCCCCTCCACTCTTCTTCAGTTGTAGGAAACTAAAACAATAAAGAAAATAAATGATTAAGTATAATTGTTGTTAACTATAAAGTAAATTATTATTACCATTATGAATAATATATCATTAATTATCATGTTTTATTTTAGGGGTCCGAAGATAGTGAACAATCAGGTCATTCCCAAGATTACAATGAGGAAAGAACCGAAATAATGGATGAAACAACATCGGAATCGGAAGTTACACCCGATAGGGAACCTGCATTTAAGGTCCCTAAAAATTTTAAAAGGAAAAATAGTGCTACAGTCGAATCTTCTTTAACAGCTATAACAGAAAAACTGACACAATCAAGACCAGAAGATGAATTTGACGTGCTTGGGAAATCGGTCGCGTTTAAGCTACGTTCATTGACAAGGGAGCAGCGTATTTTTACCGAAAAACTTATAAATGATACCTTTTATCATGCACAACTAGGCACTTTATGCCGAGAGTGTTGCATTTCTTGCCAGCAGCCAGAGCAAATTTATTATGCTGTCGAAAATGGTAATGCTTCGACTGATTGAGTAAATAAATATCAGTTTTTATAAGTCTGATTGAGTAAATAAATATTAATTTTTATAATAAGTTCATATATATGTTGTTTAATTATATTACCTACCTTTACATAATCCTTTAAAGCTTGCACTAAAGCTTTGCAAGTTTCGGGAATTATTTTGCCAAGTGTTTGTGGTGCAATAATGGTTGAAAATTTAAGATCTTCATATGATCTGCCTGTTGCTAGAAACCGAAGTGACGCCGTCAAACGTTCATGAGGTGAAATTGCTTTTCTCATTGCAGTATCCTTTCTAGCAATAGCTGGAGCAACTTTACTTAGCAATTCGAAATACGTGTCTTCTGTCATCCTTAAATAGTTGTGCCAATCCTTTGGATGAAATTTTAATTCATTCAGTAAATTTATGTGCGAATATTTAATCCTCTTAGTCAACCAGTCTTTTGTCCAAATTTGTCTTTTCCTTTTTTTCTTTTTAAGAGCAATAATAGCCACAGCAGCAGCAGAATAGAGTAGGACTTCATCTTCAGCTATCATTCTTTAAATTCTACTAATAAAATTGTAAACAAATAAATACTTTTATAAACTTGTGTGTTACTAGTAGCAGTGTGCAAACACGGAATCGTAAAAGACGTAAAATGAAAATACTTTTATACTTATTCAAAACTAATTTAAACACCAGTAAAATTTTAATTAAAAAAGACACCGACAAACACAAATGACAACTATAAATCGAACGATTTTTTCAGGCCGTGTATGTGCTATCGACATCGTCAGATATTTACTTACAATCCGTCTGACGATATATCTGACGATTTGGTCGTACGTGGATGGGGGCCTTAAAATGTCGGAAGAATTTGTGTGTAGGAGTCTAGCATATCATTTCGGAAGAGAGATTAAAATATAATTTTGTATCAAGGGGTGAATACAATCGCCAAATTTGTGGACGTCCTGGATAGGATTGGGGGGGGATCGAATTATAAATCAAGGGCATTGCTGCTATCTTTGGAATTATGATAGGATTCTCCTTAATTGTCAAATTGCTAAATAGCATAGCAAGTGGGTATGCCTTGTACAAAGTATTTGGATTATCTTGGCAACTGCTTTTATGTTGATGAACAAGTCTGGTACATATTCTGCTCATTAACTTTCATCTTAAGGAGACGTCGACAACTACAGATGCAAAGGAACCAGATGATACCCCGGATAATAATGTTACTCTGCCAGCAGATCCTAAATCCTGTTATATCCCTTTGTATCCAACGAATCAATTAGAAGGAGCTGAAGGTGTCATTCCTGCACCAAGGCCCGCTGTTTATAAATCTACTTATGTTCCATCCGCCCCTATGTAGCTTAAGTCATCTATAAATTAAGATACTAAGTTAGGCATTTGAGCATCTTTCCTATAGTCTAATTAGGATGCTCCGTATCGTTTAATCTTCGCTACTCTAAGCATATGTACTAATCAGGAATTAAGAGGTTGGGGAATGGAAATGACTGAGCTCGTCATATACAATATAGAGCCATGTCATTCAACACCATTAAAGATTAAGATAGAATTATGCTGGGAGACGCCGCCACTAGGTCTTCTTGGCGGAAATATAAATTATTCTAAGTCGATTATCTCACCGACGAGTATCACCTGCTGACAGCTGTCCGTGGAAAGAATGATACCAGCACCGTGCACCGGCTGTGGGCAGACCCCTTACCCCTGGATCTCAATCTACAGGAGCACCCTAGGGAAGAGTCCAGAGCCACCTTGGTGACCAAGTTGCGAGAGTGGAGAGAGGGTCAACTCACGGATTTGGGGGCCCCAGAGGTGAACTTCGAGGCCCTGTTGGATGCGACTGCGGAGCTAGAGCAGATAAAGATATAAAGCAGATCGATAACATCTTCAGATATCATCAATGTCTGATTGAGAACAGAATGATCACCAATCTGCAGTCCCTTGCATATATATCTGTAAGTGAATTTGCATATTCACTAAAGCATGTCTCAGGATATACAGTAGAGTTGAGGGGAGAGATCGCATACGTTATCAGATGCGTACCTGTTGCCGTAGTAGCCAGACATACTGACGGGTGTTTCCAGGAGATACCTGTCTCTTACAACAATCAAAGTATGTTCCTAACACCAAGGAATAGGATTATTATCCGTTACGGTACAGAAGTCGAGTGTAGTCCGTTGACGCCTGTAAAGTATTCCATGGGAGTCAATTGGTGGAATATTTATCCTGACCTCACGAAGACAAAGTCACCTGAAAGTATTCACAGATCTGTGAGTCCAGAATTCCAATATGTGTCTCCTAAAGGCCTAGCAACAGGAGGGCTGTATACTCAACAGCAGTTAGAAACATACCAAGCTCAGCTACTGACGGGACAGGAACGATCTGCATTGACCAGCAATATAGCTCGAGGATACTCAGGTAGTCCTTTAAAAGTGCGTCAGGGGTCTCTGTTAGAGCTTCTGGATTCTACAGATTATGAAACCATGTCTAACTCTCTGACCAGGAACCTCTGGTCTGTAATCCTGGTTGCCTCACAAGCAGGGTCTGCTATCTTTGGAATTATGATAGGATTCTCCTTAATTGTCAAATTGCTAAATAGCATAGCAAGTGGGTATGCCTTGTACAAAGTATTTCGATTATCTTGGCAACTGCTTATATGTTGGTGGACAAGTCTGGTACATATTCTTCTCATTAATTTTCATTCGTTATGTGGAGGCAGTACCGTTGATGGGAACCACGGCTGACGAGGTCGCCATGGCTTTGGCTGCCCGGATCATACCCAGGCACGGCGTACCCTGCCAACTTCTGACGGACCAGGGGACGAATTTCACCTCCGAGCTCCTCAAAACCACCTGTAGGGCCCTGGGGGTGCGGAAGCTCCAGACGACGGCATATCACCCTCAGTCGAATGGCATGCTTGAGCGGTTTCACCGGACTCTGGTTAACATGTTGTCCCATTACGTTCGGCGAGATGGATGCGATTGGGACCGTTGGCTCCCCCTCATGGTAATGGCCTACAACAGTACCCCACACTCGGCCACGGGCTACACCCCCAATTACTTGATTTACGGGAGAGAGCTGCGGCGGCCGTCCCCCTGTCAGCCGGATCCCGTGTGGGACCACGACGACCAGGAGGATAAGCCACCATTTGCACAAGACACTGAGGCTAATGCCCAGCAATATGATCGCAAGGCAAAACGGCCGCAATACGACGTGGGGCAGTGGGTATATTTGCATTGCCCCGTGCCTCCCACGGGCACGTGCAAAAAGTTTTATCGGCCATGGAGAGGCCCATACCGTATTACCGAGCGGTTGTCCGACCTGACCTGGAGTATTGAGATGCAAGCTGGTGTGTGTAAGGTCGTCCACGCGAACCGGCTGAAACCTCATAAGGGGGCCATGACGGACGAGGGGTCCTGGGCTTGGGTTCCTGAGGAGAGGGCCGCGGAGGCGAAGCGCCGGGCTCCCGACGCGGGCGAGCAAGTACCATGGGACTTCCTGGTGCCACCCCAGGACGAGGAGGATGGCGCCGAGGGGCTCCGATGGGGGGAGGATGCGCCCCCGCCTGAGGACGAGCTGGCGGATCCACCGAGCCCGGGTTCTCCAGAACCCGCGGACGACGTCGTTCGAGATCCGGAATACCGTCCGGGGACCCCTGGGCGCACTCACCCCCCGGATGCGCCCCCATGTCGTTCCCCTTATCTCCTGCGGAGGAGGAGACCTGTGCCGCCCGATGACCCCTAACCGCGTTGTTTTTTCTGTTGCGGGCGGTCGAGGCTGGGTGGTGAGTTCGTCGTCGATTCTGCGATCCCTGAGTCTCGCCGCTAGTCGGGTGAGGATCGAGTTAGCTGTGTCGTGGGGGGGATGGAGGCCGCGGCGATGGGTGGGGTGAGTAGGGCCCTATTGTATCCCCGGGAGTTGAGCATGCTCCTGTCCCAAATCTCTCTGTTGCTTCCCAGTAAATTACAGGTGTTCGCAGGTGCAGCCGCCGAAGTGATGTGCGCCAGTTACGCAGCTATTGCGGTGCACGCTCTGGCAGTGGGGCGGGCTATCCGCATCTCGCTGGGCATGCCACTCTCCTTCTCGGAGCACCGATATGAACTGGACCGGGTGCTCTCGTTACCCGTGATCGACGACCTCACGCAACTTCATACCCAGGTGACGGTTCCATTCCCCTACTACCTGGTCAGCGAGGACCGTGAATGGTGTGCCACCCGGAGAGCGATCTGCACGACTGCCGAGGCCGGGATGTTCTAGTTTGTCCGAGCATATTATCCGTTTCCTCGCGACGCTCTCCTTCTTGTATGTCGGAAATCTGCTTTCACCGAGACCGCCCACTCCTGGCGCTATGCAGTCGCGTCGAGCTGTCTGGACGGATCCTGGCGTTGTGGGCTTGGGATGAAGAGAACGCCCAGTGGCTGTGTGGTATGCCTCGGCCGGAGAAGTTGCGAGCCCGCTGCAGATGGGGCCAGACCGGCGTCGTACTGGAGCGCAGCAGCAGCGGACTTGGGGTGCTGGCCGCCGCGGACGGTTGTGCTTGGGTGTCGGACCTGGTTGGATTCATCCTGGTGGTGTGGTGGCGCACCCTGCGGAGGCCTCTGGTGGAGGGCCAGCGGGTGTCCCCGCCGCCGGAACTGCAGCGCCCATCGTCGGCGCGGGCCGTTTTCTACTGACCTCGACGCCCACGTCGGGAGGCTGGGCCTGCGGACAACCCCCTTCGCGAGTGCCATGCTGCGACGGACGCTTAGGACTGGGGGTGTTTGGTAAATGTGTGTAATGTTACAAGTGTAATTTGTACATAAGTATATAATTTGTAGTTTTTAAGTTTATGTAATTTGTAGTTATTTGTAGTTTAAGTCGTTTATTGAGTTTATCAAAGCGAAAAAAGCCCAACTCTCCACATCAACTCAGGAAGATAAGAAAGATCAGGAAACTCGAGAACTGCCTGGAAAATCACCAGAGATCGAGGGCAGTCACAGGAAGGAAAGGAGCCGTGGCCCCCCAAAAGAAGCTTGCCAAGGCCCGAACCACCCCCACTACCGTGACAGAAAGGCGCATGGAGGTGGATGGAGTTCCTCCACCATCCTCTCCTATGCCAAGAATATGCCAGAAGACTCAGGACCTGTGCCTACATGTTGTTCCGAGATTTCTGACCAGCTTAAAAAACTCCCGAGCACAGCCAAAATTTTTTTGAGCGAAGTTATTCGTTTGCTTACTTTGATATTGAACGGTCTTTCAGGGCCTTGCGACGGTTGAAAACATACCTGCGAACAACAATGACCCAAAAAAGGTTGACGCATTTAATTCTTCTTCATGACCACAAAGAACGCACAGCACATTTAGATTTGTTCGAAATTATGAAAGAATTTGTTTCTCGTGGTAACAGAAAAACAACGTTCGGGAAAGTGTAAATTTTGTATTGGAATTTATTCAAAAAAACGGTAAAGTAATAAAACTAAAACTTCTACTCGCTTATGGATTTTTTTGAACCTTTACAATTTGAAAGAATCGACGAAATATATTCTCAGTAAATTATCCTTGATATTCGAACGCAATCGAGGTATTTTTTCAAATAATAATTGAGCATTAATTCCGTTGATACTTTATGAAATATCTGATACATAATCGTATATTATATAACTATATATATATCATATAGTTATAATATATCATGCGACTGTGGAAAATTTTTTGCCCCCCCAAAAAAATTTTGTTCCGGCGCCACTGCATGCATGCAATGCTAGATTATAATTAAATGTGAAATAAATGTTAATTTTTATATAGGGATAACAGCTGTGAAAATGAGCGCACGTTCGAAACGTCAGGAATAATAAAAGAAATAAAATAAGGAAGTTAAGTGCTGTGTGAACCCTTATTTAATGATAAGGAAGGTTATTGTTGGACAGGTATTTTTATTTTGCTTTTAAAAACGTGCTTTGTGTTTGTGGGTTTTACTTTTTAAAATTTGGAAAAAAATTGTTAACAATGGAAAAAAGTGGTGCTTCAAGAAATATTTGGACATATCAGGAAAATAAAACGTTAATGAGGTAATTGCAGAGAAAAATTGTTTAGTCAACGTTTGCTGACTGAACCTAATGTAAACACACTGCTAATTAATCCCTTCTCAGTTTGATACTCGGTCCCATGCTCAAGTTGCCGGAGGACGTGGACATGTTATTAGCTGTTATTTTTTATTGACGTCTTTTATTACGGCTCTATATTTTGTGAACTTCTCTGACTTGGGATCAGCCATTGTGCCCGTTCAGCCGACGAACTTCATTCTTGAAATTTCACCATTCTTCGAATCTCATCAGTCTTCGAGGCCCATCATTCTTTTGTATGTATTTTTAATTTGACTGTCATTTTGCTTGGATTTGCCAGCATATTAACATTGCAATGCCACCAAAGGTAGAGTAACCATTGGAATACCCAGGTGTAGAAGAAGGTGTGACAAGCGCACCACCCGACCCTAGGCGAAAGAGGAAATCCAAAGCGACGCGACAACGCGACGCTGGGAGACTGGAGAAGCTCCGACTCAAAAGCAAAGGCAAGCACGAGTTCGCTAGAAACGTAATACCTGATAAGTTTGACGAAGCTAGACTGACTCAGCTGCTGGAGCTTGGTAGTATTGGTGATAGCGTCACCGTCTCTCACAGCGTAGCTAAGGTGCCTATTTCGCTCAAGGGCGTCGGACATGTGGTGCAGTCTTGGACTGATGAATATCAACTGTCTGCCAAGACCACACCGGCGTTCGATCCGTACGCACTTCTGAGAGCTAGCCTCGCAATCACCCAGGTCAGTAGCGACTCTGTTCGCTACGATGGAGGCGCGTCACTGCGAACCGGAGGCTTTGTAGCGGCCCCACCGATACCTGCCGTCCGCGCTGTAATGTTGCGTGGAGTGTCCCAGGTGCCTAGTTTACTAGCCAATGTGCTTCAGCACATAGGTTTGGTTGAGGCGCGGGGCTTCCGTTTCGTTCCAGTTGTTTTGGACTGTGCTCGATATCCGGACTTGAAGTTGAAGCCCGACCCATGGAGATTCCCCTTCACCCGCTTGAGAGAGATAGTGTTATCTCTGGCTGACCCCATCACTCCTTTGAGAGATAGGAGGTTCTTCCGGGAGCACTCACCTCTCGTGGGAGCTGTGTGGGATGGCGATATTCTCGTCAACCCAGATCAGATTATTCGTCTGGATTATTCCGATGATGATCTTGATCGTGATCTACGGGTATTTGGAGCTTTTACTCAATGGGCTGCTAAAGCTCTCCCAAAACTTGGACTTTGCCAAGTTCGCTCCGACACGCACGCCGCGATTGGCTTATTAGCTAGTTTCCAGGACGGGCTTTGGAATGCGCCAGCTATCCAGCCTGACCCTGTTCGGCCTCCCACCATACCGGCGATGGGGCTGCAAGGATCGTGTTCGTCTGTTTGGTCTCCTCTCGCAGATGTTGAGAAGGTTGCCCTCTTATTGGGTTTCGGATCATTAGTTGGATCGGTGTCTCCCCACGAAGTACACTCCGAATTTGCTTTACGCAGTAGGAATGTGGCACTTTGTTGGATTGAGACAAGTCTTTATGCCATCCTGACTAGTAATTTGACTGTGTTAGTTATCATAGATATTTATGAGCTCACGTTAATTTTTAATCATTTGTATTATGAACAACAAGATTTATTCTTTTTGCTTTATTGAATATTTTTTCTTATAATATATTATTTTTTACATTGTATTCAGTATCATTATTTTGTTTCCCTTTATTTTGTTCTCCGTTCCCCTACCATACATATGTCCAAGAATTAGGAAGCTCCGGCGAAATTCAATTTTTTTGAGGATTTCCGTATTCAAAGGAATAGGGAGCCTTGAAATAAACAAACATGCATGTGTAAAATACATGCTAACATCGTGTACTTTTGCTGCGATATAAGAAATGTTTCTTGTCTAAGAAAGCAACTTGATGAATGCAGAAACCTCACTGTTGCATATTTCTTTGAAGAAGACAAGGATCCGTTATTTTCAGGGGGTCACAGAAACTGAAAACCCTGAAAGCTTCACGTCGTTCGTAAAGGATTTACAAGATAACACCAGAAAAATTCGTCTTCATACAGTCAGTGAAGAAGACATTTTATCCCTTGGAGAAATGTTACCCACCTCATTACTGGCCTTCGAGGGAACGATCAAAGTACATCAAGTAATTTACTGTGCATCTTTCCTCCCTCCCCCCCCCCCCCCCCCCCCCCCCTACTAACAGAGCGCTCTTTCGTCGCTTTAGTGGGCATGAGCCCGACTACTTATTATTACTGTTTGATTAGGTGAACTTTTTACTTCTTAAATTTGTTTATTTTTTTCTTTCAGCTACGGAACGTAAAGAACGATGGAAGAATTTGAGATTAGTTTTTGTATGGAACTTGAAGCCTCCATCTAGTGGTTCAGGCTCGAAGAAAAAGAAACCAAAATACAGAAGGACAGAAGCTATGCAGTTTGCCAGGGAATGTGCCATCCTGAGTCCCCACTCGACGAAGAGGTTGATGACTGTCCAGATATATCCGCAGTCTCCTCCTGAAGTACCACCACCCCCGTCTTCACAACTATCATCACTTCCTCTCACCGGAACTGGACAGTTTCAGTCATCCGTTTCAAATAAAAAGAAACCAGGTCCTAAACGTGGACACTACTAGTGATGTGGATGCATCGTTTATTGAGTTTATCAAAGCGAAAAAAGCCCAACTCTCCACATCAACTCAGGAAGATAAGAAAGATCAGGAAACTCGAGAACTGCCTGGAAAATCACCAGAGATCGAGGGCAGTCACAGGAAGGAAAGGAGCCGTGGCCCCCCAAAAGAAGCTTGCCAAGGCCCGAACCACCCCCACTACCGCGACAGAGAGGCGCATGGAGGTGGATGGAGTTCCTCCACCATCCTCTCCTACACGGAAGTCAAACCCGCAAGCGGCACTGACGGTGACGGAGCAGGAGCCAGCCGACCCCGCAGCCTGGACGGAGTTGTTGGGGGAAAAAAAAAGAGGAAAAGGGCCAATCAGTTAGCCCCTCCTACCGCCCTACCCCAACAGGCCCGGCCAAGCAAGAAGGACAAAACGAAGAAATCCGTATTGAAAAGAATAAGAGCGGCCCCACCTGACTCCGTCAAGAAGAGGAAATTTGTGGCCGTAGTGGCCCCTATGGAGGGACACACAAATGAGGCATTTAACAAGCTGACCCCTAAAACCATAGGGGTCAACGTCGTGGCCACTAGAACAGCAAGGAGGGGGGGGGGGGGGGGGGGGGCTCCTCCTGGAGGTCTCTACAGAAGCAGAACTCCAGGCGCTAACCACCAGCCTGGCACTAAGGGAGGCAGGACTTGGGGCAGCGGTGGTTGGCGGTAGGAACCCCCGAATGATGATAAGGTATGTCCCGGCGGACTGGAAAGCGGAGAAGTTTGAGGCGAGGTGCAGGGAACAATATCCCGACATGGCCCCCCCCCCCAAAACATTGTACAGGAAAGGCCCAAGAGGCCAACCCCACGTACACTAGGTGGCTGAGGTGACGCCGGCCACTAGGACTGCACTTCTGAAGGCGGGCCGAATTACGTTGGGCTGGCACTCCTGTCGGGTCAGCGACTGCCTCGACATCACGAGGTGCGGGCGGTGTGTAGCGTTCGGACATCCGGAGAAAGGCTGCACCAAACCGATGGCGTGTGCATGGTGCGCAGCCATTGGGCACGTTAAAGCTGCCTGCCCGGGGAAGGGTAACCCCCCAAAGTGTAAAAACTGCGGGGGGAAAGCCCGCCCTCACGGAGCGGACAGCGAAGCATGCCGATCGATTGCTATGTAATCAGCGGATATTTCCCTCCGTCTGAGCGCATAGACGTGCAATTGGGCCACTTGGACCACGTTCTGGACGAACTAGCGGGACGCCAAGTCATAGTCATGGTGGACGCCAATGCCTGGTCTGCATCCTGGGGATCGGTTCGCACCGACCGCCGGGGGGACAGACTAATGGAGTTGATCGCCCGCCATGACCTGTGCATAGTTAATGACCAGCATTCTCCGCCCACTTTTCGTGGCCACAATGGAGAATCGCACATCGATGTCACGTTGGTTTCTGGAGAACTATACAGGGCTGTCAGTGGCTGGGAAGTCCGAGGGGTTACGTCTAGTGACCATGAAGTCCTAGACGTGAGGCTCTTTGACGCCCGGCTAACGACAGTCAGGTCTAGGGACCCTCGCTTTGCAACTCGCAAAGCGATACCGGAAGCCTTCGTGGCCGCCGCTGCTGCCTACTCCTGTGACGAGGAATGGGAAGGTCTCAGGGGTTCCGACCCGGTAGACCAGATTGAGGAAGGCGTCGATAGGCTCAGTAATATTTTACTGAGAGCTGCCGACGAAACCATCCCCAAGAAGGTCGACCGGTTGAGGAAAGTCCCCTGGTGGAGTGAAGACCTCACCCTCGCCAAGAGAGCCGTTTATCGTGCCAGGAGGCGGTACCAGCGGTGCCGAGACCAACTCCATCGGGTTATTCGCAGGGAAGAGTACCGGCAGCTCAGCGAGGCCTACGGTCGGAGCATCGAAGCCGCCAAGAGAACCAGCTGGAGGAGGTTTGTTGAAGACGAGTCCAGCAAAAACCCGTGGGGGATTCCCTACCGGGTCGCCACTGGGAGGCTTAAGGCGGTCGCCCCGGTGGCTTCAATCAGGGATGGCATGCAGTATGCCTTGTCCCTGGAGGAGGCCGGCGGGATGTACCTAAGCCAGGCCTTCCCGGAAGACGACCCGGCAGGGGATACACCCACTCAACAAAACATCAGGTGTGCTGCCCGTGACTTGCCGAACACGGAGGATGCCCCTGACTGGGACGAGCTAGACCTGACCCTGGTGATTGGGAGGCAGAAGAGTGGCGGCGCTCCTGGGAGCGATCTCATGGACGCGGCCATAATCAAGAAAGCCTACCCGGTCATTAAGACAGACCTACTCTACTTGTACAATGCCTGCCTAAGGCGAGGCCACTTCCCTAGTGCTTGGAAGCGGGCCATGGTGTGCACGTTTGTCAAGCCTGGGGATAGGGACCTTTCCTTGGCAGGCAGCTACAGACCGATCAGCCTTCTGTCTCTGTTCGGGAAGATACTGGAGGGACTCGTTCTCGACAGAATCCGCACCCAGGTATACGCCTTCGTATCCCCTAGGCAATATGGTTGCTTGAGGGGCAGGTCAACAGAGGACGCGTTGATAACGCTGAGGTCGGATGTCGAAGGGACCAGAGGCAAATATGCCCTCTGTATCTTCTTTGACATCGCGGCGGCGTTCGACTGCGCCTGGTGGTCTGCCATCCTCACGCGACTGCGTGCAATGGGACCGCCTAGGAATATATTTGGGCTGATATCCAGCTTCCTTGACGGCCGTTCTGCGACTGTGAGCCAGCTGTATGCTAGCACATCGGTGAACATCACCAGAGGATGCCCCCAGGGCTCAGTCCTAGGACCAACACTCTGGAACATACTCTTTGATGGACTGCTCCGTGAGCTCGAGAGTCGTGAATATAAGGCTATTGCCTATGTTGACGATCTCGCAATCACGGTGCACGCTGATAGCCGGGCAGCTCTGACCCGCGTAGCCCAAGCCGCCATCGACTTCGTCGACAGCTGGTGCTGCGCCAACAAGCTGAACCTCTCACCAAGCAAGACTACGGCCCTGCTGATGAGAGGGAAAACCGACGCCCGCCACCCCTTCTCCTTGAGGATCCGGGGGATGCGCGTTGAGTTCCCGGAGGCGGTCACATACCTAGGTGTGAGACTGGGTCCGGGCTTCAGCGCGACTCCCCACGCTGTTGCCATCAAGGAAAGGACCAATGCCACCTTCAACGCTCTGAGCCGCCTAGCTCGCGCAACATGGGGCCTCGACTACTCAGCGTGTAGAACAATCTACACGGGGGTATTCGAGGCTGTAGCACGGTACGCTGCTGCAGGGTGGTGGTATCGCCCCACCAAGCAGCAGAGAACGAGACTGCTACAGGCCCAAAGAGCCGCCCTCCTGAGAGTCACAAAGGCCTATCGTACTGTCTCCACGGCAGCGCTACAGGTGCTGGCGGGAGCTCCGCCCATAGACTTGGTCTTGGACGGGGCGGTCGCCTCGTACTACTGTAGACGCAATTTGCCCCTGAGAGCAGATATAGATGAGCCCTTGCGCCTCGCCCTGGAGGGTGAGCTACGTAGACAGAACGGACCAGAGCGTTGCAGGGACATGGTCCAAGACTGGATAATGAACAAGTGGCAACAGCGATGGTCGCGCTCCTCCGATGGCCGAACGACATTCGCGTACATCCCTGACGTCCAGGTCCGCCTACGCTCCACTTGGGTACAACCCGATCACTGGACATCCCAGGTACTATCAGGTCACGGCGACTTCAACTCCAAACTCTTCTTCTTCAAGAGGAAGGATAGCCCAAACTGCTCGTGTGGCGGCATCGAGACTGCAGAACACGTGGTCCTCGATTGCCCGCTGTACGACAGGTCTAGGGTGGAGTTGATCCGCGCGACAGGATCATATCTGGGATTGAGCCTGCCGGAGTTGATGACGGAGTCGAACTATCCGGCGTTCGGCCGGTTTGTCACCTCCTGGCGGGAACAGAAAAAGCCCGCTTGACCCGGCGCCGGGGGCGATTGACGGGCTGCGGCCCGATGTCTACCCCCGGCGACCGCGATGTAGTAGCAGCCCCCACTCCAAGATCCTGAGCTCTCTCGGCGCCATCTGGCAGCCGCAACACAAGGGGGTCTGGGAGCGCTAGTTTGTCCCGCAAGGGACCAGAGGCTGTCGCCCACAGACACCCACAGCAACAAATAAATAAATAAATTTAGCATAACCATGTCATGTATCCTCATTCCCCGACGAAAAAACGGGTCGGGTGATTAACCGGAGCACCCGAGAAAAAAAAAAAAAAAAAAAAAAAAAAAAAAAAAAAAAAAAAAAAAAAAAAAAAAAAAAAAAAAAAAAAAAAAAAAAAAAAAAAAAAAAAAAAAAAAAAAAAAAAAGCGAAGCATGCCCAGCCTATATAAAGGCCCTGGTCTCCCGGACAGACTATGGTGCATAGGAGGTCCGGAGACCTGCGCCTGTGGCAGCATAACATGCACAGGCGTAGAATCGTGGCAGACGAACTGCGCACCCTGATCCCCGAAGGGGACGTTTCGATCCTGGCCCTTCAGGAGTCCTACTGTGTAAGAGGCGTTGTGGCTGGCCTAGGCATGGGCTACAAGGCAATGACCGGCGCGAAGGACAACGAGCGGCCCATGGCCGCAATCGTTGTCACTAGTCCGCAAGTGGATGTGATGGTTCTGCAGCACATGTCCACTAGTCATGTTGTTGTGGCCAATGTGAGGTCGGCGAACTTATGCTGCAACGTGATCAGCGGATACTTCCCTCCGTCTGAGAACATTGAGCGACAGTTGGACCACCTGGACGGAGTCTTGAACGCCCTGGCTGGGAGCAATGTGGTGATCATGGCGGACTTCAACTCTTGGTCGGTCGCCTGGGGGTCGGTTCGCACCGACCGCCGGGGTGATAGACTACAGGAGCTGATAGTCCGCCATGACTTGTGCATTCTTAATGATCAGCAGTCACCGCCAACCTTTCGGGGTCCGCACGGGGAGTCTCACATCGACGTCACACTGGTGTCGAGCGGGCTATACCGGGCAGTTGGCGGGTGGAGTGTGCGGGAGCTCACGTCCAGCGACCATATGGTGCTGGATATGTTTTCTTTCCGACGCTCACCGGCCGGCGGTCAGGTCTAGGGATCCGCGGTTTGCCACTCGCAAACCAATAACCGAGGCCTTTGTGACGTCGGTGGCAACCTTCTCCTGCGACGCAGAATGGGAGGGCCTCAACTCAACCGACCCGATTGAGGATGGCGTAGGCCAGCTCAGCAATATAATGCTGAGTGCGGCACACGGCACCATCCCCAAGAGGGTCAGTCGGGTTCGGAATGTTCCAAGGTGGAACGAGGCCCTCACCCTCGCCAAGAGGGCTGTTAATCGCTGCGGGAGACGATACCAGCGGTGCCGAGACCCCCTATCTCACTCCCTAGATTTCATATCTCATTTTTAATTAATATCTCAAGAACTATTGGTGCTACTGTCTGCCCACTTTACAGCGTTATTAGGGACACCTTATAGAACAAGTACACGCAACAAAAAACAATTTTTCTTTTGATTAAAAACGAAAATTTTTCTGAGCTGAGATTGTACCGAAATTCTGATTTTACCCATATAAGTTAAACTGGTTAAAAACAATAACTTCTTTCTAATTAAACGGTCCGTTATAAAGTATACTTACAAAATGTTCTACGTACGAACAAACAACGTACAAAAATATAAATAAAAGGCATATATCTTTAAAGTACATATGATTGGAAGATCGTACTTGACCACAATGTTTTTATATATCACAACTTATCATGAGTCAAACTTATGTTTATTATTTACATAGGCAGACATTTTTTCGTCCCCCGACTCGACCTGACCCTGTACGCACGGGCAGCATACTTCCGAGCAAAAAGAGGCCTCCCTCAGCTAGAGGGACCAGAGGAAGTTGACCGAGCTGCAGAAGAGGGCAGACGCACTACCGAGGACCCCCAGAAGAGAAAGGCGATAATAAGCATTGGCGTTCTCAAGGAGTGGGACCGTCGATGGCAGCAGACAACCAAGGGAGCAACGACTAAGGCCTTTTTCCCAACTGTCGGCGAAAGATCGAGCGCCAGGTGGGTCCTACCAGACCACTGGATGACCCAAATCCTGACCGGTCATGGGCCTCCAATTCCTTCTTCCCGGATGGACGGGCACGATTTGCCTCGACATGGGTCCAGCCGGACCATTGGACGTCCCAGATACTATCTGGTCATGGCGACTTCAACGCCAAGCTTTTCTTTTTCAAAAGGAAAGACAGCCCGAACTGTGCGTGCGGCGGCGTCGAGACTGCGGAACACGTGGTCATCGAATGTCCGCTGTACGACGGGCCTAGGGTGGCGTTGATACGCTCGACAGGATCGTACCTGGGACTGACCTTGCAGCAACTGGTGGCCGAGTCTAGTTACCCGGCACTCACCCAATTTGTAGCGGAGTGGAGGAGGCGAAAAACCGCCTCCTAACCTCGAGCCTCGGCGGACCGCCGGTGTCAATAACACCGGGCGGGCCTAACCCGGCATGAACTTTCCGAGAGTCAGCGCACTCCAGAAAGCTACAACCATGGTTCCTCATCGTGAGGACGAAGAGGGTGTTATGGTCCCACACAGGGATGAAAGCAACCAGGAGCTCTTGGAGGAGGTTTTAGTGGGGGCAGTTCCCACACTGTTGGGAAGCCGTAATTCCCTTCGTCCGTTAGGGATTTCCTCCTCCAGTTCGGAAAAAAAAAAAAAAAAAAAAAAAAGGTTAGGGATGGTTACCGGGGGGGCCCACCCTGGCGTCTGGCTTCACCGGACGACACGCTGGGCCCCACCTGCGCCGACGGACCAGAAGTTACTGGCCAACCGTCGGCGTAGGGGCATGCTGATGCCACCTGGCGGGTCCTCAGGTTGCGGATAGAGGAATGGTCTGCAGATATGCAGACCAGGGTCTTAAAAACCCCCTGGACAACAGCGGACGAGGGCAATAGGGCGCGGGCGGTCACTAGTGGTGTGGTGACCTTTTCTTTTTACAACTAAAAGCCTAGCAATGCCTGATGACGGCCCTCGCGACGTGGCGACCCTGCCGCCACTAAATAAGCAGACCCGGGTTCAGCTGACGTGCGCAGCTGGTGGGCTTCACCCACAACCCAGATCTACAGAACACCGCATGCACTACAGACAGTACACGTTCCACTACTCTACACCAGACACATATACAGTACACCTTTCTACTCTGGCAAGAGCCTAACTGCCACCCGGTATATGACCCAGAAAATATGAATAGTACAAGATCAGAAGAAGAAGTTACGGTGCAGGGGGACGGACCTTCAGTACCGGTGACAGGGAGTGAGAAAGCGGGCTCCCAGTTGTCGTCATCAAACGACCGCAGCGACTTGGAGGTGAGAGCCCTGGCCTCCAAGCCGTTAAAGGATACAGGCGAAAAAGACAACAAAATGAAACAATTGACCGCTTCACCAGTGGAAGGAGGGAGCTTCAGACCAACATACGCGCTCAGAAGAACCCCTCCACCTCCAGGAAGGACGGCTAGCGCACCGAACCTCGAACCAGGGAGCAAGAACAACGCTCGGGAGAAGAAACCTGACTGGCCAAAACTCGAAGGCGGGAAGCCTTTCAGAGCTTTCTTTAGACCAAGAGAAGAGACGGGCCAGACGTCGGCCCAGTCATCAGACGGTGCCGAAGACAAGTTCTTAACCCCGCGGAGCACAGCGACACCGCAACCGCAGCGGGTCAAGAAACGGAAGAAGATGACCTCGCCCGAGAACACAACAGTGGAGGGCGAGGTTCGAGAACTTATTAGGAGCGCAACACAAGCCATAGAGGCAAACAAAACATTGCCGAAGGCGACTAGAAGCATAGTACTGGACGCCTTTGCACAACTGCAGGGTTTGATTCAGAGCCTACTTGAGGAGCATAGAATCAAACCCGGACAAACGAAAAAAATCAAAAATTGAGATATTGGCGGTTTTTTATTAAATCTGGTGCTGGGAATTGAATGGTGGTACCGCCTAGTGTCAAAACCGGGCAGAAATATTATTAAATTGAGTTTAAAAGTAGTACCTATTAACAAAAGCGGTCATATTTTTAAGTACTTAGTAACAAAAGTGGTCATATAAAAGTAGCCAATCAGATCCTTCCATTTTGTTTTGATCTACCAATCAGCAACCAGAAAAGAGAATTTGAAATAACCTTGCTTGGAGGAAACCTTACTTTTGTTTGTTTTTGGTATTTCGATTGATGCATGGTGTGATTTTAAATTAATTTTTTATCTATTTTTTACGATTGAAAATTCAAAATTATTATTTCAACACAATTATGGAACCAATAGTTGAAGAAACAACACCTGAAAATGCGAGAAAAAATAAACGACAACCTGAAAAATGGAAAGTTAATGTACGGAAGCAACTCTTGTAAGTTACCTACCTATCATGTTTATATCATAATTTTGTTATTATATTTATAAAATTATTAATGTGTTTCCTATTATAATATTAATTTAAAAGATGAAATAGTGTTTTGATTATTTTTGTTATATTTTTTGTTGTAGATATTCAGCTAAAACTATGCCAACAGCTCCAACTTGCAGCCATCGAGGTATTATGACTTGTAGCCTTTTAAAAATGACAGACATCAGGCAATTCCATGCAGCATTTTATGCAAATCCAACCAAGCAACATCAGGACACATTTTTGGTCAAGTATGTAAAGAAATTGGTTCCAAAATCTACAGGTAAACGAGAAATTACCTTACATTTTTATGTTGAAAATCAAGTAGGGAACTCATTGAGAGTATGTCGCCAAACGTTCATTGATATTCTTGGCATAACCAAACACAGAGTTTTGGGAATATATAAAAATTTTAGAAGCAATGAGAACTCTTTAGTCCCTAAAGAGACTAGGGGCGGTTGGAGATTAGAACGGTTGTTTTCTTCAAAACGAAATTCGGTAATAAATTTTATTACAAAATTGAAGGGTGTTGAATCCCACTACTCCAGAGAAAAAAGTAAGAGAGTGTATTTGCCAAGCGAACTCAGCACTGCAAAGCTCTGGCGCATGTATAATGAAAGTGTTGAAGTTAATTTACAAGCAAAAGAATCTTACTTTCGAGAAATTTTTAACACAAAATTCAATCTCTCATTTTCCACCCCAGCTACAGACGAGTGTAGCAGATGTCTTGAGCTCTCATATAAAATTAAAATGGCAAAAGACGAAAAAGAGAAAGAGGATTTGAAGTTAGAAAAAAATTTGCATAAAAGAAAAGCAAAATGTTTTTTTCAAATGCTAAAAGAAAAGCCAGAAAAATGTTTGCTCCTTTCTTTTGACTGTCAAAAGAACTTGGTCCTGCCAAAAGTCAGCGACCAATCGGCCTATTATTCAAGGCAACTATACTGCTACAACTTAACTGTTGTACGTGGTCTATCTACTGGAAACCTAAGGCCTCAAAACGTCTCAGTTTATACGTGGACAGAAAATCAAAGTAAGAAATCTTCAAATGAAGTAGCTTCCATTGTATACAATGAACTAAGAAGTACTGATGTAAGTGACTACACATCTGTAAGATTGGTCGCTGACGGCTGTACAGCCCAAAATAAAAATATACAAATGCTAACTATGTGTGGCTACTGGTTGGCAACAGATGCTCCAAAAACGATTGAAAAATTGGAGCTTGTCTTTCCCATAACAGGTCATTCATACATGCCAAGTGACAGGGTATTTGGTCTTATTGAAAAGCAATTAAGAAAAATGAAAACAATAATTGATGTAAGTGAATACCATGAAGTATTTAAACAATTTGGTACTATGAAGGAAATAGGAAAAGACTGGAGACCTTATAATTGGAAAGAGGAAGCCGAGCTATATATTAAAACTCCTGCTCAACTGCACTTTAAAATAATGCAGTCGAAGAGGTTTATTTTGAAAAGATCATTAAAGGGTCGAATTCTAATTAAAGGAGAGCCAGGTTATAATTTGGACACTGGTGTTTTTAAAGCCTTGGAAAAACCCGGCATGAATTATTCTATGGTGAATCCATCACGAATCGAAATAGTAAACGCTGTAAATATTAAAAAAGCCAAAGATGTTGAAAAATTGCTTAAAAAACATTTTGGTGATTCTTGGGAGGAGATGGACCATCTAAGCTGGTACAAGGATATTATAGACAAAACTTTGAAAAAACCTGATCAATCGAACAGTAACGCTGTCGTTGAATCTCAAGAGGGGCCAGTAGAGGATGGTGAAGCCACAGGTGGCGATTGTGACCCCGTTGTTGAACAGTGCAATGATAATAATTCAGATTTTGATGATGAAGAATGTGAAGCTGATGAGCAATGTGAATGTTTAGATCCAAATTACGTTGAAGACGAAGAAATTTACTGTGCTGCCAGGGGTGTTGTATGAAAATGACTAGGTACTGCAAGATTTATACAGTTATTTCAATTTTAAACTTTTTCTTTTATTGGCATAATGAATATCTAATATTTTTATTAATAATAATTATTTTATTATCTTTGTATCTAATAATATATTATTATATTTTAATATGTGTGTGTGTTTGTGTGTGTGAATACCATTTTTGCAGAGTAGGGGATAGATGATAGAGCTTAATTTAATCAAAATGAAAGTATCAATCTCAAATTGTATTTAAAAAAATTAAAGATAAACCTGAAGTAATTTAATTAAGTTCTTTAGACTGATATTTGAAAGAGATTAATTAAATTAAGCTTAATCTACTAATATGCTTACTTTTATCTAAAGAAATTATTGGATTATAAAGTTTTATGAAAAGATAAAAAATTAGAGCGAGGCGACGCGACGCGACGATACAACCTAAGTAACAAACGTGGACATAATTTCTCATGTTGGTGTCAAACACGGACATATACTCATGTTAGTAACAAAAGCGGACATGACCAAACTTTAAAGTTACTTTTAGTAATTAAAAACAAATATTTTTGTGGAAAATGTTTTTCAAGTTGCCTTCTTTAACTTACAAAATTAAAAAAAAAAAAAAATTATGAAGGTACAGCGAATACTTTAACCTCAGCAGAAAAATGCTTATATCTCAAAACTACTTAAGTACCCTATGTCCGGGTTTGATTCTAGGCTCCTCACTTATAAAATCGGAAACCTTCACACGCGTGGAAGAACGGCTAACGGGACTGCTGGAAGAGCGGATGCATAACATCTCGCTACAAATTCAGAGTGAGGTCCAGCGAGCAGTGAATGGCGCCACTAAGGATCCCATGGCGAGCGAGGACACCCCGGACAAAATGGAGGTGGACGTGAGGGGACCGGGAACTCGGGCTGGCGGGAGCGCCGGCAAATCGAGAATGGGTCCTTAGCAAGACCCGCCCTTAGAGGGGACCAGGAAAAAAATAAAAGAAAAAACAAAGGGCACACCTAGACAGAAAACCAGAAGGCTGCTCCTCTACCAAGCAGAGCGGAAAGTCGGCGGGAAACAGTAGGAGGGAGGCCCCGAGAAGAAGAGACCCCAGGTGGGAGGGATAAACCAGGTGTTACCCCGCTTGTGCCACAACAGGACGAAAAGGAAACATGGTCAACCGTCACAAGAAGTAGGAAAAAAAGAAATAATATAGAAGCCACCCAGCAAGCAGTCCTAAGACAAAGCGAAAATCCGGGAAATATGCCATGGTGAGGATACACCTCCCTAGATCAGGAACGGAGGAAGATAATCAAAGCAAGCTCATCCAAGTACTGGAAAAAGTAGCGAGCCCCTCCTCCCTGGGAGCTTCCATCAAAGGGCTGAGGATAGACCGAGAGGGAAGAGTCATAGTTAGGACGGCCAACAGAGCAGAAGCCCAAAAAATAGTTTCGGCGGCTGCTTTGAAAGAGCAGGGACTGGAATGCCTGGCGATGTCTCCTCGAAGGCCAAGAATGCTGATCACAGGAATTCCCTCCTACTGGACAGCGGAGGAACTGCGAGTCAAATTGGCCACCAAGGTCAGCCGTGCGCACCCAGAATCCTTAAAAGACACGCTCCGACCTCTTTTTAAAAGAGGCCGAAGGAATTCAACCCTCACCCAATGGGTGATAGAAGTGGACGGAGCAACGAGGAAAATTCTCAGCAACGAGACAATCCAGATGGGGTGGTTCACACTCCATGCAAGTGACTATGTTCAACAGCCCAGGTGCTTCAAGTGCCAGTTCTTCGGCCATATAGCAAAGAACTGCAGGAAGGAAGCGGAATATTGTGGATGGTGCGCAGAACCAGGACACGAACACAGCAACTGCCCGAACAAGCAGAAGCAACCGAAATGCATAAATTGCTCCCTGGCAAAAAAACAGTGCACAAATAGGATCAAAGCAACGTACTATGGCTAGGAACACTTTAGTAATTTTGCAGGCCAACTTACGGAAGAGACACATAGCAGCTACAGAAGTTACCAAAATTCCCAACGGATATGGGAGAGTCACACTTCAATCTGCTGACGGCCCTCTTCCCGTCTGATAACCCAGCGGAAGACACTGAAGAACAAAAAGAAACGAGAAAAATAATGAGAACTCCGCCCGACACTCAGCAGCGCGGTGACTGGGATCTATTGGACCTAGAACTCGCGGTTGAGCGCCAAAACCCTAGAGGAGCGCCTGGTCACGATAGAATCCAAAGCCCAATGATAAAGGCAGCGATCCCGAGCATTGGAGAACGACTCCTGCTAACATACAACGGCTGTCTCAGGCTGGGATATTTCCCCAGCGCCTGGAAGATAGCGGAGGTAAGATGCTTCCTAAAGAAAGGCACACGAAACAAAACCGACCCGGGCAGCTACCGCCCCATCTGCCTTCTTCCAGTCCTTGGAAAGATATTGGAGTCCCTGATGGCCACCGCAATAGATCCAAAGGTGGATAACTTTATCAGCCAGAGGCAGTATGGCAGCACCAAAGGACGCTCAACGGAGGACGCCATATGTAGATTCGTTAAAGACGTGCAGGATAGTGATTTCAAATATGTCATCGCAGTCTTTTTCGACATCAGTGGCGCCTTCGACCAAGCCTGGTGGCCACGCATCCTGAAATCATTACGAGAAACCAGCGTAAATAGAGACGTCTTCAACCTGGCCAGCGACTTCCTTAATGACCGAAAAGCCCAAATCAAGGCAAGAAACTCAGTGACCTCGATATGTGTGAACCGAGGGACGCCACAAGGATCCAGAAGCGGTCCCAAAATGTGGATTGTAGGATTCGACGGGGTGCTGCGACAACTGGAGGAGATGGGTGTGCCATCCGTCGCCTTTGTCGACGACCTCGAGGCTTTGGCACGAGGTAACTCCAGGATAGAGGTATTGAGAAATGTCCAAAGAATTCTAACGGCCGTCAACGATTGGGCTAAAGGAGCAAAGTTAAAAATCAATGAAAAGAAGACGCAGGCTATAGTGATAAAGGGTACCTTTGATGATCGACACCAGCCCCGCGTGAGATTTGGGGATCACCAGCTGCAATTCCGGGAGTCAGTGACCTACCTAGGCGTGGCCTTTGGCAGGGGCCTCTCGATTGCCCCCCACGTCGAGATGCTATCGGAGAAGCTCCAAAGCGCCACGAGGATCCTCAATTGTCTGGCATCAGACACTTGGGGAATTCGGTACAGACCCCGGAGAATGGTGTACAAAGCGGTCTTTGAGAGAATCGTAACCTCCGCAGCGGGAGAAAACAGTTTTCCATTTCCAAAGGGCTAATCTGTTTGTTTTTTAGGGCCTAACTGTATTTTGATGTAGACCAAACGACCTATGTGCCTGCAATTGCCTTGCAATTCGAAGGAACAGGAAAGTCTAGTTAATTATAGAACAGATGCTGAAAAAATTGGAGCTATAGCGATCCCGCCCACTAGGCAGCCAGGCTGCCCGCAGCCAACATAACATTGTGAACTATGAGGCTGCCTCAGTACCCGCTCACTTGTTGCAACAACCACATCTATTTCAAACAAAAATGGCTTTTGATACAGAGAAATTTATACGGGAAGTTGAAAGTCGAAATGCAATCTGGGATATCACTTGTGATGAGTACAGTGATCGTGATGTGAAGAGAAAAAGATGGGAGGAAATCACCAATATTATGTGTGGAGAGAATTTGGAAGAAAAAGAAAAGAATGAATTTGGTAAGTTTTTTTTTAAAATTTAAGTATAATATAATAAAACGAGCGGGCGGTGGCTGGGCTGGGGGGCTTGGTCGGCTCCACTGGGATCTCTGGACTGATATAGTCCCGGGCTTGGAGGGTGTGGTCGGTGCCACATACAAGCACACCCTCTCTAACAGGCCTAGCTACACCGGGGCCTAAGCCCAATGCCTAAAGAGAGACGCCCGGTTGTGCCGTTGCTTGTCCCCTGGCCTGGTTGGGACGCTCACTGGGTGCCCCGGGGTCCTGTGCGGGGTCCCCCCTCCGTTCGCCCCCCAGTTTCTCTGTGGGATCTCCTACTTATTTGAACAGCCAGGCATCAATGACCCTCGTGGTTGATATGCCATAAAAAAAAAAAAATAAAAAATAAAAAAAATAAAATAAAACGAGACAAACGGTAAACAATTCTAGCATCTTCCACGTCCATCTCGTTCGACTGGTCTGTGACTACTAATTCAGTATCGCCAGATTGTCAGCAGCCCAACTGGCTGCTCAACATGTTGGCTGCGGCAGCCGGGCTGCCTAATGGTCGGGGACACGTAGGATTTTTGGGGGTGTTTGTTGAGTCAGCCTGTCTTCCGGGCGGGGAGGCCGGGAATGCGCGGGAAAAGCGCTGATTGGGCGACCCCCACTCTTCACTAAGGTGGAGACGGAGAGGGGGCCAGTCTATTAGTAACTATGGAACTAGCCTCATCTGGTGACTAGGGGATACTGTATCCTCTAGAGACCGGCCGTCCATTTCAATGGACGAAGTTTCGATGTTTTCTCTCTTTCCCAGTGTTGTTTCAGACCTAGGGAACAGTGGCAACACTGATTTATCAGGTTATCTCTCTCAGTGTAACCTCAGAAATGGCGGAATACAAACCAAAACAGAAGCGTTCGTTTCTCGGTAAGTTTGGATGGTTTTTTCAGACTTTTTTCATGTGTTGCTAATTGTTATATTTGTATTAGTATTTCCTGGTGTTATTAGTTTAAAAAAATTATCCAGAAATATGTTGTTTGTGGTGAAAGGACTGTTTTAGGTACGTCCATTGAAATGGACACTAGGTTCATCTCCAGAAAATAGGCTGTCCATTTAAATGAATTTAAAAATTTACCAATTTGATGTTTGTTCTCTAACTCAAAATAAAACGCAATTTTGACTAGATTATCTAGTGAAAATTACAAAATTGTGTTTTATTTTGAGTTGTAGTTAATTTCACAAAATGAAAGAATTAACTTTAGATTATTTGTTCTCTAAAATTGAGTTTTTATGAGTTTTGTCTTTTCAGAGATTTTTGCTGATAAAGATTGCTTGACAAAGGAGGATAGATATTTTGGACACTATTCTGGCAGATAATGTTTCAGAATACGATTTTGAAAGTGAGGAAATTGATGAAGATCTCAATTTAGCCGATTCCGAAGTTAACAATATCCTCCCATGTTCAAAGAGTTTATTGGATAGAACTGAGCAAGAGACTCTTGGAGATGTTGACTACCATCTCTACAATGAAGAAAATCCTCTCTACCCTGTCTGTGAGGATGAGGAGATAAATGAGGAAGAGGAAGAGCTCGTACATTTCAATGACAATCAAGAGCCATCCACATCCACATCTGCAGGACAAACGGAAATGTGTAACAAAAAGTAAACCAAATAATAAACGAAGAAGGGATAATTCGAACAATTCCAATTGGAGGAAAACCGCTTTCCACCCTGTGGCTGTCAATGAAGAGAGAGAGGACATGACGATTTAATTTCAAGAAAACTGGACACCTAAGGAATACGTTGGTGTATTTTTTGATTTAGATTTCATTAAAAAAATGAGGGAGTGTATAGAGGTGAACATTTTTACTGAAAGTAAAAAAGTTCCTAAGTTAAAGCTCAGCGAGATGAGTGGATTCATAGGGTCAACAATTTTAATGTCATGTTTGAATTACCCTCGGATTCGAATGTATTGGGCTAAGATAACCAGGGTACCAAGTATTGCTGATGCAATGTCAAGAGATAGGTATTTCCTAATTAGGAAACATCTTAAGCGAGGCCCGAGGAGTTCACCTGTCTAGTAGTTATAAACCTGACTTGTAAGAAATACCTGTAGCAATAAATAGTTCAGTGTATAAATAAGAGTTGAGTGTAATTATTGACACCCCCCCCCCCCCCCCCCCCCCCCACCGTGTGAACGCTCTCATCTAACTGAAGGTCCCACAAGTAGCCGAGTCACAGCTGTGTGTTCGGGCGACTTGAGGGAGTGGCTACTGACGAGACACCGAATCCAGTGGCCCTGTACATCGTGGCCCCGTGTGAACGCTCCTATTCACTTCTACATTTCGACGGTCTTCAACACAGTGGCCGAGTGTTTCGTGTGAAAGGGTTCTAAGTGATAATGACACAGCAGCTTGTTATGGCTGCACAAGTAGTACTCCAACTACCTCACAATAGGCTCATTCAGAGGACAATGACAGTTTTGGCGCTAAAGAAGAAAACATTCAGACAAGTCAAGCAATGGAACCAGTTCATGTTCTCAACTTCTGCCAACAGGAAAATTTCGACTTCCAGGCAACCAAAAAAATCGCTTTAACATGGATCTATGTGAAGCATTCGTTGCAAGTAATATTCCTCTTCACAAACTTACAAACCCTACTCTAGAAGGTTTTCTGCGCAATTATTGCTTAAATCAAAATATACCAGATGAATCAACATTACGCAAAAATTACATACCGACAATTTACCTACATGTTCTGGAAGAAATACGCAATGAACTCAAGAACAACATTATTTGGATTTCAGTTGACGAAACTACAGATACTTGTGGCCGTTACATGGCAAATTTTATTGTTTGTGCATTAAAACAAGAGCCTTCTTCTTCCTATTTGGTGGCCTGCAAAGAACTAGAAAAGACAAACCATTCTAAGATCGCCAGATTTGTGAATGAGGGTATTAAAAAAATATTTCCAGAATCTTCTGCAGATGAAAGGGTGTTCGTGTTTCTCTCAGATGCTGCTCCCTACATGATCAAGGCAGGAAAAGCCCTTCAAGTATTTTATCCCAATTTGATTCATGTGACGTGCTTTGCTCACGGAGTACATCGCCTCGCCGAAGAAGTACGATCCACGTTTGGGAATGTAAATAAACTGATCTCATCAACGAAGAAAGTGTTTCTTAAGGCACCTTCTCGCAACAAGGCCTACAAAGAAAAACTACCAAATGTGCCTTTACCTCCCGAACCAGTGGTAACTCGTTGGGGTACGTGGGTCGAAGCTGTCTTGTTTTACAATGAACATTTCGAGGCCATCAAAGGTGTAGTAAACGACTTCGATAGTGCAGAGGCTTTGGCAGTTTGTCAGTGCAAGGAAGCATTTAACGATTCCAGTATTTAAAAAAAACATTGCTGTGATTACCACTCATTTTTCCTATATACCTGCAAGTATTAAAAAGCTTGAAACTCAAGGTTTGAAGTTGACTGAATCTATCCAGTTAATGGATAACATCCGTCAACTAAACTCCTCATTGCCGGAGGTATTCCCGAGCAAACTTAGAAAAAAGTTTGAAAACATTTTGAACAGTAACCCAGGCTTTGAACCATTGTGTCAAATTAATAGTTTTATAAATGGAACGGGCGAGCTTTTGCCAGAAGTAATAAGTGCCAAAATAGCACCCAAATTCAAATATTGCCCAGTTACTTCAGTTGACGTAGAACGGTCCTTTTCTGTTTATAAAAATATTTTGAGCGATGGAAGACACAACTTTACTACCGAACATTTGGAACAGTACCTGATCGTTTATGTTTACAATAGTAGCAAAATATAGAATGTTTTAATTCAGGTAATAATTAATACATAGATAATAAAAATACTGATTAAGTGATTGTGATTTGATTATTATGTTGATTTAGAAATAAAATATCTAAAAAAAATATTAATTATTTATTAATTTATTATTATATTACATTCATATAATAAGGTTTTCATGCATATTTCAAGCATTTTTCATGCATATTTCGAGCTTTTTATGTTGCATATAATCCGGTCTCTAATTATTACATACAGTAAACCAGTCGAACTTTACCTCATGGGAGGTATCTTTACCCCTAAAAAGATGACATCCAAAATCTGGATTAAACACTGCCTTTATTTGTCTAGTGATCACCATGGACTCCATATTCCCGCCCTTCAGCTGACATGCTTTGGCGCCAATAGAAAAATGTTATCAATACTGAACGTGCACTGCAGCTGTTTATTGTGTCACCAAATTCAATTGATTCCGCACATTTCAAGTGAATTGATCAGGTAAGCTCTTATAATATCATTTAGAGAATGTAATTTTGAACAAAATGCGCTCTTGAGATCGTTGAAAATATTATTTTTTTGCATGGTTATTTTGAAGTAACATAGTGATGGTAACTTTACTCTTAAACCCGTGAAACTTTACCCCAAGAAAAATACTGAGGTAAAGTTTGACACACACTTTTTTGCACCGATTATTGATGAAAATTAATCGATTGTGATAACTTTTAACGTTTTTTGTGTGTTGTAGAAGTGAAGAATGGGGAGGGAACGAATTAAGAAGCTAGGCACTCGACCTTATCGTAACTATGATGAGACAAAGCTGCATCTGTGTTTAGAGGTATTGTGCAGCGGCAACATGACGCATCGTGAGGCTTCTGCGATTTTCAAAATACCAAGAAAAACTATTTTCAACAAACTAAAGAACCGGCATACAAACCAGCTGGGCTGTCCTCCCGTATTTTCAGAAAAGGAGAATAAGTTAATTGTATGGTGTCTCACACAAATGGCAGAATATGGGTTTCCTGTCTCGGATCGTGATTTGTGCTGGATTATTTGCGTCAGCTCGGTAGAGAGGTGCCAAAGTGCACCAATAACAAACCAGGAAGAGATTGGATAGAGGGGTTCAAGAGTCGAAACAGTGAAATAACTTCAAGATTGGCATCTAACATAAAACGAAACAGAGCAGCAGTCTCACGATCTGAAGAATTTCATAAACAATCTGTCTCAGGAGCTAGAGGGCGTCCCCCCTTAAATATATTTAATTTTGATGAGACGTGCCTCGTTGATGACCCTGGTAAAATGTATGAGTCTGTGCGCATGCCTGGGCATGTAATGCGCTGGCGCTAGACGAACAAGGTAGGCTCGGGGTCTGCTCCACCTGTTGTCGGTTTTTTGATGAACCATCTAAGGAATGTTCGGCTCGGGCTGCGGTGAGTTGTAGACTTGTAACTTTATGTTTTTTTTTTTTTTGTTTTTTTTTTAGGATAACAGCGACAGTCCGAGTACTTCAGAAGATAATAATACAGAAAGACAAGACAATAACACCCCACCTGGCCCACCTAAGAAAAAACAGAAGCCCAAAAATATGTAGGATAAAAGATTGGATATGGCTTTTTCACTCCTCGAATCTGCAACCCAACAGGGCGAAGATGATGAAGAGCATATTTTCTGCAACTTTATTGCTTGCAAATTAAGAAAATGTGATTCGTTAAGAAAATCACTAATTCAAATACAGTTATTTCATAATAATGAATCAACTCGGTCAAACTCATGCAATTTCCAACCTAATATCAGTGGCCGGTCCACATCCTCCTACTCAAATAGCAACCAAGGTTTCATCAGACTCCCGACCCCCTCCAAAAACTATGACAATAGTAATTTGGCTTTTCAGACGGAGAGGAGTGAAGAAGCCATGACAGGCAGAGATGGTAATGTTTGTATTATGAACGATTTTCAGGATTTGATTAATTAATTAATCATGTACTGCACATTAATTAATACATTATTTTATATCTATATAACTGTACATTTGTTTTTATTTACCTTTATGTAGCTCTGGTTTTTTAGCGCTCTTACAAGGACATGGCAAGTTTCTGGTACTATTTTGCTTATTGATTGCTTTGATATTCATAGTAGGATCCATAGTGAACGGGGGAGTTCGGGAACTCACCGATGTAATCGATACCCGCCGGGGGTTTTGGAGTTTTTGTTGTTGTTACTGTTCCCACGAGGAGTACATGTGAACGTTTCGTCTAAACAATCAGTTAGTGAGTGTTTACTTAACATATGTCTGACAATCTACAGTTTCTTGCGTAAATTCTCTTAGCTATTATTAAATATACTTTATTTTTATTGTTACCTATGGACTGTAATGTAATCAATTTGCGACTGCATCTAAATATATTGTAAAATATAAAGTTTGTAATGTTAATAGTATTTGTGGACAGTAATGGTGAAATAAACCCTTAATTCTATAGGCGGGCTAGGGAGACCCGGATCAGGTAGAAGGAGATATCCCATTTTGCCTCCGTCAAGAAAGAAGCTGACAGGATGCAATAAAAGAACGCACCAACAGTCACCTGGAGGAATATTTATATAGCCTTTACAACCAGGATTTTACAGTCAGGTACCAGATTGGAGCTCCAAGCCCGTTGTTAGTGGCCCATAAAGCTATCTGGACTGCCAAAGTAAAGCTCACAAGGACAAATTAAAGGAGACACCGCGAAGTTCCCCTGAATGACAGAGAAGAAAGGAGAAGAAAGAAGGAGAAGAGTAGGGGAAACTGGTAGAAAGTGGGGGAAGATGGCAGTCCGAGTTCCAAGTGAGGGCTCAAGTCCAGTGTCAGTTACAGTCGAGATCCACCAGTGGAAGACTACAGTTGAGGTCTAGAGGTGGAAGTGGACACTTCACTTTTCTGGAGCAGTGGAAGTCTGGAGTTTCATTCCGTCGGTCGAGATCCACCAGTGAAAGTCATCAACTCCAGTCCAGATGAGCCTTTGAGATCCAGGAGTTGTGGAGGAGCCCAGCCGTCAGTCAGTCTTCCACTCTAAAGCCCTCGCAGATCTACCCAACATCCAATTAGTCTCTCCAGCCCCTGTCTCCAATTATCAAATTAAGGTTTAAATTTTATATTATAATTTTTATGTTAATTTTAAGTATTAATTTTTGTTTTAGCATAAATATAATTTTTTTTAAATGAATTTCTAAATTTTAGTTGTTTGTTCCTTTGCTCTATCCCAAGTCAGTTATGATTTAACAATTTGGTTTTTCAAAACTCTTTTCGCTGACGAATCCTTTCGCCTTTGGTTATAGAAATCCAATTCGTATATTAAAATCAGTAAATTTAAATGATCGTCTATTACCTAAGCGATCTGGCATCCTATGGACATTTTAAATTAGTAAAGACACAGCAGTTTTAGAGAAAATCTCCGCAATTTAGATTAAAAGTAAATTCAAAAACCACATTTAATTATTAAAAACGCGACGCGCAACTCATTAAATATTACAAATTGGCAACCCCTTGTGGAGATTTTGGTAAAATCATTATTATTCAGCAAGAGAGGAAAGGCGAAATTTTTAAACCAAAATTGACTTGGAAAGCGGGGAACAAACTTAATTTGATATTTTACATTTATTAATTTTTTAAATTTAATTTACATTTTATATAGTTAGATATTTTTTTTCTGAAATTTTATAGTTTTTAAATATGGATAAACAATTAGTTTTTGAGGATATTGACCAATCTGAGGAAGCAAGTGTCGAAAGTGGGGTAGAAAGTTTAAATATTCCGGTGTCGGCAGGGACAAGATCACACAAAATAAATGTTATAAACGAGGGACAAGAAACCAAAGATTCTGATATGGAAAAAATGATAGAAAAAATATTGAAAGGAGTAGGATCACAAATAGCTAACTTAGGATCACAAATAGTTAATTTAGATAATAAAATAGGAAATATAGATAGTGAAATGAAATCACAAAGGGCCAATTTAGATAGTAAAATAGCTAATTTAGAAAGTAAAATGGAGGCACAAAGTGCTAATTTAGAAAGTAAAATGGAGGCACAAAGTGCTAATTTAGAAAGTAAAATGGGGACACAAATAGCTAGTTTAAGTAGTGAAATAGGAAATTTAGGAAGTGGAATGAGTAGTTTAGAAAGTAAAGTGGGGTCACAAATTACTAATTTAGAAACTGAAATAGGGTCAAATATAGAAAAAATAATAAATCGGTTAGAGAAGGCTGAGGAAAATTGCGATGCGCGTTTTCAAATTTTAGAAACGAAGTTAGTTTCAGATAAACAAGAGAACGAAGAGAAATATAATAAAATTTATGAAAAGGTAGAGAAAATAGAAGATAGTCTAATCGAGGAAATAAAAGAAAACCAAAAGTTAAGTCACACCGTTGATAAAAATTCAAAAAAAATATCAGGTTTAGAGGGGGAGTTAAACATTTTTCGGAAAGAAATCGGGCGCGAGTTAGAAAATAAACAAATGAAAGTTTGTAAAGAATTTTCCATGGTAAAAGATGTTCAAAGTAATTTTGAAAGTAAAATCACAGCATTACAGGAAAAAATAGAACATTCCGTTGAACAGCTGTCAGATAGAATGGAGGCTGTCTCCGTGTCAAATAATTCTCCCAATTTGTTAGCCCACCAAGACTCAGGGTTGTCCCATTCCCTTCTGTTACTAAACCAGAGCATACTTAAACAAGGTATCTCAAATGGGAAGTCCTGTTCCTTCAGGAACAGTACTAAAGATAACCCAAAGGAATTTTTAGACAATTTAGAAATACAATTTAAATTATGGGGGGGGAAAGTAAAATTAAATGAATTTTTAGTTAATTATTTAAAGGAGGAAAGCCTTGTTTTTTGGCAAATTAATAGCCACAAGGTAGGGAACTTTGAAGAATTCAAGGAACTTTTTAAGGCCAAATTTTGGGGTACACATTTTGACTCCATTGTAATGAAGGAATTAGGACAGGGATCTTATTTTAGTAACGGGAAAGGGCTTAACCCACAAGAATATTTTTCCAATCTTGTATTAAGAGCAAGATCTTGCCAGTACCAGATGCCGGAGGAATTTGTTTGTAAAAACATGGCGAATCACTTTGGGCAAGAGGTAGAAAGTATAATTATTTACCAGGGGATAAGGAAAATCGAAGATTTTGTAGAAGTGCTGGATAGGATTGGGAGAGATAGAATCAATAATAATAAGAGTTGGGGAAATAAAAGTTATAGGGGAAACCATTTTGAGGTTGGGAATAATTCGGGGGGAAATCTATTTAGAGGGAGAGAACAAAGATGGGCAGGGCCAAGCCAGGATATAAGAAAAAATCAGGAAAAGGGAGGTTTCCAAGAAAATAGAAATAGACAGGGGAATCAAAATTATAATAACAGATATGTCCCAATGAATTATAGTCGGAATCAAAATAGATTCGTTAGAAATCCACAAAATGAGGGACAAAATAGTAGGTATCCATATTCCCCCCAATCTGGAGATAGAATCCCAGAACCATATGGCCAAGACAAGGATTGGCAGTATAAAAGACAATTCAATAAGCCTTATCTGAGACCCTTAATGAGTCAGGATCAGAAACCTCCTGATCAGATGAGGAAACAAATTTTTAGTAATAGTAATAAAGTCACTGATAAGATTTCAGAGTGACATGTACGGGCAGAGAGTCAGAATCAACCTTGCTTTGAGGATGGGTTGATGTCGTTACGGAAGGAGTTTAATGAAATATTATTATCAGAAGAGTCATGGGACCAAGAAGTAAATTTAACGTATTGCCCCGAAATAAAAATTAAAATTGGTTCTGTTCAATGTAATGCCCTTTTGGATTGCGGTTCGATGGTTAACGCGGTAAATGAAAGATTTTTCTATAAAAATAAAGATAGTTTTAAGCATGAGATTTTGCCTATCTCAAATGTAAGTATAATAACTGCAGTAAATAAAAGATCAAAGCCCATCAGGTATCAGATCATATCGGGAATTTCTTTTCATACGCATAATATTGGTATCCGATTTTTAATAGTCCCCGAATTAAGTTATAATATAATTTTAGGAAGCGAATTTTTTAATAGTCATGCCGTAATTTTAGATTTCAAAGACAAAATACTGCAGTTAAATTCAGATCCCGGGAACATAATTAAAATCCCTTTCGTAACAGATGTCGATTCAACCCAGACAATTACTCAAAAAATACAATGTATTGAGGGACTGGAAAATTCAATTTTCGAAAGCAAGATTGATCTGTTCGAAGATAAGATTCAGGACATATTGTCAGAAAATGATTCTCTGCCTCCACCTGTTATTCAGGAATTTAAAGAAATTCTAAATAAATATGAACATATATTTTCAAATGAACCCGGTCTGATCAGAGGGTTTCAGTATCGTTTGATGGTCAGTGATGACACCCCGTATTTCATAAAGCCATATAAAATAAAAGAGTACCAAAGGGAGGCTGTCCATTCTGAGGTGCAGGCAATGCTTCAAGCAGGCATAATTACTAGGAGCCGTAGTCCTTATGTTAACCCGATGGTAGTAGTTGGAAAGTCAAATGGAAAGGTCAGAATTTGTTTAGATGCGAGAAAACTAAATGCCCGTTTGATCCCAGACTATCAGATGTCCCAATCAATTGATGACATATTACGTCATTGTGGAGACACAAAATTTTTAAGTACGGTGGACCTCACTAAAAGTTTTTGGCAAATTGAGTTGCACCAAGAAAGCCAGCCATATACCGCCTTTATGTATGAAGGAGTTGTTTATCAATTTCGTAGAGTTCCCTTCGGTTTGTCCATTTCACTAGCTGCCTTAAGCAGAGGACTCCAACATATCCTTTCGCAATTTTATGACCAAATTCATCCGTATGTAGATGATTTGTTATGTTTGTCAAAATCCTCCCACTCCCATTTAAATTTGTTAGAATCCCTATTTTCCACTCTATCTGAGAATGGTGTAACTGTAAATGTAGAAAAATCAAAATTCTTTAGAAGAGAAGTAGATTATGTCGGATTTATTTTGAGTGTAGATGGAATCAAGCCCCAACCAGAGAAAGTCAGTAGTATAAAGAACTTTCCCACTCCAACTAATATCACAGAATTGAAAGGCTTTATAGGGTTAACCAACTATTATCAGCGATTCACAAAGGACTATGGACAATGTATTGGGGGATTATCTCATTTACTTCGAAAGGGTGTTAAGTGGCAATGGGGGTTACAAGAAGACAACATTTTTAATAAGGCAAAGAGTATATTTTTAGACAACGTAATACTGAGACATCCAAATTTTTCTAAACCTTTTTATTTACAAACAGACGCCAGTGGTTTTGCAATAGCTTCACAACTTTACCAACTTACAGACGAAAAGGAGAAGAGAGTTGTGGCATTTGCCAGCCGAGTACTTAGGACAGCCGAAAAAACATATACAATAACAGAACTAGAATTGCTTGCCATAGTATGGTCAGTTCAGAAATATGAAACTTATTTGGCTGGTAGAAAATTTTTTATAGAAACCGATCATAAAGCCCTTATATTTATAAAAAACTGTAAGAATACAACGAGTCGCCTCATGAGGTGGAGTTTATTTTTACAGCAGTTTAATTTTGAAATTTTACATATTAGTGGTAAAGCGAATGTGAATCCACCAGTGAAAGTCATCAACTCCAGTCCAGATGAGCCTTTGAGATCCAGGAGTTGTGGAGGAGCCCAGCCGTCAGTCAGTCTTCCACTCTAAAGCCCTCGCAGATCTACCCAACATCCAATTAGTCTCTCCAGCCCCTGTCTCCAATTATCAAATTAAGGTTTAAATTTTATATTATAATTTTTATGTTAATTTTAAGTATTAATTTTTGTTTTAGCATAAATATAATTTTTTTTAAATGAATTTCTAAATTTTAGTTGTTTGTTCCTTTGCTCTATCCCAAGTCAGTTATGATTTAACAATTTGGTTTTTCAAAACTCTTTTCGCTGACGAATCCTTTCGCCTTTGGTTATAGAAATCCAATTCGTATATTAAAATCAGTAAATTTAAATGATCGTCTATTACCTAAGCGATCTGGCATCCTATGGACATTTTAAATTAGTAAAGACACAGCAGTTTTAGAGAAAATCTCCGCAATTTAGATTAAAAGTAAATTCAAAAACCACATTTAATTATTAAAAACGCGACGCGCAACTTATTAAATATTACAGGACATTGGCAAAAGAACCATACCGAGTACCATTGAAAGTGATGCAGACACTTTCGCACATTTCTTCACGATTTACAACGCCGCTATCCATCCACCATCGCGGAAGGAATTAAGTTAGCGTATTTGAGGTCACTCCTCAAGGGGCCACCTGCAGAACTAATTAGTGTGTGTGTAATCACTGGGGCGAATTATGCCATCGCTTACGGCATAACCGGGTGAAGGCCACACATGTGATCGGGCGAATGTTGGAGTTCAGCCCCATAATATCAGCCACTCCGCACGACCTTCAGCGCTTCTCCTCGGCGTTCGCTACAGGACATCAGGTTTTTCTTGCCCTGCGACTTGCGGACCCCACGGGCTACATGCTATTTTCGGTCGCTGTCCGCAACTTACCTACCGCGGTCCGCGAGGCCTTTGAGAAAACGTTGAGTGATGGGGAGTTGCCAACGTTTCGCGGACTGATGAAGTTTGTGGAGTAACAACGATTGGCCGCCGGGGCCTCCATCACAATTGAATCCGCGTCAGGTCGGGACGGCAGGAGAAAAAATGACGCCTCAGACATACGAAACCGCGGATTCTCGACTCGCAGCTGGCGGATCTACAGGCAATTTAAGTCATCACTTGGAAACCAAACATCCTATGGTTCTATTTGAACGTACTTCTGGAAGTCGGAAGTTCATCTTCATCATCAAGAAGTGGAAGCACTGGAAACCTACTATCGCCATCTGGTTCAGTCTCTTCTTCAAGTGAAGTTAGTAATAATTTAAATAGAACCTTATCATTAAACATTCCTGTTTCTCCTCCAAGTCCCTGCCTAGCACTATCACTAGTTCAACCCTCAATGAAAGATTTTGTGGAGATTGTCAAACCACTCTCCTTAACCAAAACAAAAGCTATCGATTTTCAACGGTCAATTGACACCAAGATTGCTGTCTGCTCCAGCTGTGTCAGTTACAACTGATGGATGGACATCCTCCCACACTAATGAAAGTTTTATAGCTGTCACTGCTCACTACATTGAATCAGACACTTTGGTTTCAAGTATGTTAAGTTCAAGGTGCATTAAGTTCACTGAAAGACATACTGCTGCTAATGTAACCTCTTATTTAAAAAATGAGTGCAAAAACTGGGGGATTGAAAATAAAATTGCTGCAGTAGTAACGGACAATGCAGCCAACGTTGTTGCTTCAGTGAGATTAAATAATTGGAGGCATGTTCCATGCATGGCTCACACAATCAATTTAGCGGTGAAAGGAACTTTGAAACCAATGGAGCCGATCCTGGAGAAGGGGAAGGAGTTATTGCGTTTTTTTAAAAAAAGTTCACATGCTTTAGGCAAATTTCATGAAATTCAAAAACAAATGGGTGTGCCTGAACTGAAGTTAACCCTCTAATGGTAAGGTGCGGGTCGAATCCGACCCACGCGCATTTATTCTCATCATCTCCCCACTCTTAACTTTTCTCCGAACGTTTTAACACTAAGATACTCTCTCATTCACTCGTATGGCGGTTACAGGAACAACTCCAGTTTCTAGGTAATTGTTTCTCGATCCCTGTGTTTGATTTTTCCGGACTCTTCTCTTTTCGGGTCGGATGCGACCCAACCTTACCATTAATGCTATACATTTTTCAACCCTTCCTATATTTTTTTTAAAGTTATTTTTTGCACGATGGCTTTCAACAAATTATTATACACCCCTGACGAAATATTAGCAGAGCTTCAAAGACAAGAAGCAGAATCAGACCTAGAAGAAGAAGTTTCCGAGACTGAAGATAACATTCTTATAGACAGCGATAAGGAAGAAGACGAGTTCGACTTTACTGAAGGGACACAGGATTGTAGTGCTGATGATCGAAATCCCTGTGGAAACATTGATGTCAGGGTTTTTGAATTGGGGAAAGGCGAAGAAACCATATGGACAAACAAACCGGTACGCTTCAAATTTTCACGAACCTCATCTTCAAATGTTGTCACACACCTGCCCGGACCAAAAGGCGTTGCTCGAGGGATTGTTGATGAGGTAAAATTGTTCTCTTTATTTATGACTGATGAGATGCTGGAAAAAATAGTTATCCACACAAACAGTGAAATAGAAAGATGGAAGATCCAATACCAATCTGTAGAGTGGTTTACATCTCCCACAAACCTGATAAAGATTAGAGCTCTTATTGGGCTGTTGTATATGAGTGGTGTTTTGAAGAACTCACGTTTATGTCTTGATATGTTTTCTGTAACGTATGGACCGGCTGTATTTCGCTGTACAATGTCACAGAAAAGATTCTCTCTTCTAATCCAGAACTTAAGATTTGACGACAAAACTACAAGAGAGATTCAAGGAAGGATAAATTTGCGGCGTTTCGAGAAATATGGGATGCTTTCGAAAGCAATTGTTCTACACATTACAGTCCTTCTGAATATGTAACTGTGGACGAGACATTGCTTAGTTTCCGGGGACGTTGTCCTTTCAAAATATACATAAAGTCAAAACCCGATAAATACGGATTAAAAGTTGTATCATTGTGTGACCAGCATAGTATGTTTTACGCCTCAGCGAGAATCTTGCAAATAGTAACCGAAACATCACAGCTGACAATTGGTTTTCATCTTTCGAGTTGACAGAGGCACTTCTTGATAGGAAACTGACATATGTAGGTACGCTACGAAAAAACAAGCGTCAAATTCCACCATCAGTATTCTCAGCAGCCCCCGTTGGAACTTCGAACTTGATGTATCAAGACAACACAACGTTAGTTTGTTTTACTCCTAAGAAAAACAAGGAGGTACTGCTCATCTCTTCAATGCACTTCGATGGGACAGTAGTTGAGAACAAACCGGAAATAATCAAGTTTTATAAAAGGCGGCGTGGACGTGTTAGATAAACTGAGCCACGATAAAACTACTGCAGAAGGTGGCCCATGAGATACTTCTATGGTATCCTTGACATCGCCGCCGTTAACAGTTTTGTACTGTTCAAGTGCAATTCAAAAAAAGACTTTCCCCAATAATGCTCGCTCCATTTTTCTGAAAAATTTAGCATTTAGTTTGACCAAGCCATTTATGGAACAAAGAAGTGAAAATCCACATATTTCGAAAGACCTGCGCTTCTCAATATTCAAGATGTTGGGAAAAAACAAGGAAACATCTAAGAGCACAACCAAAGAGGAGCCAACAAGGAAAAGAAGGTGTGATTTTTGTGACCCGTCAAAGGATAGAAAGGGGGATGAATTTTGTGGAAAGTGCAGCAGTTGCTTTGTGGCGAGCACAAATCGGTATTGTGTCCTCATTGTGATGTCAATAGTGATAACCAAACGGAGATGTGATAGCTATGACACTAACAATATTGAAGGATTATCGCGGTAAATTTACAAAAGACGAGACACAGCAGCAGTATATATTGCAAGCAGTAAAACAATGGAGAGACAAATATTCAATTGATGCAGAACGAGAAGATTTGTAGACTTTTTTTTAATAAACGTACTTCGATAGTGAAAAACTCTAAATGAAGAATTCTACTTGGGTCATTCCATCTATAATCGGACAGAAATTAATCAACCACCGCCAATTTTACTGAAATCAATTTTTTTCGATTTATTGCTATGAAAAAACAATATTGAGCCTTTAAAAAACATTGAAATATTTATCTCTTCAGTTTTGAACGAATAATATCGATGTTATTAATGAAAATCGATCGACTTTTTAAACAAATGCTTTTACAAATCATCTGAAACGATACAAAAAATTAATCTACACTGCACTTCGGTAGCCGGGAGTCTATTCTATCAAAAAATTGTGCGAACAGATTTTTTTTTTCTATACAGACTCGAATAATAGCTTAAATAAGAAAAAAATGAGCAAAATTTCAAAAATTAATTCCTCAAAAACACAATCTCCGATTTTGCTGAAATGTTTACACATGTTTCTTCAGAGTCTAAACTATTTTCATGAAAAATTTCAGCCATGTTTATTTATACTATTCAAAGATATGACAATTTACACTTTAGAAGAACAATTTAACGAATCGACTTTCTTCCTTATATTCTTCCTTATCAAAAAAAAAAGACTATTTTTAGAAATTTAATTCTTTTTTCGATCATTATAAATTATCTACAATGTTGATTATATATATGCATTATAAATAACATTCAAACTCTGTGCATCTATACGATTATTTCATGGAGTACATATTACCGACAGTTGGTATGTCAAATTCATCTGTATTACTCGGTAAATGCAGGATCCGTTGTTCATATAACATGAAATCTCAAGATGAACCGCAATCGACTTGTTCTTTGGTTGGGTTTCGAGTCAAATGTCATGGAACTATTGAAACATCCGATGACTTATCTTCCACAGAAAAACAACGATTATTTCGCAGAACCAAAATGGACATAAAAACATTGTGTTCAAATCACAAGATGAAATTTTTAACATTTTACGAACAATCACAAACTCATTGTTGCGACCCACTTGAAAAACACAGTGCGCCAGTTCGAAAATCGCTGTGGACCATTACAAAAGAATTTGAAAAGGATCGTTATTCTGTGGCAGATACAATTATTGAAGGCAACAAACTTTGTCCACGGTGTCGCGTTTTTTTACGAGAAGAACTTCAAAAAGTTGCTGGGCATGAAGAGATTGAAGAATCTACAGCGAGAATTGAGGATGTTGTGACTGCTCCGGATCCAGAACTTGAATCTAACCTCGAAAATATATCGAGCCAAACGCCAGAGTTATCAATACAAACTTCAGGTCAACCTTCATCTGAAGGCCAAAGTCTCAGCGACCCCGAAATGTCGAACCTGTATCTGTTGGAACAAGTCAACAAGAGCTTGAAATGTATGAATATCGCTCCAGTCACACACACATCACTAACGATGAGCAAAAAACAGCAGACAATCAAACTCAACGAGATACTACTTTCTGCTTACGAGATAGCTTTTGATAAAATTACAGGATCATATTCACAAAGACAAGGTATATATAATTACCTAGCTTAATAATTTCATAACATGATGAACAGCAATAATAAAATTTAATTTTTCCACATTTTTTCAGGTGTTCTAGGAGATGAAATCGATTAAGTGAATGCAGGAAAGGAGATGATTGCTCAGCTCCGAGAAAAATTTCAGACAAAAACAAACAGTGAGAGGATCCATATTCGTGGAGTGCGTCCAAAATACAGACAACGTTCAATACATCCAAACATATAGCGATAAAAACGAAAAAACTTGTGGAAGAAGAAGGAATACTTTGTTCTCCAAAAATGAAACCTAAATATCAAGTTTCCTTGGCAACAATTGAATGCGTAGAGAGATTTTATTTGGATCAGGAGACAAGTCGAGAATTGCCAGGAAAGAAGGACTTCGTCAGTGTACGAAATGCGGAAGGAAAACGGGAACACCTGCAAAAACGACTAGTTATGGGTAATTTGAAAGAAATCTTCGAATTTTACAAGGAACGTCATCCCGAGAACCGCCTATTATAAGCAGTGTGTTCTTGCCGGAGCTGCCGGAACACATACAGTATGTGTATGTGTCATCCACCAAAACGTCAAACTCATGTTGATCGGTGCAAAATTAACTCCGATGAAAGTTGGTGACAAAATCTTAGCAGACTACAAGGATATTTTGCGATTCATTATTTGCGATCAACCTGGAGATGATTGCTATTCTTCAGAATGTAAAAACTGCCCAGGTGTAGGAAATTTACAAGCTGCAATCCATTCTGAATTTGAAAGCAGTGACATCGACGTTGTTCATTATCAACAATGGAATCAAATTGAACGCTGCGCCCTTGAAATAATCGTAAAGCCTGTGGACGAATTTGTAGATTGTTTCATTGAAAAAATAGAATCGCTTTTGATGCATGATTTTATTGCCAAACAACAATCGAAATTCTACCGCTCCGTCAAAAATGAGCTGGGCCTCGGAGAAGTAGTATTGGTAGCGGACTTTTCTAAAAACTATAAGTTTGTCCTCCAGGGCAGTGTTCAAGGAGTTCACTGGAACAACGACCAAGCTACAATTCACCCGTTTGCGTGTCACTTCCGGCAAAGTAGCACAGGACCTGCTGAACCATTAAATTTTGTTGTGATATCTGATGAACTGAATCATAATACTTCATCAGTGCACTACTTCCAGGGTCTACTGATTGATTTCCTGAAAATGAAAATACCCGATTTGAGAAAAATCATATATTTATCAGACGGTTCACCAACGCAATACAAAAACAGGTTCAATGTCCTCAACATTTGTTTGCATAAGCAGGATTTTCAAGTTGAAGCAGTTGAAGCAAGAAATATCAACCCCAAGACAACTGTTTGATTGGGTGGACAAAAATGTGGAAAACATAAAGTGTTCTTTTGCATCGAAAGATGAAATGAAAATTCATAACACGAAGATGAAAAGAAGATTCAAGAATGCTGTGGAAATCAGAGGGATCAGGAAATTTCATGCGTGTTTGCCACTAGCTGATGGTAATGCAGAATTGAAGACTCATTCTTGGATTGTACTTGGTGTCCAATATGAAGTTTCCAAAAATTACAAAGAAAATGCACATGGGCCTCTCTTAACTCGGTAAAAATTAAGTCTTTTACTTTCATATATTGTTGAAAATGTACAAAATTATAAAGTAAATCGATTTTTCAGGTCAACCAGGAAACGCAAGACTGTAGGATGAACACCAGAAGGAAGTCGATTCGTTAAATTGTTCTTCTAAAGTGTAAATTGTCATATCTTTGAATAGTATAAATAAACATGGCTGAAATTTTTCATGAAAATAGTTTAGACTCTGAAGAGACATGTGTAAAAATTTCAGCCAAAATCGGAGATTGTGTTTTTGAGGAATTAATTTTTGAAATGTTGCTCATTTTTTTCTTATTTAAGCTATTATTCGAGTCTGTATAGAAAAAAAAAAAATCTGTTCGCACAATTGTTTGATAGAATAGACTCCCGGCTACCGAAATGCAGTGTAGATTAATTTTTTGTATCGTTTCAGATGATTTGTTAAAGCATTTGTTTAAAAAGTCCATCGATTTTCATTAAAATCGATATTATTCGTTCAAAACTGAAGAGATAAATATTGCAATGTTTTTTATAGGCTCAATATTGTTTTTCATAGCAATAAGTCGAAAAAAATTGATTTCAGTAAAATTGGCGGTGGTTAATTTCTGTCCGATTATAGATGGAATGACCCACTTGCAATCCTGCAAAAATCATTTATCCTTTTTCAACAATTTTTTACCAATGTTTATTATGAAAATTGCAATATTCTAATAATTAATGAATATTAATATACTTTTTACAGTTTTTATGTACAAAATTAATTTTCGACCTCAAAAACCCTCTAGTGAATGTTAAATTGTTTCAAACAATTGAATTTTGAAAAAGTTACTATATTAACAGCTGTTTAGTGTCAAAGTAGATTTTTGACCTTAAATTCGTGTTCAGCATCCTCGAAAACCCTAACTTGGTATAACAATACAATAAATATACAATGTTATACAAAAAAACTAATAAAATGAAAAAATAAAACTGTAAATAAAAAATCAAAAGTATTGGCAGCGTTTTTGACAGCTGTTATGTACCAAAATCAGTTTCTAACACCATATTCGTGTTTACCACCCTCGAAAACCCCTAGAAAACATCCACTTCAATTTTTTTGTTCAGAAATGGTAGTGTATTGCACTAAAATACGATCGATTGTCCGAAACCCATGTTAAATTCCATTTAAATTTGAATCCGCTTGGGGCACGGGTTAGATGTATTGGTTTAGGACGTTTTTGGTGTCAACATTTTTCATTTGTTGAGGAGAAACGATTTTTCCCTCGGGAGGTAAAATTTTTTGACTTTTTGAAATTAAGTACCACCCTACTGTGCAAACAGAATCTAATTTCCCGAGCCTACCACCAATATTACGAACAACTTGCTGATTTCGTGGAACAGAGGGACTGTTTAGCTGAACTACACTGCGAAGAAGAAGAGAAATAATTATGTATTCGGTACTCATTAGATTAGTACAAAAAAATAAAAATTAAAAATAAACTGATTTTTTTTGTGATCTAAGACTTATTGTGTCATTTATTATTAATTTCCCCATGAAAAATGTAACCCCTTTCTCCTAAAACTTTTTTTAAACTGTTTGAGTTTGGAAAATATTGAGGTCTAATATAAAACATATTGCAATCTTTTGGAATTATTTAATATTACACAATGCAAACTAACGAAAATGCCACATTCGATAGTTTGCGTTGTAAATTTTAGAAAAATAATCATCAATTATAGGTAATCAAACTAACGAATGTGCGTTTTGTCTAATTAAGATACATAATTTGATAAAATTCTTATAGAGTCATCTATAAGGCATAACCCCACGTATAATGACATAGGTAAAAAATGTTTGTCAATACGCACTGATTTAGAATGAACCTTGAAACAGTTTATACTGACGCTGACCCTACTTATAACGTATCTGCAGATGACAATGATTCTTTGAGCTCTGAAGTTGATAGCAGCTGTCGTGATAATCGTGGTGTATCAGAAAGTAGACCAATTCTATCTGCTAATGAGAGGAATGCTGAAAACCCTAGACGTAAATCAAGTCAATCACGGAAGACAAGAGCACTTAGTAAAATGTTACGGAACTCAGGTAAAGCTTATTTATCATCCACTGGAAAATTAGTCAAGGAGAGAGTAATGGAACCTTTACCCGAATGTCGAATGGGGTGCGCAAAAAAAATACTCCATGACGATAGACTTGAGTGTTATACAACAATTATTGTGCCCTAGGAAGCCGGAATACAAGATACATTGCATCCTTGATTTCAATTAATAAGAAAAAATCCCATAAATTGGATGCATCCGATGTACGATCTTGTTCTTGTACTTATAAGTTGAATGTAAAAAATCAAGAAATAATGGTTTTCAAACAATGTTTTCTGAAAACGCTAGGAGAAACTAAAGGGTTTATTGAAGTTGTTGTCACTAAAAAAAAAATTTCATCATTGGGAACAGTTCCATCAGATTGCGCAGGAAAAGCACCCCCTAAAAATAAACGCTCTTCAACTGAATTAGACTTAGTCCACAAGCATATTGGTTCATTTCCACATTATGAAAGCCACTATTGCCGTGCTCAGTCCTCCAAAAAATATTTATCATCTGATTTGTCAATTTCAAAAATGTACACATTGTACAAAGAAACTCACTCTTTACCAGTATCTATTTCATTATATTTTAAACTTTTAATTTTTTTTTTTAAAGGTAATGATTTGATCTGTTGACTTTAAGTAGTGATAATGGATTGTTGTTACATCGGGAAGATAACCGGTTCAAAATGTCATTTGAAAACATTTTCCACTGACGAAGCGGTATCAAACTCGGATTTAACAGATGAAGATGTAACTCATGTTAAACACAGAGAAGATGGTTTCAAATACCAGGCAGATCCATTGATTTGCAATCATCACAAACTCAGGTTCTTGGACTACTATTCCTCACTTCAATACAAATGCTACGATCCTTTTCAAAAACACAAGAAAGTTATAAAGTTAGATCTTCGAATCATAACTCTGACAAGTGAAAAATTCAAAAAACTTCGGAAAAAAGTTAGTACCTGCGACAAATTATGTAAGACTTGTGAATCAACTATTAGTAATTTAACTGTAGAGTCTGATAAGACCTCATATTTGAGACAACACGTACACAGTGAAGATCCTACAGCTGAGCGACCTGAAGGGCCACAAAGAACATCCTGTATAGGAGCACCTTGAAGATGATTTTGAAAAACTACCGGAAAACGAACGACCAAAATTGAAACGAGTATCTTCATTAACTACAAAGACCGTTGAAGACTACGATTCGTTCGAATCATTTAGCGTAGAATCGAATTCTTCATCAGGATCTCTTTACGTTTCTTGAAGTCAAGAAATAAAATCATTAGATGATACGTTAATGAGTCTCGATGTTCCACCTTTGAAGCGACAAAAACTTAGCAATGAACGATTTGAGAGTAAAGTTGAAGATGTATTGGTACAGGTCACTAATAAAGTTGCCCAAAAAGTGCAAAACATTTTTGGAGTAAACGTTCCCGATGTTGACAAAGCTGTGACACAGAACATCTTTGAAGACAGTCGCGCTCTTCACAATATTATTCAATGAATATGGAACCCTGCGATGTGGACGAGGGCAGGCACGCCCGTGGTCGACCCCGACGCCTAACCGTACTAAAGCCAGCGAGTGCCCCATATTGATCCCGAGCTCTCTCTGCGCACCAAGAAGCGCCGCCAAGTAACCTAAAGTGGGCTGGGAGTGACCGCCAACGTCGCAGATAGTCGGCGGCGGTCGCTCCTAACCGACCACAGCAACACAACATTATTATTAATGTTTTTAATTTTGAATTACTAATACAATTGTTAGGCCCTCATTTCCCCGACGATTCGGCGAACGGCTGTCGGGGCCTCCACCGGAGGTTGGCAACCTCCCTCCCCCCCCCCCCCCCCCCCTAAGATATATCTAATCCTATAAATAAACGAGTCAGACAATATTCCATTTTATCTTGAGAAACCTAAAGACAGTATTGCATTTTATCTTGAGAAACCTAAGGACAATATTGCATTTTATCTTAAGAAATCTGAAGACAATAATGCATTTTATCTTGAGAAACTTAACTGAATACATTTTATTAATAAATACGTAAAAATAATGTTTCCTTAAATGTTTTTTGTTCATCGCTCTGTGCATACGTTACATTTATTATTACTTTACAAAAAGTAATATGTTAACACATAAAAACTTACATTTCAGATAAGTGATTTCGGATTCTCGCTCATTTGAACACTATATGTGTCGTTCACAGGCTAAGTTATCAATGTTAAATATTGATAATGGCTTTGGCATTTCGAGTTATATGAAAGTGTCCATTGTGAGAATGGAAAAGAGAAGTTCAATGACCAGACAGTCAGCAACCAACCACCATTGCTTGCTTTAATACACTTTTTCATCCAACCCCACCAATCCAAAATCACTTATTTTTCATACAAACATAAATTACAATAATTAACATTAAAAAATAAATAAATATACATAACTGTTGGTCTTTTAACAACTCACTCTATAAGTTAGTTAACATTATTTTGGCTAATATTCAACTATTTAAAAGGGCATAATGGATGAAGGTGAATGTTGATATTCAACAAAACATGAATTGTATAACACACCTGGTTACATTTCGAAAGTAATTCACATTTCAATGGTTTCTTGCTCTAATTATGCATTGACATACCTTTAAAAATATGAATGAAATAGGATTTCTGTTGAAATGCATTTTTTATTTCATTTGTTTGGTTTAACGTCCTTGTGTACTCACAACTTGGGCAGAAAGGACGTTGCTGAACTTTTCTAGCCCTAAAATCGACTCTCCTGCAACGGCAGATTTTCTTCCAATTTTTTTAAACCCCTGAACGGAATCGGAGTGCCGTATGGGAAGGCTAGCTAGGTGCCGAAATGGATCAGTATTCTTCCGATTTGGACCTAATGTGGATCACCGTACCGCTCTTACAGAATATTTTCGGAAGCTCGTTAACATTGCGAGTATATATCATCCCCCTCTCGTCTCCACGAAGAAAAATTATTCGATCAACAATTGAGTAGCAATAGATGATGACAGAGTTATACTTTGTACTCTACAATACCAGCAGCTGTAGAATGGTGTGGAACCATAGGGACCTGGACCTAAGCAACCGATGCTTTCACACACCCCCCCCCCCCCCCCCCCCCCCGGAAGCTCTACTGTGCAAGTCAGAGCAATGGTCCAAGAGGAAGCCGGCGCATCCCTAGAGTGTGACATGCTCCAACTCTGTCTGCTGTGGCACAACCTGAGCCACTACGCAACGGCCTGCGGAGGCACCAGCTACAACCAAACTTTCAAACACTTCTTATGCTCAGTGGCACCTCCATCCATTAAACACTCCATTATTTACATGAGAACAATGTCAACATTAAAAAATGAAATAAATAAAAAACAAATCATAAAAAAAACGTATTATTCCAACTTAAATTTCTCGTTAAGTTAATAAAATACATAACTCCTTTTCTCCTTCCTCCTGACTGAAGAAGTAACGCTCTTGCGTTAGACATGGAGATGATACAGTAACTGCTGGTACCTAGGATGGTATGGTATATAGATACTGACATACTGGCCTTCTGGTCTACCGGGCTTCGTGAAGTCGGCAAGTTACCTGGCCGGGACGAGCTGCCAGTCGGCAACGTTGCCCGTTCTGAGTCAGCCCGCAACAGGCTATCTTCTTACTGCTTGTCTCACTAAACAATCACAAATTTGTTAATAAGCGCTTAATGGATTATTTACTATCTAAAAAATAAATAAAGAGAATTTTTTTTTTTTTTTGTTCGGAAAGGTAAAAAAATAATGTGTTACCGCAACATTGAGTTAAAGGCGCTGCGCATTAAGTCGTCGGTAAGTAACAGGGAAATTACATATATATGTCCGAATACATTTTTTGCGTTTTTGTGTTGATATAGTGGAAATACTAACAAATGAAATTAAAAAGATGATAAATAAAGCTCTTTTTTATTGAACACTTACATTGTCTAATTCCACAAACATAAACATAAATAAATGTGTACAGGTTTCGGCTTACACCATAGTCAGCACAAGATTCAACAATAATGGAGATATGAGCTAGGCAGAATTATTTATGTTAACTTAAGGGGTCCTCCTCCCTAGGGGGTTGAAATCCCTATTTTAACGATTTAGACCAACTGTGGATATTTGAAAACGAGAAAATAACAAGAAACCAAAATAGAATAAAATATAAAATTATAATAAGTATATAACAAAATATTAAAAGGTTCTATGAAATGAATATAAAGAACTAATGTAAATATGTCTGCCTAGCTCATATCTCCATTATTGTTGAACCTTGTGCTGACGATGGCGTAACGCGAAACCGGTACACATTTATGTAAATGTGTGTCAATTAGACGTGTTCAAAAAAAAAGTGTATTATCATCTTTTCAATTTTATAAATTACATATCTATTAGCCTTAAATTACCTTATTTCTATTACGCTGATCAGCCTCTTAAAGTATCAATTCGAACATTCGAATTGTATTCAAGATGGAGAGCATATGGGGGTAGTATCCCTCGGTTTACCAACATGGTGAACTGCCGAAGCCATCGACATGAAATTTTATACGTAAATCCAAAATCCTTCAAGGACTACACCTATCAATTTTCAGCTGAAGCGGTCGAAGGGAACGGAGAGGGGGAACAGAGGAGAAAGGCTCAACTCAAAACTGTAGATGTAATGAATGTATCGACATGGAGTTTAGTATGCCCCTCAGAAAGACAGATACTGGTTCCAGTGGGAGAGTGAAAACATAGTTGAATTGAGGCTGGAGAAGTAGATTCATCGACAACATTTTTTAAATTATTTATTTAACAAAAGGAAACGAAACTCCAATTCAACTCAGAGATACTCACAATGACTGCGATTCTGGAAACACGAAATGAACAAAGAGTAGTGTGTATTGTTACTATTGGAAACAGCCTAACAATCCCAAAACATCTTCTGTAGAGATATTGTGAAACACTTGATAAAAAAAAAGTAATGTGTGAGTGAGTTAAGAGCAAAAAAAAAAATTGCTGTCGTGCGCACTCATTTTGATTTAAATTTGTTTTACGTTACAATAAGAAAAGTAGTATGAGGAATTAAACTTTCAAATTTATTGTTCTTCAATTTCTTTTATACATGACATTATAGGTTTGTGAGAGCTAAGTATATATAACTGTGATTGTAGTGTCTCTAAATATCGCGAGAATACAGCGTGGATGGTAGGTAGTTCTCGAATTTGTAATTGAAATGCTTCGATTTGTATTCATTTCTAGATTAAGTTTGTTATTTAAAAATGAAAAAAGCTGTTCGGTATCTCCTGAAATGGGTAAAAACATTATATTACTTTTTGTGACTATATGACAACAAATATGTTATTCATTGATCTATATTTTCAGCAGTTATTATTATTATAATATATAAATAACAGTATGATATAATAATAAATTAAAATATATATTATATTTTTTTTAGATTTACAATTTACACTGCTATATTATTTTCTTTTATCATAAATTTAATTATTGTGACAAAAAGCTATGGAAGCATCTTAACCTAAAAGTTTCTTACAGAAGGATCATTTTATAGTTCGTAATATTGATATTTTAGTTAAATTCACTACAACGGTAAATGAGATCAATAATGTTGTCAAAATACAATGTTATATCTAATCATGGTTTTTAGAGTTGTTTTATTGTTTCACTTTCTTATTCCATGAACTTAGAAATGCTCAAAAACAGCTGACATCACAGATAAAGAAGTGTGGGGTTGTGTGTGTGCACTGCGCGTGCAACCGTCCGACACACACACTTACGTGCTTGCACATCAACGAGACAGGCTCTGACATAGCCCCTAACGAAAGCTATGATGTTTACACATCAATAAAGAAAAACGGCCCATTTCATTTCCCCCAATCATTTAACTGCCACTAAATACGTTAGGAGAGATTTGTTTTTGATGAAACAAAGCTAACGTATCCAGTGGCAATTAAATGGTCAATGACGCCTGGCGGGGAAAATCACATGGGTCATGATTAATACAAAAACAGTGTGATACGCAATAATAATAATGAAATTTGACTATAGTTGTCTTACCTTCCGGTTACTGAATGGGTTGTGATCCGCCGACGTCTGGCGCTCACTCCAGACGCTACTGAATATCCATCCTCCTCCATTAGATCGCCAACCTGCCAAAGTCAAATCTATGTAAGTATAAGCCAATAACTCAAATGTTGACATTATCATTGAAACTTTTTATTTATAATTATTAAATCCCAATAATCACTTTCAAAATTTCAATTTTTTTAAATTATTAAAACAATTTTAGAACTATTATTATTAGTCATTAAAAAGACGAAATAAGGCAATTAGTGTACCTTCTCCATGACAGGTGTAGAGAAATGGGGCGGAGGTGCGTAGCCATTCTTCGTAGTCACTCGATCTGAGATACGGTCTGTAAGATAAATATGTATAAGAAAGTATTAAACGAAAACAATAATATAGTCGAACCTCCATTTATAAATAACATTCTCTTATACATCGTGTTACTATGTACCTGAAATTTTCATATGCTTTACAAACTGAATGTCTCTAAAATAAAATACTAAGAGATGCCAGATTGTCTGTCACAAAGGAAGATACTTTTACTGATTTTAATATATATAATTGGATTTCTAGAACCAAAGGCGAAGGTCCGATCAGCTAAGAAAGTATTGAAAAACTAAACTGTGAAATCAACATGGACCAGAGATAAACATAGGAAACAAATTACTAAAATCTAGAAACTCATAATGAATAAAATATTACATATTTATACAAAAAAAATACATAAAATAAATAAACTAATACTTGTTAGGCTGTCCTTTTTTTTTTCTATCAAATCCTCGTGTGGAACACGTGCGTAGGAGCTTTATGGACGTTATACTCACCTTTTATTTCTTCTTCTGACTACTCTTCTACTGACCTTCTCCTTAAATCCGGTTGTACATATCGCAGGACACGACTGGGGAAAAACAGCCAAACGGGGACAAACATGAACAGATCGGGGACCACTGGGAGTAGAGCGAGACAGACCTCCGTATACCGCTTCAGCTAGACCGCCTTCTTTTTCAACATGGCTGACTGTTGATTCATTTTTTAGTCGGATAATCCCGTCTTAAAATTAATATTATAATGCAATATTTACTTTATATGGTTTTTCATTTAAATTATTTTCAAAATATTCTATATATTTTTTAATATATATTTATTACTTCAGGTTTTTATAAATTCTATTCAATAATAACATCCAGTCGACATTATTGTAACTCTTCTACCGGTTAGAATGGCAACCTATATTATAACCTTCTAGCTCCATTTACAATCCCAAATATATATTTCAACCGTTTAGTTTCTTTTTTATTTATTTATATCTATTATTATTTAAAAAATAACCTTAGCGCCATCGTAATAGGAAGAGCAGTGGGCTGGTGGAGCAAAATACTGGAGAGATGCCGACCGACAGGTACCCTAGACTGTGTTACGAACGTCTCCTGTTCCTGAGCAAGCAGCCTTCAGACCTACCGGCCTACAACTGGGTGACTCAACTCCGGAATATCCTAACCTCTGTAGGCTATTCATGGTTACGGGATACTCAGGACCCTGATCTTATCAGCAGGCATAAGAAAAAGATTGTGAGTCGATTTGAAGAAAGGAACCGCGATAGAGACGTTCAGTACATCCTAGATTCTGACTATAACCTCACATACAAGGATATTTACGGCTACAACGTCTACTTAAAACTCAGGACAAACATCGAGAGGACGAGAGTGTTGGCTCAGATACGGCTGTGTAGAGAAAGCCTGGCTAGAGTGACGGTGGGAGGAGTGTCCTACCTCTTCAACAGGGAAGAGAGCTCTAATGTCTGCAACGAAGACCGACCGGACGACATCCACCACTTCTTCATGGAGTGTCCAGCCTTCAGCCAATTAAGAAAAAAGTATCTGGTAGAAGCACTAAGGACCCCGCAAGCTCACAAGACCCTTTTCAACATTACAGACAACCAGAACCTCAATAATATCATACTATACATAGTAAGGCCGCTAAAAATTGGAGGACATTGAAGTATTTAAATAAAATACCATTTCACTAGAAGTTTTTCACTATTTTTTAAAATTTGTTAATTAACAGTTAGGTTCTATTACTTTGTATTCCATTATTATTATTTTCTATTTTCATTTATTTGTACTTTTTTTAACTGAATAATGTATATATCAGGCCGAACCCTGAGCCTAAAAGATGTATTTCCTAAAGGCTAATAAAGAATTGAATTGAATATTATTTAAAAAATAAATGATACTGGTCGCACTTTGATTTCCTGTTGATATATTTATTACATCAACAGTTATTAGAAGTTGAGTCCCCCCCCCCCCCCCCCCCCCCCCCCTCTTCTCATGTCAAAATTTGGCTGGGGTTCTGGATCCACATGAAACATGTGTCAATACATTCAACATACTGGGAGTTATCGTGTTCACAGACACGCATACAGACTAGAATTTTTGTTGACCATTTTTGGAAACAGTGGGTCGAAAAACATGAAATTTCGATTGAAAACTCAACATGAGATTTCTGACCGATTCCATAACTTCCTCCGTACTTCTTTGTATAAGAGGGGAGTAAAATAATAAAAAAAGAAGCCGCACCAGAAAGTAGCCATTGGTCCACCTTGGAGAGTGGCTGCCTCATCCCGTTGGATTGACGCCAATGAGGCTCCTGAGAGGCAGCGCCAGAGGTCACTCCTCTCGCAGCGTCCACTTCATCCACAGATATGTGTTCATATCTCCTTTTATATTTCACATAATACTTGTATCCATTTGTCACGCACAAATCAACTGAAAAAGAATGAACAATAATTAGCCAAAAACAAAGATCTTATTTAGCATTTATATTGTCTGATTTCACAGAAAACTGAATGCACATAGTGAACCGGTATCGACTTATATACCATGTTCAGCACAAAGTGCAACAGTAACATTGAAGTTTGCTAGGTTGGCATATGTATATAACTCTGAGATTACCTGAGGAAAATCCCACAGAAAATATATGGGCTTAAACACAAAAGTTCAAAAAAATACAGGAACGTAAACAAAATGTTAATAAGAAAATATAAAAGAGGACGCTGGTAGCTCAGAGGTAGCATGCTAGCCTACTGAGCTCAAGATCGCGGACTCGAAACCCGGCCCAAGCCCTTAGGACGCCGTCCTACGGATGGGACGTTAAGCGATGGTCCCGAGCCACTCGTTAAAGAGTGACCTAGTATCCCTAGGGGCTCATGTCCACCAGAGCGACAAAAGAGCTCTCTGGTAGTACGGAATATGACATTGTAGTTAAAGCCTGGGCAAGAGACCTAATAACTAACAACAATATAAAAAGAAGAAATTCAAATAAACAAAAGAAATGGTAGTGATAATAAAACGAAATAATACACCAATAAGGAAACCAAATCAAATAAATAAATGTGTGTAAGAATAACAATAAAATGCATGTATCAAATTATATAAATATAAAATATTGAATAATAAATAACACTAATTAACGTAGATGTGAGAATCTGAGAGATCCTATGGAGCACGTAGGCGTTCAACACTATAATGGTTGTCATGCCCAAGAAAAACATCAAATGAGAAGAAGTTTGTAGTATTTATTTATTCCACGTTGCCACAATATGACCGCGTCCCTTAAATTAGAATATGAAAAAAAAAATCTAATATTCTTACCAAAAGCGAGAGTGGCTAAAGCAGCGTAGAGACGAACCAGTGAGAGTGTGGAGGCTGATGATGTGATGGAGAGATAGGCGTGGAGAAGAGGAGCAGCCAGGATGATGAGACGGACCAGCGCTGATGAAGAGATGAAGCAGGAGACGAGCATGGCGGCGAGGAGCAGGATCAGCTGGGGACCTAGCCCGACCACCCAGTCTAGGTGCTCTCCTGGGGGTTCATACATTCGTTACTTCGACAATCGATATATTCTACCGAAAGTGCACAAACGCACACAGATTTTTTTTTTTTCATTTTTGGCATAAGATGGTCGAAAACATGATAATTCCGGTGAAAAAACACTTTTTTTGGGTAATTTAATCGTTTTTGGGAAAACTATACGAGTTGAAAAAATTAAATATGCAGGGAAATTCATTCTCAATAAATAAAGTGGTTCGGTTGTACGGATTTGTCAACATTGTATCGAGTAACAACAAAAATTGTATCGAGTAACAACAAAAATTGTATCGAGTAACAACAAAAATTGAAATCTACTAATAATAAAATGTTTTAGCACAAATTGTAAACGTTTTCAAACAGATCGAAAATCTTCTTTTTGGCCTTATGTACAATGGATATTAGCCATGTCACTGTGTTATCTAGTTGAAATAAAACTCACTGCCGGACTGGATTCGAACCCGCAAACCATGGATCGAAAATCAAAAGGTAATATAACTAATGCTTTTTGGAGATTATTTTGGTGTTTTCACGAAGTGGATCCAATGAAATGTGTACAGAACACGGCCTATGGACACATCTACTTTGAACACATTTTACAAAATTTTAGTTTTTTGCAAGTTATCTAAATTTAACTGTGAACATTTTTCATTTATTTTGTAAATGATCTTCCTTTTCATAAAAGTTCTGCCTGTTATTTTTCTTTTCTCTATGAATTTTTTAATAAGAATTATTTAACATAAATTGAATTCCCCAAATTTATTTCGGTATTTTTCGGACAGAAACGAGAGGGCCACAAATATGGCGGACAAAGCCCAAAACCTGCATGTGCATATTAATACAGGTAATATAAAGAGAGGTTTGTGTATTTGAGGTAATCTCGAAAAACTACTCAACCGATTTTGATAATTCTTTCACTGTTGAAAAGCGTATTTCTTTCCGGTGGATGTAGGCTATACATGTTCTCGCTTTGTGAAGCTCGGGAGCTGAACAGGGATGGTGAAAGTGAAGATGACAGAAGAGAGACGGGCGTCCGGGCGCCATTTATTGCATACGCATTTATTAAATTATACTTTTATGGAAGAAGGCAGAGGGGGAAGATAGATAATATCCTTTGTATTCTATGTTCCGGCTATATAACCTAGAGGGCGCCGGTAGCTCTGTGATATGCGTGCTTGCTTAGTGAGCTCAAGTTCGTGGGTCCGAAACCCGGCCGAGGCCCTTAGTTTATTTTATCTGGAAGGAAAAAAAAAAAAAAACTAAGCATCCCATCCTTCGGATGGGACGATAAGCGATGGTACTGAGCCTGTGGATGTCAGATTCTCGTTAAAGACCCCTACCCTAGGTAAATAAATCAACTTAGGACTCTCACAGTAAGTAGAGTCGAGCTCATGTCCACCAGAGGGACGAAAGAGCGCTCTGGTAGTAGGCGATATTTCCTTAGTAGTTAAAGCTCGGGCATGAGTCATAATAACTCAAATAATAAAATATGAAAAAATTGTATTACCATTTTCACCAATAACTCTGACCAGGAATGAAGATTTTTCTTGTACAATATCCTGAAGGTGGCTCAGTCGTTGAGAGATGTCAACCAAGGTCTTGAGGATAAAAATTGTATGAGCAGACGATTCTGCAGTTTGCGCAGTCATCTGTTTTTGTCGATTGATCATTTCCAAATCAGTTTCTTCTAAAAAAATATAAATAAATAACAGAATTATTATTACTGTACATACTGAGCAGCGATAAAAAATATAAATTAATTAAATACAGAGAATGATCGTACTTAGTTTCTCGTTGAGCGCTTGCACAAGCTGACTGAGTTCAGCCATGTCTTTTTGAATTTTCTCATGTTCCTCCAATTTTTCTTTTCTCTGTTTGGAAAACTCTTTCAGGGCATCCTCTGTTTAAAAAAAAGTAAATAAATAAATAAAAGAACAAACATATAGGAATGAAAATTGTGAAACACAGATTCAAATATGAAAATAGAAACAGATAAAAGCTAGTTATCAAGGCTAACTCTTTGGCGCTTTACTCGTTCCATTTTCTTCACCAGCTATACATAGAATAGCGGAAAAGTTATGAGATTGGTTAGAAATGCTAATTTTCATCGGAATTTCATTTTTCTCCTAAATCCAAAACTGACAAAAAAATAAATAAAAAACACAAAATCTGCATGCCTGTCTGTCTGTGAAAAAGATAACTCCCTAGGGAATGAATATATCGATGAAAATTGTTTATAGACCCGTAAACCCGCAAGGATGACACATATTGAGTTTCAGTCAAATCGGCCGAAAGAAGAGAGGATTGGTGGTTGGGAAGGGGTAGTGAGGGAGGGGGCTTAATTAAAATACTAATAACTGTCAATACAATGAATATATCGATACAAAATGTTATGTAAGGATTTCTTCAATTGTCTCTGATTTGGCAAAATGCAGATATTGTTTTTTGGCTAAAGAAAACCGAAAGATCATACTACGTCATACTTAGTTATTTTAGTAAAAACTACGTCTTATACCAGAAGAAACACATCTCTTATCTAGATATAGCGTTGAGCTTACCTAGCCCTGCCTTGACTCGAGCCACATGATCAGTCAACAGACTGCCCCCAGAGTCAATGAGTTGACCCAGCTGCTCCAGTCGACCCAAATCCTCCTGAAGGGTGGCCTCTAGCCGTGACTGTAGCCTCCGTTGTAGGGAGTGACTGTCCAATGCTTCCTTCTGTGTCCGAGACAGTCGGCTCAGAGCCACCTCTGCACTACGACCTAGCACTTCCTGACGTTCCTGGAACACACCGCAACCACACATTCAACTCCATGTCAGAACTACACAGACAAGACAAATAGAAAATAATGTAACATCCAATTGGAAGGAAATTTCGTCATCTTCGAGGCAACTCCTTACATGTTTTCAACTGAAAAGTCGCCGTTTTTGCGAAAAATGAAAAAAAAAAAAAAAAAAAAAAAAAAGCATGATAAAACCATTTTACAACATTCAAAGCCAATAACTTGTGATACTTGAGCCATAGAAATTGAAGATATCTTCATCAAGTTTGCAATAAACATCATAGAACCATTTGTGGTATTTCTAGTTGTTTCAGAGCAAATTGAAAGAAACCCAGCATCAGAGGTATTCATGAAATCATCTCAACTATTCATTTGACTACGATACAAGGTGGGTGTGTGTTTACCAACCTCGAGAGTGTCCACTTGGTGGATATGGTTCCGGGTAGCCTCCATTAGCCGGTTGACCGTCATCTCCGAGAGTGCTACAAACTGTTCCTGTCTGGCGATGTAGCAAACAGCACGAGCCCTGTTCGACATCAGATGGTACCCGTTCCACGTCTCTGGGTCCATATCACTCGTACAAGACTTCAAATTCTAAACAGAAAAATATATTACATCATCATCGGTCATCAAATAAAGAAATCAGAAACTCACAGTTGCAACTTCAAGCCTAAAAAGTTATAAATAATAAAACACTTTCTTACTTCACAGCAATTCAAAATGAAGAATTTCTATATTCCTTTAAACCTAAAATATTCCGACACTAACTTTTATCAATTTTTTCCATAGTAATTGGAGTATGCAATGAATATTCAAGCATTTTCAGTATAAAATTACCATATCCTCGGTGCATGGATAAGTCCTTCGTCCCTCGACATCGGACTGACAGTTGAGCAAATTCACAGCCAGTTTGGATAATTGTTCATCGGAAAGAGTACCACAGGACGCCTTGATCTTCATTATCAGCTGCTTCAACAGATATAAACAAGTATTGAGCATTGAATTGCTGAGAGGAAAATATAAATAAAAACTATTATTAATAACAACAATAAATATAATATGTAATTGTTATAATAATGGAAATTAATCTGTTGAGTTAGGGCAATAGTAGCACAGAGATAGCGTATTTGTCTACTGTGCTCAAGATCGCGGGTTCATAAGGCACTCCTATACAATTAAGGAATAAAATAGCACATGAGTTTGAGAGAAGTAAACAAATGAGATCCCAACTTTCCTTATCAAAAGAGCAGGATTTGGCTCAATATGTGTATATCTACTGAAGAACAAATTTAGGTCTCAGGGGAAATCATTTGTTCTCAAATAATAAACCACCGGATATAGAAGGCCATAGGCCAATTTACTTGAACAAGACATGTTTAATTGCGTGGCCCACATTTACCTCATTGTCCGAATTTTTTTGGTCTCACCCCCGTAATGTGGCCGACTACCTGCAATATTTCAGTCTGATTTTACGTTTGGCTATTTCATATGAAATTGAAACTAATGCTCCTTCATAAGACCACATACTTTCAGTTATGAGGAAAAGGCATAATAAATGCTTTCTTGTTCGATCCACAAGTTGGTATTTAATTATAAATACTACATAGTTTTCATGTTATTATGGTAATGATTGACGAAAGTACAAGTATTCAAACAAATATTCTTTAATTTTCTTCTATATCACCTGTGAAGTCTCTTTGTATTTTTTTCTAGTTAACTAGCTGTGAAAACTGACATTATTGCAGAGATATTGAGAAATAATTCAAATGGACTTGAAAAATAAAATAAAACTGGTTTATTTAATATATTGTCTAATTTCACTAACTATATATACATGGGAGTACTTTCGGTATTTCTACCATCCTCAGCCAAAAGCATAAGAGATAAGACTGAGGAGTCTTATCTCTTATGCTTTTGGCTGAGGATGGTAGAAATACCGAAAGTACTCCCATGTATATATAGTTAGTGAAATTAGACAATATATTAAATAAACCAGTTTTATTTTATTTTTCAAGTCCAATTAACTAGCTGTGATGCCCGCTGTTACAAAATTCATGGGCTTTTGCATGCACTGTACAAAAATTTAATACTTTTACGCTTTACTCACATCAAGATATTCAAAATTATGCATCACACAGTTGGATGGTGTGTTCGAGTCGCAAGAACTTTGCAACTATGAAGTGTTATCAGAAATAATGATGTAGGAGAAGTAAGTGCTTTTAATAACGAGATCCCGAACGGCAGAGTACAACGAAATATAGAGCATTCTGTACCACATATCTCATGATCAAGGCACATTAAATGGATTGACTAATGTTCCATTTGTTTTCGGTTTCCTCTGAAGCAGCTGGAGCTCCAAGAGCAACCTTGATGGAATTTTCAATTGCTTTCCATCTGAATAGAAGAATCAACGCTAATAAATCTGGCACTGTGTTAAGAAAAATGTGGAGAATATTGTATCACAATATACCTAAAAGAGACACTCGAACGCCCATGAACTTACCATATAACTAACTTTCGCAGAAAACAAGCACATACTATATTATAAAAATAAAAGTTAACGAAACTTGACAAACGAAATAATAAAATATTAGAGACTTTTTCCCCACTTCGAACAGATACACTCATAAGGGCATCGCCATAGTACCAGTAAGACAGGACTTTCTGCCATTTCTTCTGCAATAACTCGTAGAAGATCGTCTCAATCGCAATAACTACAATCTTGTAAGGTAGTTTAAGAGTTGACTAGAAATTAAGGTCTTCGGAGTTATATGTTCAGACAATGGACCAAATGTTTTTATGCTAACCTGCCAACATCTTCGCGTATTACAACAATATTTGAAGCAGACAGACGTTAATATAATGTAGTAAACTTAATTCGCTTAGGGACCACAAACCAAATAAAATGTTCAGTTATTGAAAAGGGGGGAAAAAAGTGTAAAACCGCCATTAGAAGACGTAAATTATACCAAATTAATGAAGCACATATGTATGTACACAAACATTTCACCCGACATATTTTAACGTACAAATTTGATTTATACCAAGTAAAAAAATGTGAACTATGTCAACCGAAACAACGAAAATACATGACTCACTGCTTCCGACATTCGAAATGTGTGCTAATAAACATTTTCCGAAATCTAGATCTAGTTTGTAGTACCGTATCACTTACGTGTAAATAAACTTCCTCATCCAAAAATAAAATCAAGTATTAAAAAAATAAAAAGAAAAAAACTTACTTTGTGTTGACAAACATCTAATTGTGACAAATTAAGACCCGTGATTTTATTTGCTTCAACCAAAAATTTTTCTTCAGGGCCCAACTCTTCGAAGGGAATATCCAAAAGCGGAATCCCAGTTAAGGGAAAACTATCTTGATTTTTCCAACCAATCCATTCCAAAACTGACGAGGAACACTCATGTCTTAAAACAATATATAAAACAATGATATATCTGTCCACATACATAATTAGAAATGTTTCAGATCAACATCTGAGAGCTCACTCAAAATCTCCGCGTTTGTGCCAGAGTTTTTCTAGAAATAATCCACAAGTGCCATTTTGATATACCGCGTATTTATATTTCCAGTGTTATCAAACAATTTAAACTCACCTTATATTAGAAACAATTTTTTAATGTATTTAATTTTGAAAACATCTAATTAAAACACATAACTCAGTGAGTATTAAAATATTTTTTATAATGGGCCAGTTCCTACGTTATTTATTAGGCCACTCAAAATGCGGGAATTTTGTATAGTGGGCTAAAAATCCAAATTGAAAAATATTTGTTGAATTTGATTCAATGCTTTTATTAAATAACTCTAGAATAAATATTAATATATTATTAATATCTGATAAGAAAAAAGGGATGAAATATTACAATCCATTTTATACGTTACTATTCATACTTTTCGATACTAGGTTAATAATGGCATTTGTCCACCGCTAACGTATAACCAACATAAAACCTCTCAGGTTGTTTTGTTTCTCGCGGTTTTCCTGAATTATAATATTCTGAGACCTATAATATTCATAGCTTTATATAAGGGGAATATAAAAATATTCCAAAATGTCGTATATGTTAAGTCATTTACACAACGGCTGGCAAGTCGACCAAGCTATACTTTCAGAAGAGGATCGCATTGTGGTTGGTTTTTCCTTTATTTTCTTCTAATTTAATGTAGATGGCAAATGTTTTGTTCTTACTAATTTTTACCGATTTCAGGTTATTCGTTTTGGACATGACTGGGACCCAACTTGCATGAAAATGGATGAAGTTCTGTATTCAATTGCTGATAAAGTGAAGAATTTTGCTGTCATTTACTTAGTTGATATAACGAAAGTTCCAGATTTTAATAAAATGTATGAATTGTATGATCCATGCACGGTAATGTTCTTTTTTCGTAACAAGCATATAATGATTGACTTGGGCACAGGTAATAATAATAAAATTAATTGGGCTCTTGAAGACAAACAAGAAATGATTGATATTGTTGAAACTGTTTACCGAGGGGCTCGAAAAGGCCGAGGTCTTGTTGTATCACCTAAAGACTATTCTACAAAATACAGATATTAAAAATGTATCCGGTTTTTATATTTCCATATGTCGACCTGGATGGACATTCAATTATTATTATTATTTATTTATTATTTTTTTGAGAGAGAACTAGAATTGAGATAGGTCTCACAGAATAACTCTTTGGGATGCCGAAAAGCCGAAGCTGAAACCTTTGCATCTTTAGGATCCATGTTGCCCCAACGGTTGAAGGAAAAACCGGAATTCGACAAGATATTCATCCGTCGAGTCCAACGGCAGAGAAAAAGAAAAAAAACACCGTCTGAACTTGTGTTTAGGCGAGTGGGGAAAACTTTTTTTTTATAAAAAAGAATCGCTAGAACTTATTGTTTTCTTTAGATAAATATTTGTACATAATCTTTATATTATATTTGAAACATTTTCTCCACATACATTTAATTTTTTCGCATATTGTGCAAAATATTAAATAAAAAATAATCTATAATGTAATGTCTGAAGCCCTCCATGTGGATTGGATCTGATTTGGCCTTCTTTCTTTGGCGAGATTTTATATAGCTTTTTATGATTTTTTTATTGCTCAGACTTTTCAGACCTCACCAGTAGAGTGCAGGTCTATCTATATGGAGATATTGGTTGGAATTTAGAAAATAAATACCTGTAAAGACACCGTTAACAAATACCATTTTAAAATTTTACATCTAATCCTCCTTGAGGGCGCCGGTAGCTCAGCGTTGTGCATGCTGGCTTACTGAGCTCAAGATCGTGGATTTACAACCCGGTCGAGGCCCTTAGGTTAAAAAAACCTTGAGCATGCTGTCCTTCGGACTTATGTGACGGTCCCGAGCCTGTGAGATGTCAGACCCCCTTACCCCCTTGGTGAATAAAAATTTAGGACATGGCTCATGTCCACCAGAGCGATGAAGGAGAGCTCTGGTAGTGGGGGATATGACCTTGGAGTTAAAGCCTGGGCTTGAGTCACAATAACTGTCTAACCCTCCCATTATTATCATTATATTTTATATATATATGTGGTAATTTTGTCACTTTTTCTAAATGTAATGAATGCGATATAAAATCCCGCTCTTCGAGGAAGGTACTTATATGCGTTTGTAATTTAATAATTGGAGTTTATAATTTATTAAAATTAAATACAGATACCGGTAACAGCCTTAACATAAAAAACCGTATTTAATTTTAGTTTTATCAAATCGTTTTTATTAAAATATTTTTTTGGCCCGTCTATTCTCTCTCTGAATCCCTTATCCTCCCACCCCGATTTGAGAATCACTGCAGTCAATGTAGGCAATAAATGTTCTTTGAAAATTGGATAGGGATTTTTTTATATCATACTTTAAAAAAAATTCGGTAAGTTAGGTTGGCAAGAGTCATTAGACCTTCATTGTTTTGTTTGGCGCTGACTTACAAAAGTTTGGGGAAGGGACAATTTAATTATATATCTAATTTGCTCAACTTCATTAGAAAATGACAAATTTAATTTAGCTCTCCATAGAGATGTAGCAGAAAGCATCAGCAGGAGAGCTACAAGCTAGTATACAGCTAAATTACTCAGCGATGCAGCGGTCATCTTTCTAAATTCTTCTAACTTTTCCTTCCTATCATTTTCTTCCTTAATATTCCTACGCATTATCTCTCAATTTTGTAAGATAGGCCATCTACAACCTTTATAAAAAAATTTTGTTTTATATTTTATCGTTTAAATTTTTTATTTTGTAATTTATAAAAATATGTACTATTTAAAAGGCTAATTTAGTCATATATATATATATATATATATATATATATATTTATTTATTTGTCTCAAAATATTGTAAATCTAAACTTATGTCAATAAAAGCCTATCATTATTATTATTTTTTATTATTATTAAGGTCTTTATTAAACTACTGCTCACTGTACTTATTTACAAACTAGCAATAATACCCGACGTTGCCCGGGGAACTTAGTCTTTTCTCCTAATATCCCTCGTTCGAATTCTAATAAATTCTTCAACAGTACATTCATGATGTTTAAATTTTCAATTATTCATACAGAATAAGGCTTATAGTCCATCAACGGCGAACACACCACCTAGTAAGTTTTTAGGACCCCTGGGCACCGCAGCTAGTATGCACCTTTCAACGGCAGAAACCACAGCTAGTGAATACTTATCATCGCTGGACATTCTGGCCAGTGCGTACTTAAGAACGCTTGTGAACACGGCTAGTATGTGCCTTGCAACGGCGGACCCAACAGCTAGTATGTACGTAGTTAGGAACGATGGCCACCACAGCTAGTATGTTACTTGCAACGGCAAGTACATCGACTCTGAAGATGTTAGCAATACCGAAAGTACTCGAGCTCCCATATATATATTTTGGTAAATAGACAATTTATATATTTTTTTTAAACATACGTTTTTCCTTTTTTTTTATTAAGTGTTTAAAAATATCTCGGCTAAAAATGTGAAGTTCCCTTAGAAAGTTAAAGTACTGAATATAACTGGGGAAGTATAAAAGTACATAATTGGTTCAATATGAAAAGATACATGTGAAATTGACAGGGGCGTAGCCAGGATTTTGAGCAGGGGGGAGGTCCCCCCCCCCCCCCCACTCTTCGCCCGGTTTGCGAGCTGAGGTCTTTATGAATCCACTCCCAATTGATTTTACATAAAACGCAACTTTCAAAGACCAATATCTCGAAAACTATTGCTCGTACACGAAAACTAAAAATACCAGAAAACCTAGTTTTTTGAGAAGAATCTGAAAATCGTAATTAAAAATTTGTAAAAATTAAATTTTTTTACGATTTAATTTCACAGAGGCGTGTGTTGTGTCAATGTTTAAGGCTATTTTTGATTCGTGTTCTTTTAAAAAATGGATAGAAAAAAAATGCAGGTGAAAATTTTAATAAAACTTTGTGATGTATTAAATTTTACATTTGTGCCTCAGAAAGCACAACCAGATGAGGTCAACATAATATGGTGACACAACTATCTAAAAGAAAATGTCTACTTGTCAATGGTACTCTCAGATCTTCTGTAGCACAACTAGAACTGGAGTTATTTTTACTTTTAGGTAAAAAAATTCGATAATAGAAAAAAGTGAAATAACTAGAAAACAAAGCGATTTCAGAATAATATCAATAGAGTATTTTTTGTTCCAAAAGAGGTGTAGAATTGATCCCTGAAGTTTGTCACACCTTAACATAGGACACCCTGTATGTAACTAAAATAGGTTTTTATAAATGTATTGTTCAGAAACAAGTATTGCAGTTTTAATTAATGTATATTTCAATTATAATTTCAGCTTCAATAAAATAAAAATTTTACACAAACCTAACTATATTAATATATATATATATATTACAATATTTACAAAATTAAAAAAAAAAAATATATTAGATAATTATAAAAGTGGGACGAAGAGGCAGAGAGACAGAAAAAGTTATAGATATTTAATAAAATGTTGTCCCACGGAAAACAACCTCAACATTAAGAGACAAATAAATGGATTAAATGTAATTTAAATATAACAGTATGATTCTATAAACAGTTCGTATGTTTATAATATTATTATACATTTTATAAGATTATTATAGGTTGAGTTAATAATTCATCAAATTTTACAATAACTATCAATAAGAGTCTAATTCTAAAAATGTCAATATGAGCACACAATTATTAAAACATGATAACCATTTTTCAAATGTAGTCACGAACATCAATTTCGCTCAAGCAGCAAAAAATTACAAATTTAGTGTAAAAAAAAAAAAAGGCAAAACTTAAAATAACCGTACAAAGTGATATTTTTGACAAATTCTAAAGCTTTTTGTTTCATAAATATATACTTATAAAATCTAAATTTAGGATCATCTATCTATTAAAATTCATATATCTTGACGTTACGATACAAAGTGTTTCTTGTATTAAAATGAAAATTCTTAAGAAGTTACAAAAATGCGAAAAATATTGAATACCAATCCATTTTAGCTCTGGAAATCCGGATGCCTGAATCTCTGGAGCTTCGGATTTTTCTTGCAGCTCAGTAAAGATACAAGCTCAGTTCATTATCGTAAAGTGAAGAAAAATATATATATTGCAAACTTTATAGTTAAAATAAAAAATAAAATATCAATGGACAGTTAATATATCACCAATTATATCCTAAATAATTGTGTTATCTAATAAAAAGTGACACTTGAAGTATTCTTTGAACACTTTGCGTCCGATAGGAGCCCTCTGTAGCATTCAGACTTCATAGACAAAATTCTCTGGAAAATAAAGATGAAAAAAATTAAAAAATGGTGTATAAATTGAGACAATATACAAGAACTCGCCTAAAAGTTACGGTACATCAAAATATTCAATAAACGAGTATTTTTGGCAAAATTTGCAAATACTATTTTCTGCAAGTTTTCAGTTTAAATTGTCTATTTAATTTTGCTAAATAGCAACAATGAATAACAATATTGTTAGTGAAGAGGATACCTAAGTGGTGAGAGTGATGTCAGTCGTTAGAGGAAGCCTCATCCTCCTCTCAGTAGATGGACTCCTCAAGTAAGTGTCATTTAGGACTCTCCACAGTGCCTGACCCGATGTCAGACAGACGAGGACATCGGATCTTCTTGCGGGACAGCTCCTCCTCAGCCCAGAGGATGATTCGAACCAAAGAGTACAGTTTGGCCTGAGTAGACTCTTCATGGTTGTTCTTCAGTATGGCTGAATTCACCTCAGAGGCCACCTCAAATCAAAATATAATAACAGGTTAAATTCATGATTGGATTCATGATATTGTCACAGATGTCCAAGTTCTGAGTGTGACGTTTGGTCTGTTTGTGACGTAATAAATAATCCACATTGTGGTAAGTAACACTTTATACACGATTTATACAATTTACGAAAGTACACACTGAATGACCGGCCAGTTCAAAACTGTCTTTATATAACAAAAAATAAATCAGTTTAGACGAATAGACACAAGAGTACTTACATTTTTAAAAATTAATTCAAAGTGGCTCAAATACTACTGAAAGTAACTATTTACAACTTGGAAAATTTCGATGTGTAACGATGTTACAGGATGTTTCTTTATAAGGTGAATGAAGTGATTGTGTTCAAAAATTGTTTTATTTTACAACCGGTTTCGTATATTCTGCATCATCATGCTACAACATAAATATAAAGTGCATCACAAACCTACTTTTAAATAATAGCTGTATCATAAGTAGAAACAGTCAATAATTAAATTTATATGAATCGTCAATAGGCGAAGTCAAGATAAAAAAATTATTAAAAAATAAATATATTTAAAAACGTTAAAATTAGAAAAACAATAGGACAACATTAATTTCTTCAAGGAAGGGTTTTTAAATTTAGTCCTATTACTCAAGTCCGGGCTTTAACTAAGCGGTCCTTTCGCCACTACCAGAGCGCTCTTTCGTCACTCTGGAGGACATGAGCCCGACTCCACTGTGGGAGTCCTAAATGTTGTCTACCTAGGTTTATTCACCTAGGGTAGGGGTCTTTAACGAGTACCTGACAACGCACAGGCTCGGAACCTCGTTTAACGTCCCATAAGAAGGACGGCGTGCTCAAGGTTTTTTCACCTCCCAGATAAAAAAAAAACTAATGATATTTAACATTTTTGCAGAGATATTGTGAAACACTTGATAAAAATAAATAAAACGTATGTTTTTTAAAAATATTGTCTATTTCACAAATAATATATAATATGGGAGTACTTTCGGTATTGCTACCATCTTCAGCCATGACTTAACAAATACTAAATTGAAGTTCAACTAGGTAGTTTACAATACCGAAAGTACTCCCATATTATATATTATTTGTGAAATAGACAATATTTTTTTAAAAACATACGTTGTATTTATTTTTTAAAAAACTAAGAGCCTCGGCCAGGTTTCGAACCCGCGATCTTGAGTTTAGTAAGCAAGCACGCATATAACTGAGCTGCTGACGCCCTGGATATATATACCTATACATATATTCCATTTATAATTTATTATATATTTAATTTAACGTTTTTAATATATTTACTTTTTAATATTTTTTTAATTTTGACGAGTGTATTGACTATTCATGTTTTAATAATTGACTTTTTGTACTTATGGTACAGATATTATTACAAGTAGGTTTTTAATGCACTTTTAATTTGTGTTGTAGTCTGATGATGCAGAATATACGAAACCAGTTGCAAAATAAAACAATTTTTAACAGGAAGACTTTCAGGAAGACAATTTTTAACAGGAATCACTTTAATAACCTCATTTTTGCAACTTATTAACTGTTCAACGGTCCACTAAATTAACGAATCTTCATGAAATTTCGCATGTAACATCCTTAGAATCACAGGTCAGACTTCTTGATAAAAAAAAACCTAAGGGTTCTCGACCGGAGTGATCTAAGTGTCGAATCCAAAAAAAAAATGCTCTAAACAGAGACGAGAGGACCGAACGTTCCTTCAACTGTTTACTTTCCCAGCTACACAAAGTATAGGGGCAGTTATGTAATAGGTCGCAAATTCGATGTTTAGTTTTCAACGGAATTTCATTTTTCCCGACCCATTGATTCCAAAAGTGTAACAAATGAAAACTGACCACAGAGTTTATGTGTGTGCGTACAAACGTTAACTTCGATAACATGAATTTATAGTCATGAAATTTTATATGTGTATCCAGAACTCCATGAGGACGACACCTAATCATTTTCAGCGAAATCAGCCGAAGAGAAAGAAAAAGGGGGCTCGACCCCACAAAAACCCTAATAACTGCCGATGTAATGAATGTATGGACACACAATGTCGGATGAGAATTCAGAAAGTACGTCCACTATCGTTTTTTAGCCCAAATGGTCGATTAGTTTTGGAGGGAGAGTGGAAACGGAAGTGATTAATACGTGCTTGGCAAGTACTTTTTTGTTTCATATTTGTATATCGCAATATTATTAGTCCGATTGTAAGTGTATAGTATATATTATTTGGGTGTGTTTACCTTATGGCGATGTCTGACGTCCAGAAGATCCGCGAAGGGTGACTTGGCCGGGTCCTCGAAGGCTAGCAGAGCCAGAGTCCGTTCCAACTCTCGAAGGATCCCAGGCTCCGATTCTCCGGACTCGCTCAGCTGACTTTGTGCGAAGTGGACCGCCTCTTCCACCTTCCCATCTCTGATCAACTCGATCAGATGAAGTTGCTGAAACAGTAACATGATTGCATTAAATGTCAGCTCAAGGAATAGTTCACATGAAACATTATGTTAAAAAAAAAAGAGTAGGGTTTCTTCTGTCCGGATAAATCCAAATATTTTATTAAATGCTTAAGGAATAAGAGATTTCACCAACCCCGGTGAAACCCCCACGGCGTAACCGGCCGAGGTCCTTAATTTATTTCATCTGGGAGGTAAAATAAACTTAAGCACGCCGTCCTTCGGATGGGATGTTAAGCAACGGTCCCGAGCCTGTACAATGTCAGGTACTAGTCAACGACCCCTACCCTACGTGAATAAAAATTTAGGGTAGGCAAAATTAGGACTCCCATAGTAGAGTCGGTCTCATGTCCACCAGAGTGACGAAAGAGCGCTCTGGTAGTAGGCGATATGACCAGTAGTTAAAAGCCCGGGCATAAGTCATAATAACTAACTATAACACCAAAACTTTCAAATGTCCATGTTAACATATCCGTACGGAGAAAACCATACTTGACTTCCATGTTCCAACATCAATTTTCAAAGTATTTGTTTTTAAAAAAAATATAAAACAAAAGAACAATTAGATTTGTATGCGCTAAAGATATTTAGCATTATAAAAACATTTTAACATCTAACATTTTTTAACCAATTTTTGAATGATCATAATTATTAATTTGTTAATAACTAAAAATTGACCGCAGTCTATAAAAATAATTTTATATCCGGGTAATCTCCGACTCACAAAACCTTAATTTCTATTTACATTTAATTATTTTAGTTCACTTTAGCAGCAATTCAACTATTACGACTGGCACCAAAATTAATGGCTTCGAGTAATAATTAAAACAAATATTTTCCACAGACAAACATTTAAAACTATGCGTTTCTACAGAAATTATCATGAACGAAAAAAAATTGCATATATTTCCACAAACACTGAACCGATTGGCATCAAAATCAATCCCCATTGAGAGGAACATTAAAAAAAAAAAAGTCGGTGCATGTTTGCAGAAGTTTTCGCGAACCAAAGAAAATCTAGACACACATACAGTTTCCTTACGGAAAACCATTCTCTAAGTTTTGAGGAAAGTACAATTAGAATTTGACCTTATTTCGAACTCGAATATTCCATGCTATCACCAGACTTACATTTGTTCATATTCCATGCAAGCAAAACTTACTTATTTTATTTTTTTGGCCTTATGGTCGATGCATATTAGCCAGAAAACATACTTAAAAATGTAAATAAAAGAAAAAATATGTTGAATATATCAACTAGATTTTTGTAGTCGATGAAAATAAAACCTGTTTTTTTTTTCGAGCAAATAAAACTTGAATAGTTTTTGAGATATTTGTTGCGTAATGGTTGGCGGGGGGGACATTGCATGAAATCAGATCAAATTGGATTGAAACTTATTTGAATATGACCAGTAAATATAACAGGAGACAGCGACAACTGACGAGGCGTGCGAGCGAGCACTCACCTCCCCCCTCCCCTCCTCGCTCCTTCGCTACTTGAAAATGTTATTTATAACTTTAGGGAAAAAATGTATAGGACGAAAATTAAAAAGTGGTTTTGAAATTATATGTATCCTAAAACATACTCTGAAAAGACAGTTTCAAAATATGAAGTTTAGTTGAAATACATACAAAAAAAAATAAAGAAAAACGTAGGTTTTTTAAAAATATTGTCTATTTCACACAATATATATAACATATGGAAGAACTTTTGGTATTGCTACCATCTTCAGCTTCATTTGTTGTCGTGGCTGAAGATGGTAGCAACACCCAAAGTACTCCTACATTTTATATATATTTAGTGAAATAGACAATATTTTTTAAAAAACATACGTTTTTCTTTATTTTTTATTAAGAGTTGTACAATATCTTTGCGAAAAAATGTTAAGAATCATTGAAATACATAAGTTCAGCCATTTCCCTACGATGATAGAACAAACGAACAGATTCGACAGCTAAAACCTTTTATGGCAGTTGTTCAACTTGAAACGGATAAAAACCAAATTGTTTACCAAAATACTCAATGCACAGACAGCCATATTACAGTTTTATTTTATAGTTACGTAGATGTAAAGCAATTTAGCTTCAGAAGACAATAATAAAACGCCCTTATCTTGCCGCTAGACTTCTCAATCTACACATAGACTGAGCCACCAAAATCTGTGTTGATGTTATATTGACATGAACATTATACAGGTCGGATGTATTGTTTTTGGAGAAGAAATTCGTAAGAGAAATACGACACCCAAAGTCTTCAAAGTATCAAATCGTTTTTCAACAGAACAATTTCATATTACCTTCAATAAACACATAGTGTATAGTGTATCAAAAGAAATGTTTGCGACTCTTTAGAATGTTTTTTCTGTGATGGTTGCGCAATATTACAACCACAGACACTGGAAATGATGAAGAAGAGGTACAACTGCTTGTTATCCATACCTGTAGGTTGACTAACCGCTTGCGGTTAAGTCATCTCAGGAAGCGGTAGAACCCTCCCGAGGGGTTTTGATCGCCAACTATTGGAGTGGAGGACAGCCTCATTTGATTATATAGGCTTCGTTTGAGGAAGCGGCGGTTCTATATATATATGTATATAAAATAAAAGCTAACCTGGAGGTGGAAGTAGAGATATCTGTCGTTATCGAGAAGCTCTGGATGGAGTTGGTTGACAAGAAGTGTAGCTTCCTGAGTCTCCCCTCGCTGGATCGCCTCCCGAATCCTGATCCGATTGTCCATAGTCCCCAGGTCGATCGGTGAGCTCAGTCCTGATTCCTCTTCAAAACGTTCCGCTGCCTCTTTGAAACCTTCTGCACAAACATAACAGAAAATATATATATAAAATGTGAGTAATTCGAAGCTGTACAGCATTTTCCCACAGATCTCAGGAATGTTTGCGCAGTGCTCCTACTTTAGTGACCTGTATATTTTAGCTGTTACCGTGCAAATTAAGAATAATGTCGATAGTTTTGATGCATTAAATATCTTTTTCCGCATGTAAGAGGTATTACTTCAACATATATTTTTTACAAAAACATTTAAAGTGGAGTTTTGAGTTATCCAAACCAGGCCCAATTTTGGTTTTAGTCCGCTTTTTTATAGGCTCAAAAAGATCTCAGAAACGATTGCTCAAAAAATATACTTTTGTTAAAATTTTCTGCAGAGATATTGTGAAACACTTGATAAAAATAAAGAAAAACGGATGTTTTTTTAGATTGTTGTCTATTTCACAAATATTATATAGGTATATTTTGTGAAATAGACAATATATTTTTTATTTTTTTTTAGTTATTAGGGTATTTGAGTGAAGCCCTCTCCCTTCAGCCGATATCGCTGAAATTCGACAGGTTATGTCCTCATTGGGTTTTGATTTTAAATACGAAATTTCATATCGATACATTCATTACATCGGCAGTTATCGACATTTTAGAGTTGAGCACCCCTCTGAACCCCCCTCCCCTTCCCCTTTCGGCTGATTCCGCTGAAAATTATTAAGTGTCATCTTTAGAGGGCTCTGAAGTTAGATATGAAATTTCATGTCAATACATTCATTACAACGGCAGTTATTAGAGTTTTTGTGTTAAGCCTCCCCCTTCCCCTTTGGCCGATTTGACTGAAAATAAATAGGTGTTGTCCTTAGAGGGTTCTGGATACATATATAAATTTTCAAGTCGATACATTCTTTCTATCGGGAGATATCGTGTTCTCAGACACTTTTTTTTTTCATTTTTTGAATCAGGGCGGAAAACATGAAACTGAGAAAGTAAATAAATAACAATGTTACCTGTTACAAGATAGTTCATGATCAATTTGTTCATGTCAGACCTCTGAACGTGGACATTTTCCAATTTTTGTAGCCAATCTTCTTTGGAGGTTTCTGGAAGTTTGTCCGGGAGACTCATCTTCCGATTTATTACCTCCAACTAAAAATAAATAATAATTAGTAGAAAAGAAAAACATATGAAAGATAATGTTCAGAAGTAATGTTTATTCATATAATTACGAATAGTATATTACTATTAATATATGAACAGTTGAAAATAAGACATAGAAGAAATGGGATCATTGTTGTGTCGTTTATAATTTTTTTGTAGACCAATGTTTGTAATATTATTCTATTACTTACCAGGGCAAGCTCGTTACTCATACAATCAATTGTAAACAACACCTAATAGCGAAAAATGCGCACAATAAAATGTGGCATAGAATAGAAAAGGTATTTATATCACTCCAAAATTGATACGCAAGAGCTTAACTAGAAAAAATTACAAATATATTAGCAATAAGTGAGAAACACTTAAATAAATTACCTCCCAAAATATTCCGAAAATCGTGGCGTTTTTATTTAAAAATATGGAAAGAAAAAACTCTTAATGGAAAACTGTAAATAAAGCAAAAACTATTTTAATCTCAATCAACACAAAGGACAGTAGCCATCATGTAAAAACAGCTGACTAGCAGCAGTGTTGCCAGGCCGTTAGTAGCCTTTTCGTAATGCTTCATTAGCTGGTTAAGCCAAATTCAATATTATATAATATTTTAAGATGATTATATAGCTAACAATTGCCCTAAATAAAAGTTAAAAGGGATTAGAAACAAACTTGTTTAAAGATTTGATAATAACAGATTTGATAATAGTAATGCCAGTATGAAATGAATTTGAGACCGGGGAAGGGAGGGGGGATTGATATATAAAAATTTGGTTGGTCTAAGAAAGTCCTTTATGGCCATATCACAAATATTGAGGACTCTATATAAATGGTACGTAAAGCAATGGTCCCTGAGTCTGTGAGATGTCAGGAACTCGTTTTAAGACCTGTAGAGGACGGTTTTCGGCAGGTAACTCGCAAACTTTGAAAAAACGTATTGCGTATAAAAAGTGCATCCTGAAATCCTCTACAATTTTTATTTGAAGAGAAGTTTAATTAACTCATAAATATAACGTATCGTATAAAAGGCCCCGAAGTAAAGTGGCTAATACAAATATGAGCTACAATTGTGTCTATGATGGAGCTCTCACAAAGTTTCAACCGCACAAACACTGACAGACATCATCTCAAAATATTATCAGGGGTCCTTGAAACGTAGCAGTACTTCAAATACTTGATCTCGGATTTTCGAACGAATACAATACCTACTTCCTTATATGTACTAAAGGTATAAGAGAATAAAAATAAATTTTAATGTAATAACAACAAAAAAGGGTACTTACGTATTAACGCCACGGCAGCAAATCAATCAACATGTATTTGTAAATTAAAAATTATTAAAGCTATTTATTTATTTTTGGACTTTATATTTATTATTAGCATGTATAATTATTGGTTTTGTAATATGAGGGCGCACCGCCCGCTTGATTGATAATCTGACCCTCTCGTCGTTCAAATCATAATAGTTAGTTCTGGTTTTAAGACTTTATATATTTGCGCGGCGGCGTATTAACGCATTAATCGCATCGGCGTATTAACGTATTAATCGCATTGCAAATGCGCAAATATATAAAGTCTTAAACCCAGAACTAACTATTATGATTTGAACGACGGGAGGGTCAGATTATCAATCAAGCGGGCGGTGCGCCCTCATATTACAAAACCAATAATTATACATGCTAATAATAAATATAAAGTCCAAAAATAAATAAATAGCTTAATTTACAAATACATGTTGATTGATTTGCTGCGGTGGCGTTAATACGTAAGTACCCAAAAAAGCTTAGAAAAATCCTCGAATTTCCAATTGAAACAGATTGAGAATTTATTTTAAGTTTCATTTTAGTTAGTTATTATGACTCATGCCTGAGGTCTAACTACGAGGTCATATCGCCTACTACCAGAGCGCTCTTTCGTCACTCTGGTGGACATGAGCCCGACTCTACTATGGGAGTCCTAAATTTTGCCTACCCTATATTTTTATTCACCTAGGGTCTTTAATGGGTATCTGACATCATACAGGCTCGGGACCATCGGTTAACGTCCAATCTGAAGGACAGCGTGCTCAAGTTTTTTTTACTTCTCAGATAAAATAAACTAAGGGCCTCGACGCACCACTGAGCTACCTACGCCCTCTGTAACTGAGTAGGTACAACATATGTTACATTGTATTTCTGAAACATATGTTTTGTCAGTTTTTCTCTTCATTTACTTTCCTCTTAGCTGTGTATAAGCTTTGTGTTAATATTATTATTATTTTATTTAAGTGAATATTTACATTATTTTTTTAATTAAAGTTAAAACAACCTATAAATATATTTTTAAGCAACGGAAAGCTATGTTTCAACGCCCAAGAAGAATACCCGAGTTTGATGAAGTGATTTTTGATACTATCAATGTTTTAAGAACTTTAACAATTAAGTCAAAAAAAAATACATTAAATTTTGGCAAAAAATGTACCAGCGCAATAATAATACAAAAACATTTTAGAGGTTATATTGTAAGGAAACATTTGAAAATGTTACATTCATCGGCTGCAGTAATACAGAGAAACTGGAGGGGCTATCATTATGTGAGTTGTTATATCAATTTTAAAAGTCATTAACACCAGATTTGACATTTTGTGTCATTTATGACCCAATGTTAACATTTTAGGTTAGGTTTTATGACTCATGCCCGGACTTTAACTATGAGGTCATATCGCCTACTACCAGAGCGCTCTTTCGTTACTCTGGTGGACATGAAGCCGACTCTACTGTAGGAGTCTTAAATTTTGCCTACTCTAAATTTTTATTCACCTAGGGTGGGGGGTCTTTAACAAATACCTGACATCGCTTAACGTCCCATCCGAAGGATGGCGTGCTTAAGTTTATTTTACCTCCCAGATAAAATGAAGTAAGGGCCTCGGTCGGGTTTCGAACCCACGACCTTGAGCTCATAAGACAAGCAAGCATACCACTGAGCTACCGACGTCCTTTGTAAAAATTTTATATTTTTTTGCACCGAAGTCAAGTTATTTTTATATAAAGGTAGTTCTATTTTTTAAATATTTGGTGTTTTTTAATTTTTTTGATCATTGTCGAAAGTTACGTGCATAAAAGAGTCTTTTTTTCATACAAAAATAATATAAAATGTTGTTTATATAATTAAATAGGATAATGACATTTAAAATAATCTATACAATAATAAATTAATGAATAAAACAAACTTATTTTTGAAATATTGTCTATTCCACTAAAGATATATACATATACAACTACCAGTTTCGGCTTCATACCATCGTCAGGTCTAGTTAGGAACTAAGTCAGTTTGCAGAGAGCGACCCTTCTAATGCATCTCGAGTGAAAGGGTGCCATTAAAACTCGGGAGTCCCCCGGCTGTACCGTTAGCTAACTCATGAAATATTTCTTAACAAAACCTAGTTCTAAATTTACATAAAACAATATTACTAGACTAATCGTGGCAAAACAACAAATAAATAAGTACAAATACAAGTAAATAATAAAAATATAAATAAAATTAATAATAATATTAAGATTTAGATAACATTAAATATATATGTGGAACCAAATATTAATAACAGATAATACAAACATATATGTGGAATCTGTTATTAATATTTGGTTCCACATATATATTTAATATTATCTAAATCTTAATATTATTATTAATTTTATTTCTATTTTTATTATTTATTTGTATTTGTACTTATTTATTTGTTGTTTTGCCACGATTAGTCTAGTAATATTGTTTTATGTAAATTTAGAACTAGGTTTTGTTAAGAAATATTTCTTAACAAAACCTAGGGACAGAACAGATATTGACAATAGAAGCGGAGTTTATAGTCTAGAGTGTGCGACGTGCAGTCAATTATACATTGGACAGACAGGACGTCGTTTTAGGGAAAGAATTAAAGAACACACGGCCGAAATAAAGAACACACGGCCGAAATAAAGAACCGAGGAAACCGTTCTACATTCGCGACCCACATAATTGACAATAGCCACACTTTCGACCCATCTACAGGCATCAAATATCTCCATTATTGCTCAAAAAGCAGGCTACTTAATAGCTTAGAACAATTAGAAATAAATAAAGCTACCAAAAGGAACATTTGTATGAATGACCAAATTTATTTCAACTATTCCCCTTTGTTAACACCCTAAACCAGTTCTGTTTCCACATATATGTTTGTATTATCTGTTATTAATATTTGGTTCCACATATATATTTAATGTTATCTAAATCTTAATATTATTATTGATTTTATTTATATTTTTATTATTTATTTGTATTTGTACTTATTTATTTGTTGTTTTGCCACGATTAGTCTAGTGATATTGTTTTATGTAAATTTAGAACTAGGTTTTGTTAAGAAATATTTCAGGAGTTAGTTAACGGTACAGCCGGGGGACTCCCAAGTTTTAATGGCACCCTTTGACCTGAGATGTATTTGAAGGGTCGCTCTCTGCAAACTGACTTCGTTCATAACTAGACCTGACGATGGTATAAAGCCTAAACCGGTAGTTGTATATATATATATCTTTAGTGGAATAGACAATATTTCAAAAATAAGTTTGTTTTATTCATTTATTACAAGTTTCCACAATATGTCCGCTTTCCTCAACTTAGAATAATAAATTAATACGAAGTTGGCTCTTTTTTTACTGTTGTATTGTCAATTTTGGAAAAGGTGGCACTGATGGATTCAACTCTCAACTTGCACATTGACCCTTTTTTGTATTAAAACACAGAAATGTTTATACACACCGTTCATGAAGTTATCTAAAATCTTATATTTTCATTTAATTTACAGTAATACATTCTAAATATACACTTTTAGTGGACCGCCATGTTCTGACAATCTTACATTTGAAATCAAACAATTTAAATATATATAATATTTATAAAAGTAATCCAAGTCCCGGAAGCACTTTATGCCCTCCCCCCCCCCCCCCCCCCCCCACCCCCTGCCACTTTCCTGTAGATTTGCAGCCTCACTTCAAATATTGACCAATCAAGTCCCTAAACATGCAAGGGGGAGGTGCACTATAAATTCTGGAACACACACATGCAACACAAAACCTCATGACGTCATTGCTTATGACAACAAATGCGATATACATTTTCGCTCTCGCATCCTCTTTGAAGAAAAAAAAAAAGTCGTACTGGAGTAATCTCAGGAAACGTGTGATGAAGCGATATACATGATGCGCAGCAAAGCCAGCGTGCATCCGATCTAAGTTGTGGTGAGTTTCTCTGTAGAGTGATCGTGACTTTAGCTTTGACGGCGTCTTTACTTCGTTGTCGTGTTTCATTACTGACACCACATGAGCTTATAAGCTATTCTAGTAAGCGTTATGAAAATTCGTTCTGAATTATTGTCAACAATTTTTAAGTAATACTTAAGCAATAAAATAATTTAATATTTCCAAAGTTATTCCGGATTTTCTCATTGTGATTATATTATAATCATACGACTATCATAAGTATTGCCAAAAAATTCATTATAAATGATATGTCCGAATACATTTTTTGCGTTCTGTGTTGATATAGTGGAAATACTAATGAATAAAATAAAATGATAGATAAAACACTTTTTTTTTTTTTTAACACTTATATTGTCTAATTCCACAAATATGGACAATTATAAGTTTCAAAAAAAAAAAAAAAAGTGTTTTGTCTATCATTTTATTTTATAAATGATATGTTTAGCTAAATTTAGTTATTATAAGCCGATTGCATTAATTTTACCAAAAAATGAATTGAACAAATAAAATATTGTTACATTAAAAATGTATCTACTGTAAATTAATTTCTTCCTTTTTTCCCAGTGAACACACACACTCACACGCACACTTGTCTACACCGACTTAAAGGGTCGGGAGCCAGGGACCTTTTTATTTGGCAGCCTAAAAGAAACATGGCAGGTTGTCCCTTTTGACGTCATTCGAAAAGTTACCTGATCAGTTTTTCTGAACACTCCTACAAAATAACACCCATACACACAGAAGGGCTCCCCTACAATGTAGGTCTGTGCCAACCTTGTTCTGTGTGTTAAGCAAACAGAGGGTTTTTTCGTCCCAATAAACCTCAAGACAAAGAAAACTCACCGTCTTATTGGTACTTTTTTAACACCCCCTTAAAATTGTGTCAAAATCCGTTTCAGAACATTCTGAACAGTAAATGAAAAAAATCCTCATTGGGCAGAGTGGTTTTAGCTTTGGGCCCAGTAATGCATGATCAGCGAGTGCACACACAAACACAATGAGAGTAGTTATTAATTGTACTAACACAGGTTTTTTTTTTTTCAGCGCTTAAAAACTAAAATAATAGCTTCACAAGTGTTATACAACAGAGTGTGTATGAATTATTATCATATGATGGCATCAAAAATTCAGGCAGTCTGGCGAGGATATTGTTTTAAGAGAAAGAATCCAGGTTATGACAGAAAATGGATACAATCTATACTTGAGGCCAATAAGAATTTGGTAAAGACAATGCAGGCATATGCCTTTTACACTGAAGAGGACAACAAGAGGATTGAGAAGAAAGAAAATCTGAAATGGATAAGTTACATGGTGTTCAAAGCTCACCATTGTATACGGACTAAAGTGCGACCCGGGGTCTACTCGCTGACAGATACAGACCAGCTTTCATCAATTGAGAAAATCATGAAATCTATAAATTATACCACATTTTTGTCTGATTATAAAAAAGAAAGAATAAAATTAGGTACGGAAATGTGGGAACAAGCCCCGACTATAAAAAAAAGGCTTAAAAAAAATGAATTATTGTATTTTGCCAGACACTGTCATAATAATCCTTGCTTCTAATACAAATAAATAAATGTTTATTTAAACAAATATTGAGACTTTTATTGATGTAGAACTATAAGTATTAGATTAGTGTCTTGATAGGGCCGCCATTAGCCTGACTTTAGCTATCATTGTTTGTTGATGTGTCCCTGTATTTTTCAAGTTTTATTTTACTTAAATTCAAAAATGATATATTTCAATAGCAGGAGTTTTTTTTTTTTTTGTACCTCGACCATAAAAAAAATATGGAGACCGAAAGAAATTAGGATATAATACCAGTAAATTGGAGAAAAAAAACAGCCCTAGCCGCCTTGGAATCGATCAACAATCAACCCAAAAAATACCTTTAATACAACAAATAATGAATCTGTCTAAAAACAATTGAAAACTGATTCGGTTGCCGCCTCTCGGCGATGAGTTTTTAAGCCTCGGCATTGTTTGAATGAAAATAATTGTATTATAGTAAGGCAGGTGAGTGTTGTCCCTGTTGGGAGTGAGAGGGGAAAGACAGGCAGCTTGGGGCCAATGAGAGAGCGGAAAGTGCGTCATGATGCTGTTCTGTTAGTAGCATTGCACTCCCTCCTCACTCCACAGTTGCCCAACAGCTGCCATTTTACTTTTTTTTTTTTTAATTTTAGTCTTTCATTAATTGGAAAAAACCTTTTTCACTTTTATTTTTTATGAAACAGATAAAATAACGCTATTTACCGAAAACAATAAACATGCTTGTCTTGCATATGACGAAGCCAGGATTAAGGCTTAAGCCTTATTTCCTATTAAGCTAACCTTGAGATGATAATTTTATTTGAAATAATTACTTGTTTATATAACAGTTATTATTTATATGGTAAGTATGGCAACGGTTCATTCCTACCACTAGAAGGGCGGTTGCTTTGGATACCAAGGGACACGGTCCTCTGATCGGCTCCCCAGTTCCCTATTTACCATCATCTCAGCTAAGACCAGAGCGTCTATAGTAAATATCAAAAGGGCAAATTCTAATATTAACAGTAGTCAGCCCAGCTGTTCACCTTACAATAAAGTAGATCACTGTAACCATTGCCTTGATGTGATACAGTTTATTGCCAATAAGTTGGTGCACCTGGTTAAAAAAAGATTATTTAAAAAAAAGATATGATAAAGATGCTTTAGATTAGGTATATCTAAAAACTTGTGAAACTTACCATCTCCAGTGTGTTAGGACTGTGACTTCACTTGGAACTGGTTCCAGACATAAGGGATTCCGTTTTTTTTTTTTAAATAACCGAGGAGCTGCTGTACTCATCCCTATTTTCAATAATGAAATCCAACATAAAAAATAATGCTTTTGGTTACTTATGAAACAGATACAGTTGAAACTTGATACAAGGAACCTCTACTATATAATGAAAATTCCTCTTTTATATATACAAACAGTGGTGGATTAACCAATAGGCAAACCTAGGCAGGTGCCTAGGGCCCCCGATGATAAAGGGGCCCCCGATGCTGAAGGCCCCAATGTCTAAAAAAAAAAAACCTTGTCACTTTTAAAATGATTTTACACGCTTTTGGGAAAAATAATTCAGGACAAATTTGACCCGAGTTATTTTTCCCAATAAAAGGTATGAGGGGCCTCCTATTAAGCATGATTTTTTTAAAAATAAAAAAACAAATCGGCTTTTTAATTTTTCACAATGTTATTTCAGTTTTCCTAGTTCTCCATAAAAAAAATTGCTGAAAATTTTTCGTTTTTTATGGGGGGGGGGGGGGGGGGGGGGGGTAAAAATAGGGGGCCCCACATTTGCAATCACCTAGGGCCCCGCAGAAGCTTAATCCGCCACTGTATACAAATATCGGCTCTCTGAAAGAAACCTCTATATTCGATTTTGACTTTCAGTAGAGCCTCTATACATACCAGGAATGGGTTGTAACAGCCATTTGCAGGAAAAGGTACAGATACAAAAATTAATACAAAAAAAAAAACGTAGTTGTCCTAGCTAAAATAATCGAGGTGTGAATATAGGATACTAGGTGTGCAATGCATTCTGCTGTTTGCAAAAACTGAGCTCAGTCAGTCTAAATTTATTGAACCATACTGTTAATGTGGTCGGTTAACATACAAGTAGTGCATTTGAAATGGGACATATGAACCGGTTTGTGATCACTGGATGGAACCGTAGGGTTTTCAAGTTTGCGCACTTTTACCGGAACTGATATTCAAGTATTAATATGAATATAATAATACTTTAAATAGATTTCAATTGAATTCAATGGATTTTTTCTAGCCTTTTTGTAGACAACAACAGCTGTTTTTGCACAAAATTCTTTTAATAGATACTTTTTCGCAAGAATATTTTTATCGAAAAAAAGTCGAAATTTGTACGTTAAAACACTGAAAAAAACGGCTCAATCACTTTAATTCAGTAATGTTGGTAGCTCGGTTCAATCAGATATGATGAAAGAGGACCATGAGTGTAATACAAAAATACTGAACACACTACTGAACTTCCGAACGGAGAAGCAGCTCCTCACTTGACAAAACTTTGATGGGATTTTTTAAAAAAATATAATAGATTCTAGATAAAATAATAAAATCCTTGAATCATAAAGGAGGGGCCAGGAAATAAACTAATATTTTTGCGTCCTGTGAAGTGAAAAATCTGTTCTTATGAGGGGGGGGGGGGGGGGGGCTCTGACTGACCCTACTTGGTTGAGTTAATTAATGAAGTTATCATGAAAGTTAATTGCCAATAATCGATATTAAATTAAATAGGTACTTTAGAATGTCATTTATACATTAAAATTAACTACTGTTGTTAAACATTTTTATTTTAACACATTTGTGGAGCAACTATGTATTATAACTTATAGAAAATATATTGAGGTATCTCCAATTTTCCTGAAAGGCTATCAAATTATTCCAAAATGTGTTAATCAAACTGTAAACTGAATTTATAAAGGAATAATGGATGGTTTATCACGATACAGATGGCCGTGGCTGGAGCAGCTAGCCATGGGGAGGAGACCAAGTCGCCGGCTCAGTCACTTTCAAGGTGAGTTTTTCTGTAAAGAAAAAGCTATAATTATACGAATATGCATATTGATCTTAATTATTAAATAATCCAAAAGGTTTATTATTTTGTAATTTATGTATTAATAAAGCCAATTATTCATTCTGCCTTGTGATAAATGTTTTTGTTTAACCTTTTTTTTTTTAAAAATTAAAAACAAAACATTTTTATGCCTACTTTCAGTATCAAACAAACAAGGACAAGTTCAATTTACATGTCAACAAGACTAAACCTTTTTTTGTCATTATTTACTTAATACTGCAGTTTTACATCATGATAACTGACTTTAAAGACATGTTAATAAAAAGATAGAAATTGTTTTTTTCTTTCTTATTTTAATCTTGAACATAATTGCCACGCCCATGCTTGTTATTACCCGTTTCGGGAGTTTAGTTCATATTACATAATTCAAGATACCTTCACTTATCACTGTGTATATAGTGTATATTCATTTTTTTTAATTTTCATAAATTTTATAGTTTATTTTTCAGTGTTTACTCTTCGTTTCTATCCAATTAACGGACTAAAACGTTCTTTGAGAGTTGTCATGGCTTTTAATAACTAATTCGGAATGGACACTGATAAAACTTATCACAAAATATAACAGTTTTCTGTGATATCTGTTGCTGTTTTCTCAATTTTTTTTTTTATGTATATTACAAAAAACTAATATATTTTTTTATTTTTAAGACCAATAGTACTTCTTAATAACCTTCAAAATTTTATAGACGTAATGCGTGTAACTCTTATAACAAAAACTGAAGATGCTATTGTTATCTTTAATTCAGTCAAGTTGTTTTTCTGTTATGCATTCTTTCGTGGCACTAAACATCGTATATGCTGTGTTTATCTGGAGGTACTTATCCAAACTCAGTATAATGTATTGTACATTTCTTGATGTTCTTTCAAATTATGTTTTCAAATTCAAAATCACAATTTTCTACATGTTTTCAGTGTTGAAATTGGGCATTCATTACTATCATAAACGCCAGTTTTAATTTTGTCTCAATTAACTCAAACCTGTTATTTGATATTTTCTTTCTTCAGTAGTAGACTGCTACTTTGATTCTGAAATAACAGTTACAGTAGCAGGGAAGGAGATAAATAAATTATTTATTCCAACTGTTGAAATAATCTCCTTTCCTGTTAGTCACCGACATTCTATCTGCGGTCGGCGTTTATATTATAAAAAAACTCGATTTTCAAAACTTAGAAAATAATAGGTACTTATAACATTTATATTTGAAACATATTTTTGGTCCCGAGCCTGTACGATGTCAGGTACCTACTTGTTAAAGACCCCTACCCTAGATGAATAAAAATTTAGGTTAGGCAAAATTTAGGACTCCCACAGTAGAGTCGGGCTCATGTCCACCAGAGTGAAAAAAGAGCGCTTTGGTAGTAGGCGATATGACCTCGTCGTTAAAGCCCGGGCATGAGTCATAAAACCAAACCAATCCAAACCATATATATATATCCATATATATCTGTCACAATAAAAAATAGACGATGAAGGTTGGCTAAGGAATTACTAACTCATAAGCCCGGGTAATGTGCCTACTGTTTAACGGTTGAGGTAATGTGCCTACTGTTTAACGGTTGAGGTAATGTGCCTACTGTTTAACGGTTGAGGTAATGTGCCTACTGTTTAACGGTTGAGGTAATGTGCCTACTGTTTAACGGTTGAGGTAATGTGTCTACTGTTTAACGGTTGATAGATTTTCATGAAATTTCATATTTAGAATCGTTATTAAACCGGTCCATCGGACAAAAAGGCCTTGCGGAACATTAATCAGCTGAACAATAACATACTATATCCTTACCTACTACAAGTAACAACCAACGCTGTTACTAGCCCGACAATGGCGGATAACCTGCAAGTTTACCTTATAAGTACTTCGCTCATTACACCTGAGTTCATACAGGTTTCATTTGTATTTTTGTTTCCATTTTGGCAAAGATTTGCTATTATTTAATTGCAAATATGCAATATTTTATTAAATTTATTATATTTTATTTCCACTTCTAACTGTTCAGGTTCGAATGCATTGCAGTGAAGGAGGGCGGTGCGCCTGGGCTCCAAGATGGTGAGTTGAAGCTTTTACATCCCCACCTTTATACCAAGTATATGGGAGGTTACGTAATCTGTGAGAGATCCGACTTTTCAACGGAATTTCATTGTTTTCCCACCTCCTGATTCCAAAAATGAAAAAGAAAATCGTGTCTGTTTGCACAGTATGTCTGTGAACACGATATCTCCCAAAATAATCAATGTTCCAACCTATTGGTTTTCAGCTAAATCGGCCAAAGGAAAGGGGGGGATTTAGGGGGAGGCTTAACACAAAAACTCGAATAACTGTCGTTGTAATGAATGTATAGACACGAAAAGCCCTATAAGGACAACATCTTACAATTTTCAGCGGGTGGCAGGAGGGGATGAGAGATAGGGGCTCGACTCAAATACCCTTATAACTGCTCACGTAATGAATGTATCGATAGAAAATTTAATATGAGCAGTCAGATGCCACTATGTAAGTCAAATATTGAGTTTTAGCCCAAACGGTCGATTGGCTCTGGAGGGAGAGCGAAAACATAAATTTAATTATTCATGCTGGGGAAGTACATAGCCTGTGATTCAGCGACGACTTTTTAATAAGATTTAGTACAATTTTGACAAAGTTCAGAGGCTATTGACGAATGTTATTTTCTTTTATTTTATTTCCGTAGGTCGAAAATTTTTTGTTTTCCGAATCCAAAAATCCCCAAAAAATTAAGTGTGATTTTGTAAACACGATAACAATTGTTAGAATCATTACGGGAAAATGACTGAACTTCATATTTTGAATCTGACTATTCAGGAATTAGATTTAGGAATCACCTGATTTCCAAATCATTGGAGAAAGAAGGGGCGGGTGATTATTTCATGTTTTCTGTTACTATCGATCTGACTTGAAAAAATGAATCAATATAAAATACATTTTGAGTTAAAACATATTTTTCGTTAAATTAGAAATAACAATAAATAAATAAGATTTGCGAAGCAGGCCAGGGCTAGTGAGGTGCGCTCTTAAATTCTATGCCCCTCTCCCCATCCCACTCGTTCTACTTATATGAATCCCACAAACCAATTTGGTCGGAAAAATCATGAAATTTCGGAAAATAATTATTAAAAATATGGACACTGTGTAGAATTGACCATTTATATAAGTTGCAGATTGGCTGGGGAGTAACTTTGTATTTTATTACTTTATGAGATGCGCTCTCCCTCCCCAGCACCCCCCCCCCCCCCAGCTCCCCCCCCCCCCCCCCCCTATTCCTCCGATGACCCTTGAGATAATTTGTAAATTTCGTGAACTTATAAGACATCCGTTCTCTGGGCCTTATAATGACTTGAGTGGATGTGTGTGGTATGTGTTTGTGTCTAAGTTATTACACGACCCGAAGAAAGAGATGAATAGTTTCCGAAACATTGGCCAAATACTGTGTTTCGTATTTACATTACAGAACCTCGACTTCCCACAACATTCAAAATGTACTCTATCGATCATTGTTTTTGAAAAAACTTTCCACCTTTTTAAAAAAAAAAAAAAAAGAAAAAGACAATTGTGTTATGCACTTGTCACAGGTTGATATAAAGTGGTAATTGTACCAAGTGATCTCACTTTTATTTACTTATTTTTTCAGAAAATGTACGTTTATTCATTTCCCGAAAATGGATGAAAAGCTGATCCTCTTTGCAACAATATTGCATCAGTCGACCCTCTTGTTAGTTTTATAATCCCATAATCTGCCATAAAGTTCCTTGATTAACATAAAAAAAAAAAAAAAATCTAAATGATGCTATCTCTGTAGATTTATTATACTACTAGCAAGTTACTCTGCGTTGCCCTGTTTAACTGCCTCATGTTGCTTATGCACGATACCCGGACTAAGAATAAAACATTCTTTTCCTCCTCTCTCCCCTTTTCCAAAAAAAAAAAAATGTACATTTGTGAACTCTTCTCGTCGATATGACACCCATTGTGGTTGTAACAAATATAATTCTCTCTACACCCCTCCCCTCCCCTCCCCTCCCCCTCCCCTCCCGGATTCCGATGTATATTCTCTGCGTAAGTAAAGTGACGACTTTTAGCCCAAATGGTCGATAGGTTTTGAAGGAAGAGCGGAAACATAGTTGATTAATTCGTGCTGGGGAAGTAAATGTTCGGTGATTCACCAACGACTCTTTATTTATTAATTTTTTTCCAATCAGACTATCAGAAAGCATGAAACTCGAATGTAAACTCAACAACTTCTGTCCGATTATGTTAGGTTTATAACTCATGCCCGGGATTTAACTACGAGGTCATATCGCCTACTACCAGAGCGCTCTTTCGTCACTCTGGTGGACAGGAGCCCGACTCTAAATTTTGCCTACCCAAAATTTTTATTCACCTAGGGTAGGGGGCCTTTAACGAGTACCTGAAATCGTACAGGCTCGGGACCATCGCTTAACGTCCCATCCGAAGGACGGAGTGCAAAATTTTATTTTACCTCCAAGATAAAATAAACTAAGGGCCTCGGTCGGGTTTCGAACCCACGACCTTGAGTTCAGAAGGCAAGCAGGTATAGCACTGAGCTACCTGCGCCCTCTTCTGTCCGATTATATTCTTCATCTATATTTCGTATAGCTGTGGAAATAAAAATTCTTTATTCTAATTTTACGTTTTATAATTTTTTATTTAACAAATCTTTGGTATGGTTCGTCTAAAAGTGAAATCATATTATGTAAATTTGTTATTTTTTCAGCTTTTTGTCCATTGTGGTAATTGTTTTGTATTTCTGACTCCTGATATTTGTCTTTTTCTGTATGTTCTATTAATGAATCGAGCATGATTTTCTATTTTCCTTTAGGTTTAAAATCGGTTCAGCCGTAAATTGAAAAATAAATAATATATATAATATTTTCTGGAGTCATTACATCAGACTTACTAAGTTACTAACCGGGAAGATTAGTAATCCTGCATAAGGTTACTGATTGGACAACGCCGGATGGACCTGCTAGTATGAAATAAGCCCCGAACGTGAACAGTTGTATAAAATGGCCGCCCCTGGAGGAAGGGCTTTAACCCGCGCCCTCTACAGAGGTGGGCACAAGGCCTCCTAGATGTATATTTAGCCTCCTCTTTTCGACGTCAATGGCTCCCCCCTTTTCCTAGTTCCTAGTTCCTTCTCTGAACATCTTCCGCAAGGGTCTAGGTTGGCCCTGTCTTTATTCTTGGAACAATAGCCCCCCCCCCCCCCCCCCACCCCCCACCCAGGGGTTTCATAGAGGCTCGGACGGAAGGAAAGTACACATTACAAATAGGAGTTTCACAAGAAATTAACGCTATTGTATTGTTAATTAGCTTTATGAGGTCATATCGCCTACTACCAGATCGCTCTTTCGTCACTCTGGGCTCGGCTCTACTATGGGAGCACTAAACTTTGCCTACCTAGGTTTATTCATCTAGGATAGAGATCTTTAACGAGTACCTGACATCGTACAGGCCCGGGAACAATCCGTTATTCTATAGAGTAAATTATTATTCTATAGAATAAATTACTATCAAAAAAGGTGGGGGAAGCGGAAAGTGCTCAAATTTGGATGTATTTCTTTATCATCCCTGTTTTATACTCTAAATTGTAAAAAACGAAAACAATTTCAAGCCTGGAAGGGACTAAATGTACTTTATTGAGCAAACCCTCGGCCGGTTTCGAACCCGCGATCTTGAGCTCAGGAGGCTAACACGTTACCTCTGAGCTACCAGAACACAGTGTGAAATTTATGAGTTTTGATTTTCAAAATTCGAGCCCCCGCTCAATTTGGATGAAACTAGGTGCAAAATATTTGTGAAAGCTGGCTTTTTATCAGGTAATTGTGGGTTTCACAATCAAGGTATTATATGCCAATTGACAGCTGCCAAAACCCCGCGAAAATTTTAAAAAGTTTTAATTTTTTTTGTCTAAGTTTTTGTTAACGGATTTTTACAACTTAAATGAATGTTTTTTGGTTCGCTGATTACGAATTCAATATTTATTTTAGCCAAAAGTGGTCCTTATGTTGTCATTTTGGCCTAAAGTGGTCCAAATTCAATATATTGGCTATTTTTGCCACTGGCATATAATACCTTGATTGTGAAACCCGCAGTTATCTGATAAAAAGCCAGCTTTCACAAATATTCATCCAAATTGATCAAAAATTGAGCGGGGGCTCGAATTTTGAAAATCAAAACTCCTCTTATTGTTGTATTTAATTGAGTCATGTTCGTTCCCCTTGAGAAACAAATATAAATAATTAAACTGATGAAATATTTAAATTTCTCACTAAATGAAATATTCGGTTTGTGTTTTATTGATGGATTTACATATTGTTTACAATCCTTGTCGAATTCCTTAAAATTTAAAGATAAATATTATTTATTGCTTTTGAAGTGAGCGGCAAGAGAGATAATGTCAAAAGATAAAAATGTCGTCGGTGAATCATTGATAATGTGCGAATTAAACAACGAAGTTTTGTGGTCTCCTTCTGAAAGCAACCTGTCAATATGGCTGAAAATCAATAGGTGTCTTATTCAGGCACTTCTGAATCATATTAAATGTCTTATCAATTCGTTATTGCACAGACTGTTATTAGAATTTTTGAGTTCAACACGCCTCCCCATTGGTCTCCTCCGGCTGGTAGAGGTCGTCCTTATGGGGTTGTATATGTACATACTAGGTGTGCAATACATTCTGCTGTTTGCAAAAACTGAGTCAGGCATATCTGTATAAAAAACTCAGTTAATGTTTTAATAATTATCAGTAACTTCTCACCTTGTATGTTCTTTATGAATATATTAATACTTTAAATATATTTCAATTGAATTCAACGGATTTTTTCTAGCCTTTTTGTAGACAACAACAGCTGTGAATATTTTTATCGAAAAAAGTCGAAGTTTGTACGTTAGAACACTGAAAAAAACGGCTCAAAAAAAGTGGTGTCCGATGGTAAACCGAAAGGGCTTCGCCCGGATTTTTACATTTAAAATAGAAAAATTCTATTTTGCGCGAGAATTTTGTCTCTCAATTGATTTCAATGGGGATTTCGTTTTTCGGTGATTATTCCTCCTTGGTATGTTCGATTTCACATTTTTCAATTTCAATGTGATCGGTAAAGGGGTTTAGGGAGGAGTACGAGTACAACGAAATACATGAGTCGCCTAAGAAAGAGCTTCGTAAACTCAGCTCAATAAATCGGCAGTTATTTAGGTTTTGGTGTGACATATATATTATATGTAGGTATACATATACTGGGTCAGATGGTATGCATACCTAGGGACCATAGCATTATTTGGTGATTTTATCCCTTTCCTTTAAGCTCTACTTCGGGTCTCCTAAATTGTCCCTACCCAAATTTAACTAGGTCTCTAGTTTTTACTGGGATTTCATCTATTTACCCCTTCAAAAATACTTCCGATGGAATGAATATAATGTTAGTCACCTAATGAACTTATGGTTTAGAGGGAGAGAGTTAACTTATTTTATTATAAGTGATTCGAGCTGGGGAAGTATACTGCTGGTGTGTAATTTGAACAGATGTAACATGCTAGCGTACTGAGCTAAAGATCGCGGGTTCGAAACCCTTAGGTTTTTTTATCTGGGACGTGAAAAAAACCTTGACGCCGTTCTTCGGATTGAGACATTATGCGATGGTCTTGAGTTTGTGCGATGTTACGCATTCGTTAATTACCACTTACCCTAGGTGAATAAAAACCAAGGCAGGCAAAATTTAAGGTCCCCCAGAGTAGAGTGGGGCACATGACCACCAGAGCGACGAAAGAGCGCTCTGGTAGTAGGCGTTATGACCTCGTAATTAATTAAAGCCCGGGCATGGTTCACAATAACTAACTGTAATTTAAAATGGGCGGTAGAGGGACCCTTTGATATAGAAGCCGTTGCCAGTATTACATTCTGCCCCCAAATAAGTAGGGATGTTATTTAGTACGCAGACGTATTAATAGTGTGAAAAATGCAGTTCATGGCCCCAGAACAACTATTACCTGGCTGTAGTCGTGGACGCTACCCCTATCTGTCTGTATTTCTGGACATATCTCTCTTCACGACCTCTTTTTCATAATCACTTCATCTTTATCTTTCTTGGTAGGTAGGTCTTTAAGAGAAATATATATATATATATGTATATTTCTCCGTATATTTATATATGACGGCGTCAAATAATATATTTTACGAAAAATCTTCATGTAACGCCATCATATACTGAAATTACTTCATTTTACTTCACCAGCTATACGAAGTAATAGGGGAAGTTATGTAATCGGCGAAAAAATCGATATTGAGTTTTCACCGGAATTTCATATTTTCCCTGCTTTCAAAAATGAAAAAAAAATGGGTCCTCGTGTGTCTGTCTGTGAACACAATAACTCCCAATAGAATGAATGTGTCGACACGAAATTTTATATGCGATATATACTAATGTCTATCCAGAAGCTCATAAGATAACTCCTAATGATTTTGAGCCAAATCGGGCAGACGGAAGATTTGGGAGGGGGGAGGCCTGAACACAAACACTCAATAACTGCAGGTGTAATAAATGTATTGACTCACTATTTCATTTATAAATTCAAAAGCTCAGAGAGACGACACATATTGATTTTCTGCGAAATTGGTCTAAAGATGAAATGAACAAAACAACTTTGAAAACTAAACAATTCTCTTCTTATTTTGTTTCTTGGGAATGTATAAAATGTTAGTATAGTTTTTGGCATCCGAACCTCTTCAGAAATAGTCGTTTACTGTTGTGCTTCTTGCGTTATGCAACCACATCGGTTATCGCATGTAAACTGCAATATCTTTTGCGTTTTATGAGGACATATTACTAATATTGTGTGCTGAAGATGGCGTAATGCCATAGTCCCTGCAGGGGGGGGGGGGGGGGGGGGGGGCTCTTAAAGTTTATTTATTTTTCTATTATTTTCAGCAAGAAAGTGACGTGGTTGTAGGCTTTATAATTCCGTGCCCCAAGCTCTTTCAAAATTTTCAAGGGAAAATATAATGGTTAAACTAGTTGCCGCTAGGTTGTGCATCTGTTCTCTTTAGAACTATTCCAAGTTATGTTTTGCATGTTTCCTGAATGTTTATAACAGCTGACCAGTTGCTCCTTACTTCCCCCTCTCTTCGATGGAAAGGGGAGGTGATGTAGGCGGTAATGTTGAGTTTTCATAGGAATTTCATGTTTTCCGGCCCCCTAAATCAAACATGAAAAAAAATCTATGTGTCTGTCAACATATCTCTAGGCAGAGTGAATATATCGAAACGATATTGTATATGTGTGTCCGGAACCCCGTAAGGAGGACACCTATTGATTTTCAGTCAAATCGACAATAGGGAAGGGGAGGGATTATAAGAATGGCTAGGCTTTATGACTCATGCCCGGGCTTTAACTACGAGGTCATATCGCCTACCACCAGAGCGCTCTTTCGTCACTCTGGTGGACATGAGCCCGACTCTACTGTGGGAGTCCTAAATTTTGCCTACCCTAAATTTTTATTCACCTAGGACAGGGGTCTTTAACGAGTACCTGACATCGTACAGGCTCGAGACCATCGCTTTAGGTCCCATCCGAAGGACGGTGTGCTTACGTTTTTTTTACCTTCCAGATAAAATAAACTAAGGGCCTCGGTCGAGCCCCTTAACTTAAGCACGCCTTCCTTCGGATGAGACGTTAAGCGATGGTCCCGAGCCTGTACGATGTCAGGTACTCGTTAAAGACCCCTGCCTTAGGTGAATAAAAAATTGAATGACGAAAGAGCGCTCTGGTAGTAGGCGATATGACCTCGTAGTTAATAGCTCAAAGGAGCAATGGGTTTTGAAGGGAAACCGAAACTGTAATTGATTAATTCGTTGTGTGGAAGTGCATTGCCGGTGATTCACTTTGCCAGCTATACGCTGCAGAGGGGAAGTTATGTTATCAGAAAGGACTTGATCAAACTAACCTAGAAGGCTGAGGTAGTAGTGACATCTATTGAGAGTTTGACAAACATACCTTGAGAGGTATGTAGGGACATCTGTTGAGTTCTTGACAAACTAATTGCGTCACTACACATGTTTTCAAATCTGCGAGTTTCAGTATACAAAATTTCCAAAAACATTAGTTTTTGAGTTAGTTTTTTTGTTTTCCACCAAGGTACAGATTGATTTTTTAAATTTCAGGATGACACCGGTGTCAAGGGGAGGGAGGTGAACACGGACGATGAGTCGAAAGCATCAAGCGGTGAGTTGAACTTATTTTTTTTTCATTTAAATTATTTATTTTAATTAATTACAATTGTTATACTTTTTCTATACTAGTAATAAGATTTATCCAATATACTTTTTCTTTTATTTATTGGAAATGTACTATAAAAATGAACATTTTTAAAATGGATCGTTGTATTCGGAAATTGTGATATGAACATGCGCCGAAGCCACATGAGACTGCCTGATGTGACTCCTGTTTTTGTCTTATTTTGAAAATTGTCCGCTTTATTTCTTTCCTTGTTTTCGCGGACATGCACTTTTTATTTGACTAACAATAACTAAAAATATTTCAGTTTTTATTCCAAAAAATGTATTAATTTATATCTGCTAATAAAATGTCAAAATCAGCTTTTAATTCAGTTTTATTTTTCTATAAGTTGACAACCGTTTCAAATGACATATTTCCGACAGTTATATAACAGCTTCAAATCTGTTATTTTTCAATAAACTTGTGTTTCAATTAATCCTGATCAAATATCAAAATAAATATATATATTTTTTTCATTCTAAGTTTTAAAATCTAAACAAAATGTTTCGGTGGCCTACTTTCCAAAAAAATGGAAAAATGAAGTTTGGATTGGGGGAAGATTCAAGTATAAATATGTACTAACTGACATTTATAATGTTAACTAACCAACATTTAAAAAAATAAAGTATCAATAAGCAACATTTGTAAAGTTAACTAACATTTATAACGCTTACTAACATGCATAAAGTTAACTATTTATTATGTTTATTTTTAACGTTTATGCTCTTTCCGGTTTTATTTTCATTTAGGAATTTAGTGGGTTATTTAAATAATACGAATTAGCACTTCATAAAACACAATGTAACAGTACTGTACCAGTCTACGACAAAAACAACCTGTCGCACTGCCATTAGATGATGTGAACACACTACAATTTTTCATTAATTTTTGCTGTAATTTTTCAATGATGACACATTAATAGGAAAACCGTCATTTTTCAATGATAACACATCGATAGGAAAGCCGTCATTTTTTCAATGATGACACTTCGATATGAAAACCGTCATTTTTCATTGATGACACATCGATAGGAAAGCCGTCATTTTTCAATGATGACACATCGATAGGAAAGCCGCGAAACCTCCTTTAAACATTTGAGACCCATAGACCCACCCCTTTTGTACATTCTGCTCCAAATATGTAGTTTTTTAAAAATATTCATTGTACAGAAAGCCTCCTTACAATTTTTAAAAAATAGTTTTCATTTGTTCATTATTATTAATACGAGAGAGGATTAGTGACAGCCATTAAATAATGAAACTAAAGGGCGGTCCAGACACAACGTCTTATCAAACGATTTATCGATTCAGACAAGTCGTATCAAGTAAAACGGCGCGTGTAGACCACAAAACGTACTTCTTGCATGATCGAAATAAGGTTGTACGATAAGTCGAAAATTTGAAGTGCGAGGCATCATTTTATGAAAATTGATTCGACAAGTTGAAGCGTGTGGACAAACTTCAGTTTTATTGGAAATTATTTTAGTATATTTTCGTAGTACGTATCGCACTGTGTTGCTTTGTGTATGCGTATTTGAATATATTTTGCATTTGAAAATTTAAAAGCAATATGTCTGATCTTCGTCAGTGTTCCCGACAATTTTGAAGAGAATTTATTGAACTTTCTTCAATAATGTTTAGTTTATTTCTAATAAAAATATTTTCTAAAACTCACCTTTAGGTAGTCTTTTTTTAAAACCGTGTAGATAGCGTCACAAGTTTCCGGTATTATTTCACTCAGTGATTGCTTGGACCATGATGGTGGTGAATTCCAAATCTTTGTAGCTTCTTCCTGTTGCAAGAAATCTTAACGTGGCACTAAGTCTCTCATGAGCTGAAATGGCTTTTCTCATGAAGGTGTTTTGCCTTTTAATGTAAGGAGTAACAGCTTTTAACAAATGGTTGTAAGTTTCAGTGTCCATCCTCAGGTAATTACGCCAATCATCTGGTTCAAGTTCACGTAATAATCTGACATGAGAAAATTCCTGTCTTTTTAACAACCATTCCCTCGACCATCTTAATCTTAGATTTTTTCGTTTATTTCTACTTTTTATTGCAATGCAAATAGCATAGAGCGACCAAAGAAGAACTTCTTCCATGACCGAAAACGTCGCGAAACTAAAATTTGACCGATTAGTTGGAAACGTGTGGCCGCGCTATCTTTGTACTTTTTGTCGAACGATTTGCATGAACGTTTTATCGTTTGGTAAGACGTAGTGTGTGGACCGCGCTTAAAGATGGTGGCACTGTGACATTCCTCCGATCTAATTGGCTATTGATGTGGAAACATTGAAACCTCAACGTCTCACAATAACCTCTCCAGACACAGCCACACAGCCTTGTTCTCAACCAGTAAGCTGATCCATAAAGTGAAAGTGATTTTCTCAAAGGTCAACATTTTTTAATTAAATTTATATTCTTCTTTTTTTTTTTTTTTTATACTTCCTCTGATGTATAGGGGAAGTTATGTAATTCACACATTTAAAAGTATGTTTTTGTATATTTTTGCTCTTCCTCTGAATCAATCGACCGTTTGAGCTAAAAATCAACAGTTAACTTACACAGAGACTTCTCAATCCTCATACTAAATTTCATGTCGATACATTGAATACAACGACAATTATTGGGGATTTTGAGTCGAGATCCCCTCTTCCCTTCCATTGATTTCGCGGAAAATTAATAAATAACTTTGAATTTATATATGGAATTTTGTGGCGGTCGGAAAACATGAAGTTACATTGAAAACTCAACGTCGAATTTCTGACTAACTTCCCTTCTACTTCGTCTAGATAAAGTATCGACAGAACAGGAGGGGGGTTCCTCTAAAAAAAACTCTAATAATTGTAATTTATCAAGACAGAATTCGATATAAGGATGGAGAAGTTCCTGAGTGTAAGACACCCAGTGCCGGATTAAGCGAATAGGAGGCCCTAGGCCCTTAACATTTTTGGGCCCCCCCTTTTTTTACAAACTGCAATAAAATGTTTATTTATATGCATTTAACAATGGATTTATATTATTACTAAGGTATAAACATGAAATAAATTTTATTTTTTGTTAAAGTATATATTCTTTTCAGAACTAAAATTACAAAAACGTGTTATAAACAATATCAATTTATAATATAAACGTTGATATAATATTTGTCTTTGAAAATCTTTCTTTCTACACTTGACGTCGCTAAAATCATTGACGATGTCTTCAAAATCAATTTAACGAAGAACATCTGATTCAATGAACATCAAACTCAGCATGTCTAATCGTTCTTGATGCATAATGCTTCTTTGCTCTCTTTTGATTAGGATTGTAAATTATTTGCCGTAAATACAATGGTAGATATGATGAATGTATAGATATAAAAAAATGATCAAACATAAATTTGATTCATTGGTAAATTTTTAATGAATAAAAAAAATTTATAATTTTGAATTTTTCTGATTAAACTTTTTTTTTTTTTTTTTAAATCCATTTTCGATTTTTACGGGGGCCCTTCATCGACGGGGGCCCCAGGCCATGGCCTAGTCCGGCCTATTGGGTAATCCAGCACTGAAGACACCTATTGATTTTCAGTCAAATTAGTTGAAGAAGAAAAGAGGATGAGTGAAGACTTATTTGATTCCAAATAATTCGATGTGGGATGTACATTGTCGATGATTCACCAATTATTTTATTCATTTTTTCCCACACTTTATTCAAGAACTATTGCTAAATTTGTTTACAGACCTTAGTGTTTATTTAGGGACAAATGATAATTGTGTGTGAGCACATTCGGGATACAATTGATTTATATTGGAAATTACCCATAATTGTGTAATATATTTATTAATAGACAATTAAATACTATAGTAGATAATAAATAAAATCTCCACGTGTTTCTTTCTAGAGTTCAAAGAAGAAAAAAAAATATGGTAGAAAAAATATGTTTATTTATACAGAAGAGGAATGGTGGGTGGACCAAATTATATTTGCAGGTAGATTTGGCGATGGTACAACTTGGTTACGTACATGCTCGAGAGGCTATGACCTTATTGGCTCCTCAACACACTAAATTTCACATTTTTTTTTCATTATTAATTTTTGTTTTTTAACTAAACTAGTCTTTCATCAGTCCGCATGACGACGACAAATATTATAATGTTTACTTATAGCTGATTCCACTTCGCAAGCCTTCTTTCATTATGAACTGTTAAAAAGTATCGGTCAATCACCAGCTACTTCCTCAGCGCAAATTAATCAACAAATGTTAATTCTTCTGAAACTAATCTGCCGATTTGATTATTGATCAATGAGATATACAAGTTCATGGAGGTGCCGGTAGGGTGATAGCTTACTGAGCTCAAGATGGCGGGTTCGAAACCCGGCCGATGTTTTTTTAACTGGGAGGTGAAAATGTAGGACTTCCGTAGTAATCGTGCTCATCATATCGTCCCAAAAGCCCTCCTACATCATCCAAATGCTCCAATTTAAATCCCATATCCATCAGAAAGTCACCAGATCCCGTTCCTCTGATCTTTACCTCCCTTCCCACAGGACAACAACCTACCACAACTCAGATTCGCCATGCTCCTACTCTTCTTTCATTTAAGTCCCTACTTTTCCAGTATATCTCCTAACTCAACAAACCTCTGATTCCTAAGGCAGGCTCCTATGAGATAGTTCTCGTCTTCCTATAAGTCTCTCTCTCCGCTGGACCGATTGTCACTCTTCTGTTTCATCAGTCCAGTTTTTTACAATTCATTCATATACCGGTCATTATTGTTATCATGTTGGACTTTATTATTCATATTTGTTTTTCTATTTTTATTTTTTATTTCTCTTTATTATTTTCACTAGTTTATTACATTGTTTTACTGATTGCCTGTTTTTAACATTTAGTATTTACTTCCAGAGACCTCTTTAATTTTACTTTATATTTATTCTTTTCAACTGGCTGATACTTGTATACTCTTGTTTATTTTTTATGTTATTATTCTTAGGGGACATATGTCCCAGAATAAAGATTATTTTTCATTTCATTCCATTTCATCAGAGTGACGAAAAAGCGCTCTGGTAGAAGGCGATATAACCTTGTAGTTAAAGCTCGGGCATGAGTCATAATAACTATTATTATTATATAAATATATTTATTAGAAAAAAAAAAGAAAAACTTACTTTTTAAAAATATTGTCTATTTCACAAAATATATATAAGATATGGAAATTCCTTTCTGTATTGTTACCATCTTCAGCTGCAGTATTTATTAAGTCGTGACTTAGGATGGTAGCAAGACCGAAAATACTTCCATATACTATAAAATTATTAAACGGGAGTATTAAAACATATAAAACTAGAGAGGTATCTAAAGTAAAACAGAATTTATAGAAACAAAGTATAATAAAACAGGTATTGGTACCTAAAGTCTTCCATCCCGATAACTGCTATTGTAAAATAACTGATACTTGTGAACTGATAGTTAGAAAGTCGCTGTTCCCTTGTTCGACTCTTCGTAAGGAGGGAGGAGTTAAACAGTAGTAGCAGTGATTTCAAAGTTGCAGTAAAGGTTGGTAGCAGCAACTCAGAAGTAGCACTTTGCCCATCACTACTACCTTTACACTTCCCCCCTGCGATGACCCAGTTCCAAGTGGGAGGTCCTTGCCAAATGCACCAATTGCATTTATCGTCCTACCATTGACCTTAGTTTCTCATCCTTGAACGGATACTATCGGATAGTATGTTATATATATGTGGTTGGATCAGCACATAATTCCCTTATCAAAATTATCATATCAGAAGACTATTATTTTTTTTTTGTTTACCTTATTGCTGTTTTTCTTGCACTGAAGGTCAAGGTCGAGAAAAAGTTATGTGGGGGGGGGGGGGGGGGGGGGGGGGGGGGAGGGTTGGTGGTTGAATAATATTTTTATAATGACGTGACAAAACAGAGGTTGTTTTGAAAAATCAGTTAAGGGTCAAAATTGTGATAAAAAAATTTTGGCAAGAAGTATTTTGAGAAATTAAGGTCAAGGGCAAAACATTTAATGCGTCTTAAATGGCATCGGCATATCAAAAGGAAGCTTCAAGTCTTTTATTTTAGAGGGAAAATACGTTTCATGTCTGGAGTAGAGGGCATAGTAAATGAAAAAAGGGTTTTTTCCTTGTTAACTTGCACAACTGTACGAATGGCGACTAATCGTAGCAAATGAAATAAAAAATGATAGATAAAAAAAAACTTTTTTGAACACTTAAATTGTCTAATTCCACAAACATATACTTAAATGTGTACCGGTTTCGGCTTACGCCATCGTCAGCACAATGTTCAACAATAATCAATTATTGTTGAACATTGTGCTGACGATGGCGTAAGCCGAAACCGGTACACATTTAAGTATATGTTTGTGGAATTAGACAATATAAGTGTTCAAAAAAGTTTTTTTTTATCTATCATTTTTATTTCATTCATTAATATTGCCACTATATCAACACAGAACGCAAAAAATGTATTCGGACATTAATCGTAGTAAGATATCCAAGTCCGTATCTAAAATTATTACAATCGCTAATATTCAACATTTGATTTACATACAACTCCTAAATCCTCATACTATATTTTGTGTCGATACTTTCATTACATTGACAGTTACAGTAGAACCTCGATTATCCGGGGCACGGATAAATGAAAACCATGGTAACCGAGACACTTTTTATTTAACAAATTTTGTGTGTATATTGTCATGTTATAACGTTATCAGGGCTTTAAATATGAAGTAATCCTTCTTTGTTTTTTGTGGTTTGAAATGATTTTCCTTACTTCAGATTTAATTTTTATCTAATTCATGACGTCATGGAAGGCAAAATTTTCCTGTTCACAGAAGTTCAAGAGTTCATCAACTTCTTACATTGCTTGACTTGTCTGAATGTTTTCTTCTTCAGCGCCAAAACTGTCATCATTGTCACTCTCATCGACCTCTCGAACCTATACTTACTGCTTACACACCACGGTTAATCGTGAACACGAATAATCGAGACACGGTTAATCGAGGTTCTACTGTATTAAAGTTTTTGAATTGAGCGCCAAATTTTGTCTTCTCACCGTGCTCTATATAATCTTATTATCTAAGTCCGCCCCTGCGGGTCATCTGGTTATTGGTGAGATTTCTGGTTATCGTCGCTTTTTTCGCTCAAATATTTAGTATCTGTAACTACCGTATCTTATTATTACATACTAGTAAACTAATTTTGAATTTGACTTTTTAGTTTGTAAAAGAGTTAGTAAGTAAAATGATTATCAAACAATAACGATTGATAAAAATAATATTCCTTTTTTTACTTAGTTTTATAGATTGGTCGCTAACAGAGAGTGACAAAGGAATTTTATATTTCCCCTTCTCCTGAATCGAAAAAATAAATATTCATTTCATAACTGTATAGGTTAGGTTACGTTTTATGACTCATGCCCGGGCTTTAACTACGAGGTCATATCGCCTACTACCAGAGCGCTCTTTCGTCACTCTGGTGGACATGAGCCCGACTCTACTATTGGAGTCCTAAATATTGCCTACCCTAAATTTTTATTCACCTAGGGTAGGGGTCTTTAACGAGTACCTGACATTGTACAGGCTCGGGACCATCGCTTAACGCCCCATCCGAAGGACGGTGTGCTTACGTTTTTTTTACCTCCCAGATAAAATAAACTAAGGGCCTCGGTCGGGTTTCGAACCCACGACCTTGAGCTCAGAAGACAAGCACGCATACCACTGAGCTACCGGCGCCCTCTATAACTGCCGATAGAATGAATATATTTTTGGATTTAGGGGATCGGAAAATATGAAATTCAATTGAAAACAGAATGTCGAATTTCTGACCGATTGTATAACTTCCTCTATACATCGTACAGCTGGGAAGTGAAGAAAGGCTGTGATGTGATGTGTGATGGAAGAACCCCTGTGCCACGGAATCTAGGTTCTATTTCTGTGTTTGGGGGGAGGCGACCTGGCGGGTAAAGAACCGAACTCTACGAGCTGTGGGTATATACAATAGTACAGACGTAGGTGAACCTGTAGTGCAGTGGTCGGCACCCTTATAGCGTGGTTATATGAGACAAATCAAACTATAGACATTAAAAAAAAAACTAGGCAAATATCAGAATTTGCCATTTTCATTTTATATTGTTCATGTCAAAAAAGTAAAGTTAATAAAATTGTTGTTACCGTTGGCGGCCCTTGGGACCCCTCTACTGCTTCAGTGACTTGAGGTCAATGTCATCATCGTACAGACCAAATAATACGATATTAATTATTGTTATTTAACGTTACGTTAAACTGCTTCTCTCTCTTTAGATATATCTTACGTAATGTATGAGAGATTTACAGATATAAAACACATACAGACGAGTTCGGGTATCACAAGGTCTTTTTAACTTCTTAGTCAGCAAATAAAAAAAATTGTATTTTATTTTTTTTCCTTGAAATTTTTGTAACGTACACATGTCCCCTTTTTGTTCAGGGTCACTGAGCGCAGAACTGACCTAACTAACCCCTCCCTCGGGGTTACTGGGCGGCGGAGGGTCAAACTACTACGCAACTTTTCAGGTCTCATCGATATATAAATAAATAAAACAAAATGGGGGGCGAGGGGAGGGGAGGGGGGGGGGGGGGGGGGGGAGAGACACAAGGGTAATATTACAGCGTCAAAATGCAACGATTTATGAAGTTTTCACTCTCCCACAAAAAAAAAAATTTACAGATTTCGTTGAAAATCAGTAGGTGACCTTCTCTCGGATCGGACTTCTCAGTGGTCCTCCTCTGGTACTTTGACCAAATCGGCTGAAAACTAACAGCATATACTTTTCATGAGGTTCAAGTAAGGAAAGTAGGACATTTCAGCCAAAAAGTTGGGCTTTTTCATTTGACTTACCCCTACTTTTCTATACGATGTAATTAGTTAGAAATTCGATGTTGAGTTTTCACTGGAATTTAACATTTTCCGACCCCTGATTCGAAAAAAGAAAAAAAAAAGTTCTGACTGTTTGTGTGTCTATGAACAAGATAACTCCCCTTAAAATGAATGTATCGACACGAAATTTTATATGTATATCCAATAACCCATAAGGACGACCAACTATTGATTTTGGAGGGGATTAGGGGACTCTTTGGCCCAAAAAAACCTAAATACTTCCGTTCTAATGAATGTATCGACACGAAATTTCATATTTAAATTCAAAGCCGTACGAGGAAAATAACTTTCAACTTTCAGTGAACTCGGTCGAAGGGAAGGGGATGTTCAGGGGAGGGGGCTCAACTCAAAAACTAATAACTGCCATTGTAATGAATTTATCGACACAAAATTTAATAGGAGGATTTAGGAGCCCCTATGTAAGTCAACTATTGAATATTAGCGCAAACAGTTGACTGGTTATGGAGGAGGGGGGGGGGGGGAAGTTAATTGATTAATTCGTTGTGGGGAAGTACATTTCCGGTGATTCACTGACACATTTTTTTTTAAATTCATGACGGAAGCAGAATTTCCAATGAAAACTTAACGTAGGTTTTAGAACTTCTAGAACTACATATATCTGTGAAACTAAAAAATAAAATAAATATATAAACAAGAAAAGTAGGCATGGAGGGGTAAGACAAAGCAAAATGGTTTATTCAATCGTATCTATGACGTCATTTACGGAGGGGGAGGGGGGGGACATTTCAAATTACGATCCCTTAGATTAGTTAGAATTTCAAATGTTCAAGGGCAGGTCTCATGTCGGCGACCTGACTCAAGATCGGCGAGTCCGTCTGCCTGACAAATGGACACGTTACTTTGTCTCCAGCCGTCACAACAGACCTACCTCGGAAGAGGTTGACCACACTACGGGGCCTCAAGGCTTCAACACTTTCTGTAGGAGAGGAGGGGGTTGTCTTTCGAGGTTAATGTGTAAATCACATTTCAAACCAATTCCATCAGAAATAGTTAGTTATTGTCCGGGCTTCAAGTGCGAGGTTATGTCACCTACTACCAAAGCGCTCTTTTGTCGCTCTGGTGGACATGAGCCCGACTTAAATGTTGCCTACCCTAAATTTTTATTCACCTAGAGTAGGGGTCTTTAACGAGTATCTGACATCGCACATGCTTAACGTCCCATCCGAAGGACGGTGGGTTTAAGTTTTTTTTCACCTCCCAGATAAAAAACTTAAGGGTCTCGGCCGGGTTTCGAACCCGCGATCTTGAGCTCAGTAGGCTAGCACGCTACTTCTGAGCTATCGGCGGCGCCCTCTGGTCATAAATGTTTTGGCAAAAGACTAGGTACCCAAAATGATAGTATTTTTAAATTGATAAACTGAGCGCTGGGGGGATAGTTTAGGTAACCTAGCTACGAGGCTATCCATGTTCCTGGATTTTGTTAGAATAGCATAGAATCTCTTTAACCTAAAATGTACCTCTCAGTTTTATTTAAACTTTTATTTGAAGAAAGTTTTAATTGATTTATTCAAATAAACGATATCTTGTAGAATGAACACTTACTTAAGCCCCGAAGTAAAGTGCTCTCAATTTTTGTCCAGTTAACAGTCCAGTAAATATTATATGAAGGAAGGGCTTGGTCTTATAAGTCTCTAGCTGTAATAGAGGCCGAGATCCCTACACACGCTCTGATGAAACCTGAATATCTTGGAGACGGCATACCCGATTTCCACCAAACATGGCTAAGAACCATCTCGCAAATACCAGGAAAAAAACGCTTTAAAATCAGTTCAGCCATCTTGGAGCTACGATGCCACAGACAGACACACACAGAAAAAGACAAAGGGTTCAAACTTATAACATCCCTTATTTTGCGTCGGGGGTTAAAAATGATCTAAGATAGCAGATTTGACATCATCTTAAGCAATTATACTCTTTCCAAATTAGATCACTCACAAAAATCCAATCAAAGTCTGATCACGTTCAGAGGACTTTGAAACGAGAAATTCTGTTCAATACTCGATCTCGGTTTTTTGCATGAGTACAAGATTTCTTTATAAATAATTAAGTGATATGTTCTGGCATTGATACTTGTAGTAAAAATTTAATCCGCATAATGAACAATATTTTAAAAATAACTTTAATAGTGATGAATTGTTTGTGTAGATTGTGGGAATGTTTTGTGAGTGTTTGAAGGTCGTAGATATGAGAGCCAGCTGCTCCTCACATGGTCGGTTCGACGCAATCCTCTTCTGTTCCAGGCACAACCTCCCCTTCGTGTCTTCCTCACATGGCAACTCTACTTCTCCAACTTGAATAACTACTAATAAAAAGTTTCCGCTCTCTTTCTAAACCGTTCTGCTTAAAATCAGTGTTGAAGTTATCTATTTGATTTCTGGGTCCAGATACAAAAATTCGTGTCGATTCATTATCTCTATGGAGAGTGTGTTCACAGATTAGATATGATGAGATATATATGCTATGGGTAAAGTTAGATTAACGGTTAAACCTAGGATTACCCGGGTAAACCTAGTAGTACCCGCTGTCGCTTGGTTAAAGTCCAAAATATAATTGAAATAGTTCACGTTTCGGGCTTTACTCGGGTAAAGTATATGTTAAAGCTAGAACCTGTACTACTTCAAATATAGGAACGACGGGAGGGGCAGATATATCGTCCGGTTTACCCGGGTAATCCTAGGTTTAACCGTTAATCTAACTTTACCCATAACATATATATTCAATCGGTCAGAAATTCCATGTTGTTTTCATCAGATTTCCTCTTTTCCAACTCCCTGACTCGAAAAATGAAGAAAAAAAAAAATTTGTCGGTGAATCACTGGCTATGTATTTTCCCAGAACGAATTAATCAATTAACTTTTCGCTCCCTCTCTAAAACCATTCGATCGTTTGCGCTAATAATCAATATTGACTTACATACTAAATTTTATGTCGATACATTCATTACATCGGCAGTTATTACATGTCTTGTGTTAAGCTTCCCTCCCTTCCCTTCGGCCGATTTGGCTGATAACCAATAGGTGAAGTCCTCAAGGAGTTCTGGATACATGTAAAAATTTGGTGTCGTTACATTCATTCTATCGGGAATAATTCTATGAAATAATAAATTCTATGTTCATGGACACACACAGACATCGGGAGTTATTGTGTTCACAAGACACACATACAGATATCGGGAGTTATTGTGTTCACAAGACACACACAGACATCGGGAGTTATTGTGTTCACAAGACACACACACACAGACATCGGGAGTTATTGTGTTCACAAGACACACACACACAGACATCGGGAGTTATTGTGTTCACAAGACACACACACACAGACATCGGGAGTTATTGTGTTCACAAGACACACACACACACACACAGAGACATCGGGAGTTATTGTGTTCACAAGACACACATACAGATATCGGGAGTTATTGTGTTCACAAGACACACACACACACACAGACATCGGGAGTTATTGTGTTCACAAGACACACACACACAGACATCGGGAGTTATTGTGTTCACAAGACACACACACACACACACACACACACACACACACACACACACACACACACACACACACACACACACACACACACACACACACACACACACACACACACACACACACACACACACACACACACACACACACACACACACACACACACACACACACACACACACACACACACACACACACACACACACACACACACACACACACACACACACACACACACACACACACACACACACACACACACACACACACACACACACACACACACACACACACACACACACACACACACACACACACACACACACACACACACACACACACACACACACACACACACACACACACACACACACACACACACACAGCATTTTACGTTATATTCATTACATGAGCAGTAATTGGAATTTTTGAGTTAAGCTCCCCTCAGATTCTCTCCTACCCTTTGGCCGATTTGACTGAAAATAAATAGATGTCGTCCTTAGAGAGTTTTGAATACATATTGAAACATTGATTTTATTGGGAGTTATCGTGTTCTTACACAGACAGACGGACAGCATATATATATATATTTTTTTTTTCATTTTTGGAAAAAAGTTGAATGAAATTTCTGTTAAAACTCAGCATGGATTATCTGACCGACAGCTGGGGAGGAAAACAGGATGTGGGATGTGGGGTAGTTTATATATTTTATGGAGGGAATATAAAAGATTGTGGCTCAAACAGTGGTATATGGTACATATTGAGCCCATTTAAGGACTAAATACATAATTCATAATAGTTTATAGACTTTGAAACGGATGTCAATATATTCAAATTATATATGAAACACTACACAAATCCATCATCGACCACAAGTCGGAAAAGAGCTGATATGGGTCATCTGTGTACTTCCCCAACACGCATTAAAAAATATATTTTAGCTTTCCCTCAAAAACTAATGTGAGTCATGCCCGGGCTTTAACTACGAGCTCTTTCGTCACTCTGGTCGACATGAGCCCGACTCTACTACATTTAATTAGATCAAAGTTGGCAAATATGAGCTACAATTGTGTCTATGATGGAGCTCTCACAAAGTTTCAACCGCACAAACACTGACAGACATCATCTCAAAATATGATCAGGGGCCCTTGAAACATAGAAGTACTTCAAATATTTGATCTCGGATTTTCGAACGAAGACAATACTTCCTTTATACTAAAGATATTAGAGAATAAAAATAAATTCTAATGTAATAACAACAAAAAAGCTTAGAAAAAAGCCTCAAATTTCCAATTGAGACATTGAGACTGATTGAGAATTTATTTTAAATTTCATTTTAGTTAGTTATTATGACTCATGTCTGGGGTTTAACTACAATGTCATATCGCCTACTACCAGAGCGCTCTTTCGTCACTCTCGTGGACAAGAGCCCAACTATACTGTGGGAGTCCTAAATATTGCCTACCCTAAATTTTTATTCATCTAGAGTAGGGGTCTTTTAACGAGTATCTGACATTGCACTTGCTCGGAGACATAGCTTAACGTCCCATTCGAAGGACGGCGTGCTTAAGTTTATTTTACCACCCAGATAAAAAAAAATTAGGGCCTCGGCCGGGTTTTGAATCCACAATCTTGAGCTCAGATGGCAAGCATGCATACCCCTGATCTACCGGCGCACTCTACTTTAGATAATATAATAACATCATAAAAAATTTCATGTCGATATATGTATACATTATAACGGCAGTTATTGGGGTTTCTGTGTGATGACGCCCCAATGAAATTTTGGCCCTCCCCAGAATGAAATTTCGTGTTGATATATTAATTCTATCAGGAGTTATTGTGATGAAAGACAGGCAGCAATTTAAAAAAAATTTGGATCTGCCCCGACTAGTAGTTAGGAGGACAATCCGCTGCAATTTTTATTTTTTTTAATTACTGAAATTTAAATAGCAGATATATTTTCAAATATGTTTTATAATGTCTGAAATTTAAATAGCAGATATATTTTTAAATATGTTTTATAATTTCTGAAATTTAAATAGCAGATATATTTTTAAATATGTTTTATAATGTCTGAAATTTAAATAGCAGATAATTTTTTAAATATGTTTTATAATGTCTGAAATTTAAATAGCAGATATATTTTTAAATATGTTTTATAATGTCTGAAATTTAAATAGCAGATATTGCTTTTTTTCTTTGTTTTCCTTTTTTTCTTATAACATTTTTTTAAAATTCATACTAGACCCAGATTATTAAATTTCTTTTACAAATATAATTTCACTTGAATCAGAACTACAAGTGTGTACCATGCCAATAAATTCAGTACAATTAATGTTATCAATATTGATGGCCTTTTCAGTGGTGTGCTGATGAAATCAGTACGAATGTAGAACAATCATTAAGGCATTTGAAAAACAAAAAAAGCTCTTAAATAAAATTTAAAACTGAACAGCCATATTGTTGTAATGGGACATTACAACATGGAATAATTAATATTTTTAAAATTCACTTTCATCAATCAAAATGTTACTGAATACATCTTTTATTGTAATTGATCTTTAAAAATTCAATTTGTATATAAATTGGTAAACCGTATTTAGCTATTAAATGTTTTTTAAAAATAAACTTGTGCTCCTAGACTGTTATTGGAACCTGTATCGGTTGTGATGAGGCAACGGTGACAGCATGCAATGAAACAAACAAAATAATTGGATATTAAATTATGAAGAGCAAAGTGCTATTAAAATGTCATCATCAATGGCAATAAACCAGGGCTTCCACATAGTTTTTTTAATTTTCCCTTCACCATGAATAAAATTTCCCTCCTTTTCCCAGTGAGATTTCCCACTATTTTTCCCATTTTTTTTCAAATTTATTATAAAAAATACGGTAACAACATGGAAATGTTTGTATATTACGCGTATGAACATGGTCTATGTTCGTTGTTCGATTTTACTTCAAATGCTCGTACGTCTGGCAACACTGTTCCTACCCAATCATGATTCCCGAGTGACGTCAGACATGATCACGTGGGACATCGGTCCGTCGGCCTCGATCGGTCTTAATAGTAATGGTGGTTAGGTTTTTTTGAAACTTAACAGATGATATTACATGGTATCCGGAATGCCCCAGTCTGAAGAGTGGAAAAATTCCCTTTTTTTCCCCTTTTTCCCTTTTTTCCCTACAGCATCTCCATTTTTTCCACAAAATGGGAAATTTCCCACGATGTGGAAGCCCTGCAATGTACTTGCCCAGCATGAATTAATCAATTTAGTTGTCGCTCTCCCTCGGAGACTTCTGAATCCAGATACTGAATTTCTTGTCAATACATTTATAATATTGATAGTTAATTAGAATTTTTGAGTTAATCCCCCCTTCTCTGACACCCCCCCCCCCCCTTCCCTTCTTTTCGCGGGAATTAAAACGCCCTCAAAGTCCCAAGAAGTAACTCACCAAGTCTTTTCGCTATTTTTTTTTTTTTTTTTTTTTTTTTTTTTTTTTTTTTTTTTTTTTTTTTTTTTCATCTCAGTTATGGCCTTATGCTTTTTTCGCTATAATCTCCCCAAAAATTTTCTACAACGCAACATAATTTTTGGGTTCAATGCCAAACAAGGAAAGGAATATGTAATATGCAAATGATAACATTAGCTGAGAACATAAAATAAAGAGGGAGGCTCACGTGCTGCTATCTGTCTGTCGAAGGAGAACCTGTCCTCTCAGACACGATCATCTTTTTGGTTTATTTTTTATACATATATATATATATATATATATATATTTTTTTTTTCTCCTGATGCAATATGCCACTGAATTGCAGTCTGTGTGGATAGACATAAATAGATAGGTGGCTCATTGACACTAACTTCAATTTGTTGATAGATAAATAAAACTCTTCACTATTGGAAAATTTCCTCAAACACTAAACTCATTGACAATTAAAGAATGTTGTTAAACACGGTGTTATGCAAAACAATGTTGTTAAACAGCGAGCCATGGTGGCCGTGTGGTCTAGAGCGTAGAGCGTTGGTCTCACCTAGGTTTGCGGGTTCGAATCCCGTCCGGGAGTGAGTTTTATTTTTATTATTAGATAGAACTCCCTCCCGGGGCCATGGATGTCGTAAATAATTAGGTAAACACCATTATAAGAGTCATGGCTAATATGCATCGTACTTAAGGCCAAAAAAAATATGAAAAACAAAAACGCCAAGTGAAAATGTTTGGATAATGAGCGTTCTGCTGTAAAAGTAAACTGGATCCTTCCATTTTTATGAATAGAATGGAACAAGTTCGTATATGTCAAATAAATGATTGTGAGGCGTCGTTCGAAAATGAACCATATCTTAGTTTTTGTAGACTTTGAATGAGCGGATAATAAATGAGTAGAAGGGGAAAAAAAAGTTAAACACGGTGTTGTTCAAAACAATGTTTGCCATATGGTCTATAGCTATAAAAGTTAAACACGGTGTTGTTCAAAACAATGTTTGCCATATGGTCTATAGCTATAAAAGTTAAACACGGTGTTGTTCAAAACAATGTTTGCCATATGGTCTATAGCTATAAAAGTTAAACACGGTGTTGTTCAAAACAATGTTTGCCATATGGTCTATAGCTATAAAAGTTAAACACGGTGTTGTTCAAAACAATGTTTGCCATATGGTCTATAGCTATAAAAGTTAAACACGGTGTTGTTCAAAACAATGTTTGCCATATGGTCTATAGCTATAAAAGTTAAACACGGTGTTGTTCAAAACAATGTTTGCCATATGGTCTATAGCTATAAAAGTTAAACACGGTGTTGTTCAAAACAATGTTTGCCATATGGTCTATAGCTATAAAAGTTAAACACGGTGTTGTTCAAAACAATGTTTGCCATATGGTCTATAGCTATAAAAGTTAAACACGGTGTTGTTCAAAACAATGTTTGCCATATGGTCTATAGCTATAAAAGTTAAACACGGTGTTGTTCAAAACAATGTTTGCCATATGGTCTATAGCTATACTTTTTGTATGTTTTTAAAACGATGTTTACACGAGTAATGTGTACCACATCTATTGTGACATCCGGGGAAAATCACAACTTTTCATTTAATTTACAGTCCTTTACAATATTTATCAATTGTATTAATTGAAGACTGAAGTAGATCAAGACGGTCAAATTAATTGTTACTTCCTCTATACGTCATATAGTTGGGGAATTTTTTTATTATATATATAAAATTCTTTATTTACCAGATCAACATGAATTTGTTTTGCATGGTATAATTACATAATTGAAAATCTATGCGTTAGTAACATTTGGCAAATGAAAATAACTTTTGGGATACATTTACCCCTTAAAGTATGTTTAAGCAATTAATCAATAAAACAGAAAAAGTATAAAATGAACAGATATTTAGAACATGCAGATGGCTGGAGTAGCAGTAACATAATGAACAATTTAAGGAGGGAAAACTGATAGTAAAAGTTCATAATATAATGTCCTGAATGAGACGCGGTTTTAAACGAAGTGTTTCGGAACGAACCCCTAACTTAAACCTCCTAGCACCTTTAACTGATGGTAAGTTATCATGATATTTCCTGAATTTCCTCCTGATGAAGTCGTCTAGTTGGGGAATTTTAAATTTGTCCTTTTAATCTGCTATCAGACTTCAGTTAATATTATTGATAAATAAAGGACTGTAAATTACATGAAAAGTTGAGAGTTTCCCCGTCCTTCAAAATGATTTGCTGTGGTCATCTATCAGAAATGTTCCAATCTATATGTGCTTCTGTGAACACTATAGAGAACACATTCAGAAACCCATAGATACAGGGCTCAGAAAGGTCTTTCTCTCTTTCTTTATAGAGGTGCTCCACTCAGTGCATGATAACGCAATGTTCGCTTACGAAACCCTTCAGTGTGTGATCTGATATTGTGACCTGTAATATTATCACCAGAATTTCATATTTATGAGTGTGTCTCTTTGTCTTCATGTCTTTGAACACGTATAAGTTTCAATTAAATTAATATATTGACACGAATTTTTATATGTGGTTCCAGGAAGTTAATATAACTCATGCCCGGGCTTTAACTACAAGGTGATAATAAAGACAAAATATGGAGCCAATTAACATTTAAAATAGTAATTAATTTCATTTTGTAATACTGACTAAAAATTGAAAAGAATTGCGACAAAGTTGCAGGCGCAGTAACTTATTGTAGTTTTGGTAATTGTTACGTATTTTTAAATTGTTATATTTTATTTATTAGTTAATGATTGACATGAACTGTAAAAGCTCGTAAATTCTAATCTAATTTTTGGTTTATGTATGTTCAGATTCACCACCTGAAGATGACAAATTGCCGAAACTAGTTGTGGTTTAAATAAAAAAAATATATTTTGGACTGATAAATCTAATTACTTATTTAACAAGCTAGTCCACTACATCTGCCTACCACCAAGAAATCTACTACTTTGGGGGTCCTAAATCTTGTTTACCTAAGTTTATTTACCTAGAATAGGTATCTTTAACGAGTACCTGACATCGTACAGACTCCGGATCTTCGCTTAACGTCCCATCTAAAGGACGGCGTGCTCACGGCTCACCTCCCAGATAAAAAATTTAAGGGCCTCGGTCGGGTTTTGAACTCGCGATTTTGAGCTCAGCAGGCTACCACGTTACCTCAGCTACCGGCGCACTCTATATATATTTTTAAATTATTCATATTTCTTGTTTTTTAAATATTTATTTCCTATTCTTAAAAACTAATAAATTTAATTTAATTGGATGTTTCCAATAGCATAACTATTATTATTATCTTAATTTCAAATTTTATAGGTATTTATAAGGCCGTGGATAATACAGTTAGATAATATTCAAAACACTCACAACTCATTTGAACTGATTAATTTGAACAATATTATGTCATCATTTCGAAATGTATTACTATGTACTTGACATGAAATTCTATGTGAAATATAAGGGAAGTTATGGATTTCAGATTCCAAATATTAAAAAAAAAATGTCTGCCTGGCTATGTTATGTATTCTGTCAGAAAAGCGATGTCGACTTGTGTGTGTCTGAGGACACGATATCTCTTAATAGAATCGACGAAGATATCGACGCGGAATTTCATATATAAATCCCATTTGGATGGCACCAATTGATTTTCACATGAAATTTTATGAGTAACATATATATTGATCTGGTCGGAGAGTGAAGAAGGGAGCTGGGGAAGTATATTGGCTGTGATTGACCAAGGACCATTGTTCAGTTGATGTGGGTACTGTTGTTGTCTGTCAGTAGATATATTGTGATCTGGTCTCCTCTACAGAAGACCTTGGCCGGATCAACAACCCCACACATGACATGACGCCCCCCTCACGGATCTGAATTTCATATATCTATCTACTTGTGTTGAGCCATGTAACTCTACACTTTGTGTCTCCTCATTTGTCCACTGTATTCATTCCACTTCAATATTGTCCTGAAAAACATCTTTCTAGTCCCTGCTTGTAACAGCTGCGTAAACTTGTGGACTTAGTTCGTTATTATGACTCATGCCCGGAACTTAACAACGAGGTCATATCGCCTACTACCAGAGCGCTCTTTCTTCACTCTGGTGGACATGAGCTCGACTCTACTGTGGGAGTCCTAAATTTTCCCTACTTAAGTTTATTAACCTAGGATAGAGGTCTGTAACGAGTACCTGACATCGCACAGGCTCGGGATCATCGCTTAACGTCCCAAAGGATGGTTTTTGGGCATGTAACTCGAAAACCCGTCAATCTTCGAAAAAATGTATTTTATATAAAATGTAAGTGATTTTATTTGACGAGAGTTTTGATTAAGTCATAAATATAAATACTATCTGGAGTCTGGAGGATTTTAGATGATTGGACCACGGGAGGATTCTGAGGTTCATTAAGGAAACTGGGAGACTGAGTACTTCATGAAGGACTTTAGGTTTAGGTAGTATAAACATACAGGTAATATAATAAGGGGGAAGCCCATCGCTTCCAGGGAAGGGAAGGGATAAGAGCACTGGATGCTTAGGTCCCTAGCTGTAAAACACCAGCCCACCACATATATATATATATATTTGAAATTTTGTCCGATAACAAAATGGGTTCATAATAGAGTTGCTTTGATTTGACCAAAATAAACAGATCTACAGATAGCGTTAGTGAGGCAGTGAGTGAGTGACGTTGACGAGGGAGCCACCTAAATTTGATTATAGTTGTCTCCACGTTCTGAAAGTCTTTCTTAGCACAATTAGGTTAGTGATGACGTCACTCCTCCTTGTCTAGCCCACAATCAGCTCTTTAGATAGATAATATTTAAAAAAAGATATTTATCCTTCTATTATTTTCTCCTTTACCAAAATCTCTGTGTATCTTTCAATATATTTTTTGAGTTCATGTATTTTTAACAAATATATCTCCTGATAAGAAATACAGTTGTTGCTGAACTACTGGCAAGGTACTTCTCCAGTATTCTGAATTCCCATATACATAGGTCGGGAGTTTTCTTGTTCACAGACACACACAGACTTTTTTTTGGGGGGGGGGGGGAGATGAAGGGTGGAAAACATGGAATTTCGGTGAAAACTTATCATCGAATATCTGACCGATTACATGACTTCCCCTATACTTCGTACTGGGGAAGTTACTAAAAAAACTTGCTGATGCTTTGCTGACCGCAGTAAAAAAGGGACGCTGCATGCCCTGGTAAGCACAGCTGGACGGCTTATCTGGGCCTTTAATGAACTTAGAGGAACGTTTTATTTATCAAATTGAAAAAAAAGTCGGTAAATCACCGACAATGTACTTCCCCAGAACGAAATAATCATGTAACGTTTCTCTCCCTCTCCAAATAAGTCGACTGTTTGCGCTAATATTCAACAGTTGACTTACGAGTACCTAGAGGCTCCTAAATCTTCATACTTAATTTTGCGTTGATAAATTAGTAGTTATTGGGGTTTTTGAATTAAGCCCTTCCCCTGAACCCCCCTTCCCTTCAGCTTATATCTCTGAAATTTGACAGGTTATGTCCTCATGAGTTTTGACTTTAAATATGAAATTTCATGTCGATTTATTCATTACAATGGCAATTATTAGAGTTTTTGAGTTAAGCTTCTCCTCTAATCCCTTTGACCGATTTCACTGAAATTCGATAGATGTTGTCTTTGGTTTTGGTCAAACATAAAATTTCGTTTCGATAGGTACATTCATTCTATCGGGATTTGTTAGAGTTTTTATGTTAAGCATCTCCCCTTTTTTTCTCATTCAGAATCTAGAGGTCGGAAAACACGAAATTCCATTAAAAACACTGGATCGAATATTTGACCGATTATATAACTTCTCTTATACTTCGTATACCTGGGGAAGTAAAAGTACAAATTATAACTGATTTTGAAATTGCCCCCCCCCCCCCCCCCCCTCCTCCCCTCCCCACCCGTTCTTTCTTCCGTTAGTCCGATTTTTCTGGTTGAAAAACTAGAAGTTCCTTTTTATAAGAATGATTTCATTGATAAAAATCAGATTAGGTGTAGTTGAATTCTTGCGCATCCGAACACAAATATTCCAAACGATTGAGCTAGACCAGGGCGGTCTCTTGTGGCACTCCCTGTAACTATGAGAACATGTGAGTTCTCATCTACGGTACTCTCCATTGTGTGATTTTAGACTCCATTTCTTCCCGTCACGTGTTACTGTCCTGTTGTCCCCGGAAAGGCTGGCAGAATGCCCACTTATCCTTTCATTTTTTCTCTCTTGTTTAAAAATAATTATTGCATCAAATAATAAATCTTTCATTTTTAAAATAAGCGAAGAGGCACGTAGTATAGTGTGTGTTTACGTCAAGTTTTCTTGGACGGAGTTCCTCTAGTTCTGTACCCGTCAACATTTGTTCAGGTCATATCTTCCGAAATGGTGGCACAACAGTAAATAATAGAAGTACCATTTGTTCAGGTTGCCACTAACAACTTCTACTGAACATCCGTTTAGTTGGCAGGCATGATCGGGATTCGAATTTGGAACCCCGGGTTCTTTGGGTTTGAAGGCTTTTAACCCATCTCGAGGTTATTTTAATTTTAATTTTTTTCCTTATCAATTATTTTTGATAACTCTTGATATCATGTTGTCCTTAACACAATTGCGGAGGAAAAAATATATATATATATTCAACATGAGGAAATTGTTTGTGATCCGTAACGTTGATATTTTATTGTGTTATTGCAGTACCGGGCATTCTCCAGCTAAGAAAGACTTTAATGCCATTTCGATCCTGTACGAATTAAGCGTGTCGAGAAGACGCGAAGTACTATTTATCTCAATTTATACCTGTAGTTTTCCAGTCAGTTAACTACTTCACAATCCGAGATCCATTCAATCGATGATCCTACACAGGAAAACACCGATTATACGAACAGAAGGGGTAATCGAATTTTCCGGATAATCGAAAGTACTAAAAATTGTGCAATCTCGTGCCAGATCGAGTAATAACTGTACTGTTGATTACAGTCTCAAGAAACTCTGATATTTATGTACTTATTTTTTTTATTTAGTTGTGACTTGTGGCGCAAGGTCATATCGCCTACTACCAGAGAGCTCTTTCGTCACTCTGGTGAACATGTGCCCACTTCTGGAAGTCCTAAATTTGGGGGGCGTCTTTAACGAGTATCTGACATCGTACAAAGCTCACCTTCGCTTAACGTCCCATCCGAAGGACGGTGTGCTTCTGTTTTTTTTTACCTTCCAGATAAAATGATATGAAGGCCTCAGCCGGGGTTCGAACCCGCGATCTTGAGCTCAGGAATGAAGCATGCATATCAAATATTTTCACTCTTTCTAGACATTTCGCCTGACTGTCCGCTTAAGTTGACCATCTTAACCCCTCCTTCCCCCCTTACGCCTTACCTACCAAAACATTTTCCAGGTTATGACACCATCTCTTGTAAAATTCTTGGAAATCTTCCCCATTTTGTTCCTTAAAGAGCAAAAAATTTGAAATGAAAATGTTTTTCTTATTGATTCTGTTAGGACTTCACACAGGATCAAACAGTGACTGAGAACACAAGAAAAGAAGTGTTTCTGTCTCCAAGTGTAACTCCTCTTGTTTCAGGGCGCTTGAAACCGTATGTATCCTAAGTCCTATTTCTGAATAGGCAGATTAAAAATACGAAATTTGATAAAAATGTGTTCCTTTTCCTTCTGATGAAGGAACAAACACACAGTGTCACGAAAACTAAATACCACCTGTATGCTCTTTGTTTAACATTGAAAATAGTTGACAAAAATATCCAATGTACAAACTGCCTGCCAAACACTTTCAATTGTATTTATGAAGATTATAAAAAACTTTCTGTTTCAAAAGATGTGCGTAAAATATTAGCAACCAAGTAATAATTATTTTTATTAGTGGAAGATTGAAGCTGGAATGTTGAGGTCAGTTCCAGTATTCACCAATATGGACTGAGAGGGAACCAATATGTTAACCGTGTCTTCTTATGTGCAATGTTCCATATAGTGTTTTCCATCCCACCTCCCAGTGATCTTTCTTCCAAGATCTGGAAGGGCTCCTTTCTTCATTTCATCACCAGAGCTCATCTGCAACCTCCATCCATGGAGAAATACATACATCTTCAAATATAATAGTTGTAGAGAGCGCCGGAACCTCAGATTAAGCGTGCTTGTTTACTGAGCTCACCTCCTAGATAAAAAAATCTTAAGCACGCCGTCCTTCGGATGCCACATTAAGCAATGGTCCTGATAATCCCCAACCCTAGATAAAAATTCAGGACTCCCATTTTTGAGTCGGGCTCAGGTCCGCTAAAGCGACTTAACAACGCTTTGGTAGTAGGGATATAGTTGATGCCCGGGCATAAGTCACAATGACTAACTTGAATAATTATAAATGTATTTTTATGAGGTTCTTTAGGATATATGTATGAGTGTTAGGATTAACATTTTTTTTTACTTTTTTTTTTTTAACATCTTTTCTATTTTTACTTCCTCAGCTATTCGAAGTATAGAGGAAGTTATGTAATCGGGTAAAAATTCGAGGAGGAGATTGGAATTTCATGTTTTTCGACCTCCAAATTCCAAATATGGAATAAAAAATTCCTGTGTCTGTGAACACGGTAACTCCCGATAGAAGGAATGTATCGATTCGAAAGTATATTAGTGAATCCAGAACCCTCTAACGACGACATCTATTAATTTCATCCAAATCGACCAAAGGGAAGGGGGGACTAGGAGGGAGGCTTAACACAAAAACTCTAATAACTGCCAATAGAATAACAGTGTGACACGAATCACTGGCTAAATATTACCCCTGCACGAATTAATCAATTGAGGGGGTTAGAAGCAAAGGGATGTAAGTGACAATTCGGCTGAAATAGAGATATGTGTGTTAACATCTTCCTTGACACCTACCCTGACTACTGGCAAAAGATCAGAACGATTATTAGTACCAGTAATGCTGTTACTAGTGGAAAATACCTGGGTATTACCTGAATTTATGATGTTACTATAACTTTGAAGGTAATTATCTCCAAATTACATTTTTGCCACTTACATCCCTTTGCTTCTAACCCCCTCAATTGCGTTTTCGCTCACAACCCAGGTTGTTAGTTTTTGATTTAAGCCTCCCCCCTAATCCCCCCTTCTCTTTGGCCGATTTGACTGAAAATCAATAGGTGTCGTCCTTAGAGGGTTCTAGATATGTATATAAAATTTCGTGTAAATACATTCATTCTATTGGGAGTTATCGTGTTCACATATACACATACACACAGCCAGGCAGACATTGTTTTGTTTCATATTTGGAATCTGAAATTTCAATTGCCGCCTGAAATTTCTGTCCTATTACATAACTTCCCTTATACTTCATATATAATTTCGTGTCAAGTACATAGTAATACATTAAAAATGACGACATAATATTGTTCAAATGAATAATCAGTTCAAATGAGTTAAGTGGAGAGTGTTTTGAATATTATCTGACTGTATTATCCACGGCCTTATAAACACCGATATTCTCAAGTCTTTAATTATTAATATCAATATTTACCAGGCTGGCAATACAACGAACATATTGCTTCATAATGTCAACACTGTCAAACAAAATAAACCTCTTATCCTGCCTCACCACAGTGGAGTTGAACAATTTTATTTACATATATTCTATGTGTCAGTATCATTCATATATAATTTGAATTTAAGATAATAATAATAGTTATGCTATTGGAAACTTCCAATAAATGAAATTTATTAGCTTTTCATAATAGGAAATAAATATTAAAAGCAAAGAAATATGAATCATTTTAAAATATATGTAGAGGGCGCCGCTAGCTGAGGCTATCGTGCTAGCCTACTCAGCTCAAGATCGCGAGTTCAAAACCCGGCCGATGGTTTTTAACCTGAGAGATGAGAAACCTTGAGCACGCCGTCCCTCGGATGGGACGTTAAGCGATGGTCCTGAGCCTGTACGATCTCAGGTACTCGTTACTCGTTGACGACCCCGTAGCCTAGGTGAAAAAAAACCAAGGTTGGCAAAATGTATGACTCCCACAGTAGGGTTGGGCTCATGTCCACCAAACTGACGTTAGAGCAACCTGGTAGTAGGCGGTATGACCTTGTAGTTAAAGCCCGGACATTAGTCACGGTAACTAACTAAAACACACAGTACAAAAAAAAAAAGAAGGAAAATCCTCTTAATTGCAATCAGTAATAATTGTCGTTGTAATTTACGGGGGTTGTTCAGAGGCAAAAGTCGTTTTACTTCCAAGCTATACGAAATATAGGGGAAGTTATGCAATCTGTCACAAATTCGATGCCGAATTTTAAACGGAATTTGTTGTTTCCTGAACTCCGGATTGCAGATTCTCTGAACACGATAACTGCCAATAGAATGAAGGTACCGATAAAAACTTTTGTATGTGTTTCCAGAACCTACTGATGACGACTTCCATTGATTTTCAGTCAAATCGACCAAAGGGAAGTGGGATTAGGCGCTAAGCTTAACATGAAAACTAGTAACTGTCGATATAATGAATGTATCGATAGGTATGCTCAAGGCTCGATTGTTTGTTAATGTAAAATCTGATATAATTTTATGCATGCTTCAAGTAGCCGAGGAAACTTGTTAAATGGCAGCTGTATTTTATATCGGTTGGAATATAAAATTAAAAAGTAATTTATATAATAACTGTTAAGTGTAGAGACCGGTTATACGGGCCGGGGACCAGTCAGACAGTTTTATTATATGCACAAACGTGCATATGTACGTAACAGTGCAAAACAAGGCGTCTACACACCTTTCACTGAGATGAGGTTGGGGTAGGTCTGCATAACTGCACTTAACAACATCCACTGCAATCCCTCCCACCTCAGAAAGGAAAATATCAATAGTTTGAATTTTAATAAATCTCATCGAAAAATTTAAACATTTTGTTAATTAAATAAAATTAAAGAAAAATAGAAAAATGCAAATAATGATGTTTTATTTATTTTACGAATATAATATTTTATTTATAAAAATGAAAATATAAATCAATGATAATGTATTCAAAAATAAACAAAGGTCACGAGAAATTATTATAGCCACAAATCGTCATGGTTACTGGTTAAGTGGTTAGGAAGGTTAACTGGGAAACTGAGGAATAGAAAATACACTACTACACCATGGACTTTATCGACATACATAGAACCTAGTTCGTTAAAGTGTCCATTATTGTCTTCAAGATCGAGTATTAGGACTGCTGGGAGGTGGTTTTATTTGGCTATGAGAAGAATGGTATGAGGGCTACCTCTTCCCACCTCTCCTGTACATACATTACTATACAAATATCGATAGTGGTATATCGCATATCTACACGTTTCCCTAAATTCCACCTACTTTCCCACTAACATTACATAATAGTCAACAAATCGATGTTGAGTTATATCGGAATTTATCGTTTTCAACGTCCCCTTTTCTTTTTGGCCGATTTGACTGGAAGTCAACAATGTTTCATCATTATGGAAACATTATATCTGAATTCAGAAATAATGTTTCGCGTCGATACATTCATTCTATCAGGAATGTTCATCACAGACACTGACGTAAAGCTTATTTTTCAACTTTCCCTATCAAAAGTACAGGTAGGGGGAACTTATGTCGGTACTTACGTATTAACGCCACCGCAGCAAATCAATCAACATGTATTTGTAAATTAAGCTATTTATTTATTTTTGGACTTTATATTCATTATTAGCATGTATAATTATTGGTTTTGTAATATGAGGGCGCACCGCCAGCTTGATTGATAATCTGACCCTCCCGTCGTTCAAATCATAATAGTTAGTTCTGGTTTTAAGACTTTATATATTTGCGCATACGCCGATGCGATTACATACCGCCGCGCAAGTATATAAAGTCTTAAAACCAGAACTAACTATTATGATTTGAACGACGAGAGGGCCAGATTATCAATCAAGCTGGCGGTGCGCCCTCATATTACAAAACCAATAATTATACATGCTAATAATAAATATAAAATACCAAAAATAAATAAATAGCTTTAATAATTTTTAATTTACAAATACATGTTGATTGATTTGCTGCGGTGGCGTTAATACATAAGTACCCTTATGTCATCTGCCAGAAATTCTATGTTGTTTTCATCAGAATTTAGTGTTTCGGAGTCGTTGATTCCACAAATGCACTTCCTGTATGTATATCTGCCTGAACCCACGATAACTCCCGGTACACGCAGAATACAACATTTTATATGTGTCTATGAAGAGGACACTTATTGATTTTCGGACGAGTCGGTAAATTTTTTTAATTCGCACTGGAGAAGTACATTGATGAAGTTTTTTCAACTTATTTTTTAAATGGAAAATGAAGAGTTAATGAGTCCATATCCCCTCCCCATTCGTTGTTGTTTCGTAAAAGTTTCCAAAAATGTCCATTGATGATAAGACTAGTGTTTCTTGAAAGAGACTCACTTGACCCACAGATCCCTTGGAGTGCTCTGTTTTTGGTTGTTGATAAAGGCATCTAAACTTGGAAAAATAAATTGTTAAATTGGGTTATCACCAATATATTAAAAAAATAAAAAAGGGGTCGGTGAATGAGCGCCAATGTCTCTCTGAAACCAATGGATCGATTTGTTTGAAATTCAGTAGGTGCCTTACTCAGGGACTTATGAATCCTCTCACTAGATGTCGTCTTGATACATTCGATACATCGTCAGATATGGATTTTTGAGTTGAGTCCCCCTCCTAATCTTCTTCCCCTTTCGGTCGATTCAGCTGCAAATCGACAGGTGTCGTCCTTCTGTGGTTCTGGATACACTTATAAAATTTCGTCTCGATATACTGGACAGGAACATTTTTTTTCACAGGATGTCAAATATAAGATAGTCTGACCTCTCTCAGATTTTTATTGGTAGTAATAGCTAGCCGGCTTTCGAGGTTTCCCTCATCATCAGGCAGATTAAACATACCTGATAAAAAATTAAAAAATGTTGAATAGAACTAAATAATATAATAAAAATAAATAAATAACAATCTAAAACATTAACAATTTAAAATATCATAGATGGGGACAGACGAGTTATAGTTGTGACTCAGATGGTGGACAGGGATGGTGGACAGCAGTTGTGACTCAGATGGTGGACAGGGATAACTCGTCTGTCCCCATCCATGATATTTTAAATTGTTAATGTTTTAGATTGTTATTTATTTATTTTTATCATGTTATTTAGTTCTATTCAAAATTTTTTAATTTTTTATCAGGTATGTTTAATCAAAAATTGTGTTTTCAATTTAATTATTTATCTTTGCTATTTATATTGCGTATTATATTTTGGATGGTTCTTTTGTAGACTGCCTGATGATGAGGAAAACCTCGAAAGCCGGCTAGCTATTACTACCAATAAAAATCTGTGAGAGGTCAGACTATCTTATATTTGACTTCCTGTGAAATAATCACTTCTCACTACATCAGCCATCTTCATATTAGGAACATTTTTTATTTTATTTTTGAAATCAGGGGGTCGCAACCCTTGAAATTCCGTTGAAAACTCAACAGTAAAATTTCCGACCCATTACATAACTTGGTAGAGCTAGGAAAGTTAAATTTCTTCTCGTTATATTCATTGTGTTAGTTGTCATGTTGACAGACGCAGTCTTCCCCAGTCTGTGTCTCTGTTGATATGATTACCGAGAACCCCGTAAGGACGACCTCTCAAAACAAGAAATTCCACAGAAAACGCAACTTTGGTTTTTTGATCGATTACATTTCCAGTAACGTTTCGTGTGAATGAATTATATCGACATACAATTTTATATACAGAGTGTCCCAACATGGAGGTGAAAAACTTTGAGGTCTTAAAGGAAATTTAATTTTGAACAAAAAATTGCTTGTAAACATGATTCGGAACCGTTTCAGAAATATTCAACATCTTCCAATTTTTGTACTTTGCACTATTTTTTTGCATAAAATCTCTTATTCCTCCTCAAGTATAAGAGCTAACACAAAGTTAATTATACCATCTTAAAGAGCGGTGAATTACCTTTAAAATAAGTTCACATTATTATTACAATTACAAGAATTTGACAGTTTATAGGCAGCATAAACCGAAGGACTGTGTAATTCGGAAATTCTTTGGCAAACTGTAGCTTAGGTTTTTTTCAAAAAAAAGTCCTTATTGTATATCTTAATTTTTATTTATAAAACTTGTGCCTTTAATAAGCTTTCAAACGATAAACCATTATATTACATGACCCTTATACTTGTGTAGCAATATTATGGTTTTAGTGAAAAAAGAAGGTAAAAGTAAATGACTGTCTCATAATCCATACAGTGTTTACAATGAATTGAGGATTAATATAAATATATATATATTTTTTTTTTTTGGTGGCCGACCTCCGGTGGAGGCCACGACACCATCGTCGAATCGTCGGGGAAAAAGGGGCCTAACAACTTTATTAACAAATTTTTATTTGTTTAAAAATGTATAACATTATGAATTAAAATATCTGTTGCTGCCATCTACGACGGTGAGCGGTCACCCCCAGCCGACCTTAATTTTATATATTTAGCAAAATTGGCGAAACGGAAAGAGAAAGTTATTGTATTGGAAGGAGGCGTGCAAGAAGTCCCTGTGCAAGGAACCTACTGAGGAAGTGTTCAGGGGGAGAGAGGACACTTAGTTGAGCTGGGGTTGTACATGAGCTGTTGTTTGTCTCCTTGGTAACAGTTTCTCTCTCACCTCGAAAACAATTCAATGTCAGTACATAAAATTCCTATCTCTTGGACCACGTATGATGAAATTTTTCAAATTGTATTTGTCTGTAAATATAGATGAAACTTGTGTACATCCTCATTCTCATTCTAACCAATTTTAATAATTATACCCGGTCCATTTTGTAAAACTACACTAAAAAATGAGAATTTTTGCCTCCCTTCCAATAAACACTTGGGTCAATCACCGGCAATCTACTTCCCCTCTACAAATTAACCAATTCAGTTTTTGCTCCCCCCTCCAAAACCAATATTTGACTTACCTAAATGCTTCTGAACCCTCATTCTAAATTTAATGTCGATAGATTCATTATTACATTGTTAGTTATTACAGTTTTTGAGTTAAGCCTCCCCTTAATCCCCTCCTTCCTTTTGACCTATTTGGCTAAAGAAAAACTAAATAAATAAATAATAATAATAAACGTTAAACAGGTCAAAAAGCACTAAAAAAATGCATTAGATTTAATTTATTTATTTATTTCATTTAGTGATTTGATGAAATGAAGTGACCTTAGTGCATTTTGGAGCACACTGGTCTCACTTCCTCAATTATACGGAGTATAGGAGAAGTTACGTAATCGGTCAGAAATTCAATGTTTTCCGAACCCCTGATTTCAAAAATAAAAGAAAAAAATGTCTATTTGTGGGTGGGATATTAGAATATAATATAACAAATACTGATTCTTTTATTGAAATCTTTCGCATCAACTTTAACTTTTTGCATATAGTTCAAACACTATTTCTATTCATTATCTCTATTTACTTATTAATATCAAATTAAAAACCCTGATGATTGCTGATGCGATGATATCTTGTGTGAGGATTGTGAAATTGAATAAAACGCCTATTTAATTTTCTACCAAATCTGTTAAAGGGAGAGCGAACATTTAAATGTTCACTAGGAATGTTCATTGCTTGTCACCGGGTGTCATTTTTTTTTTTTTTTTGATATCTCATAACAAGGAAGTTTATTTTATCTGGGAGGTAAAATAAACTTAAGCACGCCATCCTTCGGATGGGACTTGAAGCGATGGTCCCGAGCCTGTACGGTGTCAGATACTCGTTAATGACCCCCGCCCTAGGTGAATAAAAATTTAGGGTAGGCAAAATGTAGGACTCTCACAGCAGATTCGGTTGGGCTCAGGTCCACCAGAGTGATGATAGAGCGCTCTGGTAGTAGGCGATATGACCTCGTAATTAGAATCCCGGATATGAGTCACAATAACTAACTTACATAACAAGGAAGAAATGTTTATATAAAATTTGTCTCGTGGAACCTTTTGAAATGATGTGCTACACATCGTGATTGTAAGAAGTTTAGCGGCTATATCTCTTTCTCTTTCTTTTCTTCCATTCAACCTCACCTTCTGTTTCCAGAACCACTGGAAAGGAAGATTTCATGGAGAAACAACTAAATTTTAACAAATTTGTCAGCAATTTTGGTGGTCAAAACTTGATAATGGTTGTTCATCTGTTAAAAACTTGTGGAGATATGTTTTATGAAAAAGGACAATCAATATACATGTTATGTAGTTAGTTTGAGTTGCTTCTCGTTAATTAAAAACATTTTTAAAACTGAAATTTATTAGCTTTCATAATCGCTAAATTGGTGACCCCGACGTGATGACAAGAAGTAAACGGCAGGAACCAGAAGCCAGCCTGACGGAGGAGAGCCAACCAATGAGAGAGATAAAGTTACGACCGTTCTGGTCGGCGGATGTGGAGATATGTTTTATGAAAAAGGACAATCAATGTATATGTATATGTTATGTAGTTAGTTTGAGTTGCTTCTCGTTAATTAAAAATATTTTAAAACTGAAATTTATTAGCTTTCATAATTGCTAAAAACTCAATTTATTAAATCATTAACTTTTCATAGCCATCTCTACGTCAAACCACCCACACATCAGTGGTCGGTAAAAATGAAAAAATAAATATTATTATGACTCATGCCCCGGGCTTTAACTACGAGGTCATATCGCCTACTACCAGAACGCTCTTTTGTCGCTCTGGTGGACATGAGCCCGACTATACTGTGAGAGTCTTAAATTTTGCCTACCCTAAATTTTTATTCACCTTCTTTAACGAGTACCTGAAATTGTTCAGGCTCCGGTCCACCGATCGCTCAACGTCCTATCTGAAGAATGGCCTGCTTAAATTTATTTTACCTCCCAAATAAGGGCCGCACCCGCGATCTTGAGCTGAGTAAGCAAGCACGCATATACACTGAGCTACCAGCGCCCTCAAAAAAAATACTAATAATAATAAATGAACGTATTATGCAAGAGTGATTTAACCTTACACAGAGCTGAACTAAAATAAAAAATAAAAGTTCTTTCTTGAGAAATGTTATCCAATAATGCTTTAAAATCCTTAAAATGAGATTAGTTTCATCCACTGTAGGTAGGATGATGAGAGTTTGTGTAAAAGTTACAAACTCAGTCGTATTTTAGAAAATTGGATTTTATTGGTTTTGGCTCACCAATGGAATCAGGTCTTACTTCCCTGTATAGGGGAAGTTATGTAATCGGACAGAAATTCCATGTTGACCATGTTCACATTTTTCAAAACTCACGTCATTTATCAGCTGTATATGGATGGGGTATACAGCTGATAGATGACGTGAGTTATGAAAAATGTGAACACGCTCAACATAGCATTTCTGATCGATTACATAACTGTAGACGTAAGTCACGTGAGAATAATATCGAAAAAAAATTGTCGGTGAATCATGAGTACTTACTTACCCAGCGCGAAGGAACTATTTGCAAATTTACTAATTTGGTTGAAAATCAATATGTGTCTCACTAAAAAACTGTTGAATTCTCATATTAAATAAAATAAAATGTTATATGTTAGTCCAGAACCCTATAAGGATGACACTTATTAATTTTTCAGCCAAATCGACCAAAGGGAAGGGGGATTAGGGGGAAGCTTAACTCAGTAACTGCCGATAGAATGAATGCATCGACAAGACAATTATATATATGTGTATTCTGAACAGGAGAAGACCTATCGGTTTTCAGCCGTATCGGCCAAAGGGAAGGGCGGATTAGTGGAGAGGCTTAACTCAAAAACTCTAATAACTGTCGTAATCCAAACAAACTTTCATATTCAAGACCCCAACAGGACGACACTTATTAATTTTTAGCGGAATCGGCAGAAGGGAAGTGGGGTTCAGGGATGGGAGCTTAACCCCGATAATAGCTTATGTAATAATTTTATCGACACAACATTTAGTATACCCCTATATTAGTCACCTATTTTTTAACGCAAATGGTCGACTGGTTTTGGAGGGGAAGCGAAAAGTTAATTGATTAATTCGTTGTGGGGAAGTATATTGCCGGTGATTCACCGGACCTTTTTTTTTGTTTAATGAGACTCAAGGATTTGGAAGACACGATATACTTGGTATATCTGGGGATAGGGCGGTTTTGGCTTATCGACTGTGGTCTGTAAGTAAGTACGTAGTGAGTTGTTGGCTGGCTGGTAGCCTTGGCACTGAGAGAGGCTCCACATGACCTTCACCTTGAAGAGGAGACGTTGTATTCCCTGCACACAACTGGCATAGGCAACAGGGGGGGGGGGGGGGGGGGGCAATCATCTTCACCCCTGTAGTATAGGGCAAGTTATGTAATCGGTGAGACAGTTTCACTGCAATTTCATTGGACTCCTCGATACCAAAAATAAAATTAAAAAAATTCATCGGTTAATCACCGGCAATATTCTTGCACAGAACGAATTAATCATTTAAGTTGTCGCTCTCCCTCCATAACCAAACAGTTTGTGGTAAAAATCAATAGTTGACTTGGAATTTTGTGTCGATACATTATATCGGCAGTTATTGGGTTTTTTTGGGTTAAGCCCTTTTTTGTCCCTTCCCTTCCCTTAGGCCTGCCTATATTGAGCTGAAAATTAATAGGAGTCGTCCTTATTGGGATCCGGATACACATATAAAATTTTGTGTCGATACATTCATTCTATCGGGAGTTATCGTGTTCACAGACATATACACAGATACATAGACAGGCAGACAATTTCAGGGAGTTCGGAAACATGAAATTCCGGTAAGAATCACCATTGAATTTCTTACCGATTACATAACTTCCCCTATACTTCGTAAAGCTGGTAAGTAAACATTTCCTGTATGCGCGTTTACACGAAAACACCCGATGTAATACATCGAAACTTTATGTGTATCCAGAACACCAGAAGGACATTTATTAAAAATATATATTATATACTCGAGGGCGCCGGTAGCTAGCTCAATGGTATGCGTGCTTGCCTTCTGAGCTCAAGGTCGTGGGTTCGAAACCCAGCCGAGGCCCTTAGTTTATTTTATCTGGGAGGTAAAATAAGCTTAAGCATGCCATCCTTCGGATGGGACGTTAAGCGATGGCCCCGAGCCTGTACGATGTCAGGTACTCGTTAAAGATCCCTACCCTAGCTGAATAAAAAATTTAGAACTCCCACAGTAGAGTAGCTCATGTCTACTACCACACTGACGAAAGAGCGCTCTGGTAGTAGGCGATATGACCTCATAGTTAAAGCCAAGACATGAGTCATAATAACTATTAGAATTCCAGTGAATTTTAAGGAAATCGGTCGAGCCATTTAGAGTACTACACATACGTAGACTAGATTAAACAGATAACCATCCGCATGGCGCAGTCGGGTAAAACAAAAATATCAGAAAATTATTGTTGTTTATAAGATGTCAGATTAAGAACTGGATTTAGAATTTTATTTACAACTAGTATATCAAAATTATATTTGATGTAAACAAACCTTGTGTACGCAAAAAAAAAATGGCCGTTATCTGGCCTAAATAAAGGTCATGTGCGCAAACCTGTTGCTCCTTGACGACCATTGTCTCGCTTTGTGATAAATAAACGGTTGATTTTACCCGGTATTTATACGTCCCCAGATAGCGCTAATGACCTGGGATACAAGATACTGAAAGGGGGAAAAAAAAAAAATTTCAAGTCCAGGGAATGTATGGCATCTCCTCTCGACGGAACAGTGGTACTAGATAGGGATGGGCGATAGTAGTTGGCCACTATCGATAGTTCTATATTGCAGGTGGGAATCTATCGATAGTATCGATAATTCAGTAAGTTGACGTTTTTCATGCAAAATACTTTCCAATTCCAATATTATATTATAATATGATTATTTTATATTTATTTTTTCATGTACATCTACCAAATTTAAATCATTCTATGTTATGGAACATGAAGGGGGAATAAAAATACCAATCGAATAAGTAATTGTTCTTTCAAATCGAACTTTTATTTTATGAAAATAACATTTTCTGTGAAAATAATCAAAACTTTGTACAAAGTACATTTAGCACTTTTCCCATCATTCTGTTTGATAAAAAATCTATCACACGTCCACACTGGGCGGCATAGTGGAATGAACACGCTACGCTTGACATTCCAAGTTCCAAGTCCAACACACTAAATCGAACTGAGAAATAGAGTTAAATAGAAAGGAAACTGGAATGAAGAAAAATAATAAGGAGAAGAAGTTATAGAAACATAATAGACGTGTCTTTCTGCTTTAGGGTAGGCAACATTTCTCACTCTATACTAGGAATTGGATTGGTTTTGTGTTCACAAGTGGAGAGCCTTCATTCAAAATATTTAAATATTTCTAGGAAAACAGTCTGTTTCAGATCAAAGTGGATTAACATGGGTTGATAAGTAATGCAACTTTTTCAAAAAGATATAGAACACGATAAACTTATTTTTTTTTGTATTTTTTAAAATTTTATTTTATTTTTCTTTAGTTAGGTCATATCGCCTACTACCAGAGCACTCATTCGTCACTCTGGTGGACATGAGCCCGACTCTACTGTGGGAGTCCTAAATTTTGCCTATCCTAAATTTTTATTCAGCTAGGGTAGGGATCTTTAACGAGTACCTGACATCGTATAGGCTCGGAGCCATCGCTTAACGTCCCATCCGAAGGATGGCATGCTTAAGTTTATTTTACCTCCCAGATAATATAATCTAAGGGCCTCGGCCGGGTTTCGAACCCACGATCTTACCACTGAGCAACCGGCGCCCTAATTTTTTTCCTTCTTTTTATTGTTTATATATTTTTATTTTTATATATTTATTTTTTATTCAAAACGTATCTCTATGCTGTTATGAAGGGAACTTAATATCGATAGTTACTTGGACTATCGATACCACTATCGACTATCGCCCATCCCTAAGTGGTACCGCCTTTACTCAGGGAGAGAGTGGGTGGGTGGAACTGTGATGTGATAAGAAAATGCCGGGATAACGGAAAAATACCGACAAATCCTATCATATTACATGACATCAAGGCTAGTATCACAGTTGTTAACATATCACACCTCCACATAGCCACTATAAAACACAATAATTCTTCATATCAATACTTACACTCTAATAAAATTTAGTGGACTCATATAGATTACAGTTTAAATTTTAAAAATAATACATGGAGAGATATCAGATTCTTCCAAATTTTTTATTTTTTTTATTTGTTCATTATTCTTCCTTAATTTTTTTAATTGATGATATTTATTACTTGAAGAGGTCAGGTCAAGTTCCTGCTGCGTAATTTCAAAACATTTCAAGATAATGTATCGAATAATCATAACAGTATGAATTAATCGATTAACTTGTCGCTGTTCCCCCATAACCTTCTGGCACTTCTGAATTCTCATACTAAATTGTGTGTCGATATATTTCTCAAATGGGCAGTTTGGAATTGGGTCCCCCTTCTCTGATAGCCTCCTTTCTCTTCGGCCGATTTCCAGGGAAATCAATGGTTTCGTTCTTATGGGGCTCTGCATACATATGAAGAATTTCATGTAATATATATTTATTCTAGCGCTAAGTTGTTAAGCGCCAGATTCAAAACCTATATTAGGGCGAGCGTCACTCTAGACGGAGAGCGTCACTTCGGTGATTCTCATAGGGCGAGCGTCACTCTAGAGGGAGAGCCTCACTTAGGTGATTCTCATAGGGCGAGCGTCACTCTAGAGGGAGAGCGTCACTTCGGTGATTCTCATAGGGCGAGCGTCACTCTAGAGGGAGAGCCTCACTTAGGTGATTCTCATAGGGCGAGCGTCACTCTAGAGGGAGAGCCTCACTTAGGTGATTCTCATAGGGCGAGCGTCACTCTAGAGGGAGAGCGTCACTCTAGAGGGAGAGCGTCACTTCGGTGATTCTCATAGGGCGAGCGTCACTCTAGAGGGAGAGCGTCACTCTAGAGGGAGAGTCTCACTTAGGTGATTCCCATAGGGCGAGCGTCACTCTCTCGGGAGAGCGTCACTCTCTCGGGAGAGCGTCACTTAGTTCAATCACCGACCACTTTTTGTTGAATATATTACACTGATACACCTCACAGGTGACTACATTAACAAATCTGTTAAGTTGTTGTTTAATTCTTTGATTACATTAATTATACAGTTATCTTGGACGGAGGGGCGATGAAAGATGAAGGACGTTACGCTCATGGTCCACGTGCTTTTATCACTGAACGGAATGTTCAGTAACCGGTTTCCCTTTGAGAACCTTTAGGAACACAACCCACAGTTAGGTAATCCAGCCTAGTGCGCACATTTCAAACCTCCTCCTCTCCTTATATTTATTTATTTATTTTTTTTTAATAAAAATTGAATTTGATGAAATTGTCCGTTCAGAACAGTCAGTCACCATGGCCATTAGCGGAGCCTTCTGACAACATTCTTGAGTAGAAAGCGTTATAGTACCTACATATATGTACTTCGTCCCTCCACTCGCCTCATCTCCCGACGTTAATTAAGTCCCTGGCTTCTCCCACTGAGTTGTATTATATTATAAATTTGAGTTAAAAAGAAACTAAATGAAAGGAAGTAACATTTGGGTAATGAAGCTAAGGATGCATATGGTATAGGAAGCAGAAAAAGAAGTCGGTAAATCACAGACTATGTACTTCCCCACCACAAATCACCGGCTATGTATATTAAAGTGGTCCAAAAATGATAGTTAAAAAAAAAAAAAAAAAAAGTGCACCCCCTAGTTTGGAAGAACTCGATGAAAAAAAATTTTGGCGCCAAAAAAAACGAAAAATATTTTTAATAACCCGTTCCCCACGGCATTTGAATTTTAAATGGAATTTAACATGGGTTTTCATATGTATTAAAGTTGAAACAATATGGCGCTTCCACGTTTCATCAAAATGGGCTAAAAAGTTTCCACTTTATGGTTTTTGGGGTCGGAGAACACGAATTTGACGTCAAAAAGCTATTTTGACACATGACAGCTGTCAAAAACGCTGTCAACAAAATGACAATAACATTTTTTCTCATTTAACAATCGATAAATTAATTTTATTAAGTGTCTTTGAGGTCGCTGTAATTTGTAAATAAAAGATATCAAAACTGAAAATGACTGGAAGAATTTATCTGTTCTGATTATGTCCAGAAACCAAATGAAAAAATTATTGAATTGTGTTTCTCATTTAACAATCGGTAAATTCATTTTATTAAGTGTTTTGGAGGTCGCTGATTACGAATTTGATGTCAACAAATAATTTTGACTCATGACATCTGTCACAAATGCTGTCAACAAATCCGTGTAATCGAGAGGAAAATTGGAGTTAATATCAATGTCCGAAACACAATTCAATAATTTTTTCATTTGGTTTCTGGACATAATCAGAACAGATAAATTCTTCCAGTCATTTTCAGTTTTGATATCTTTTATTTACAAATTACAGCGACCTCAAAGACACTTAATAAAATTAATTTATCGATTGTTAAATGAGAAAAAATGTTATTGTCATTTTGTTGACAGCGTTTTTGACAGCTGTCTTGTGTCAAAATAACTTTTTGACGTCAAATTCGTGTTCTCCGACCCCAAAAACCATAATTTGGAAAATTTTTAGCCCATTTTGATGAAACGTGGAAGCGCCATATTGTTTCAACTTTAATACATATGAAAACCCATGTTAAATTCCATTTAAAATTCAAATGCCAAGGGGCATGGGTTATTAAAAATATTTTTCATTTTTTTTGGCGCCAACATTTTTCTTTGGTCGAGTTCTTCCAAACTAGGGGCTGCACGTTTTTTTTTTTTAATTGTCATTTTTGGACCACCCTAATGAATATATTTCCCCAGCACAAATCAACGGCTAGGAATCATACTAAATTTTGTATCGATACATTCATTCTATCGGTAGTTATCGTGTTGAGAGACGCACACAGACAGACAATCATTTGTTACTGACTTTGTGAGTCATCTATTGAATATTAGCGCAAACGGCCGACTGGTTTTGGTGGGAGTGAGAAACGTTACATGATTAATTCGTTGTGGGGAAGTACATTGCCGGTGAATCACATTAATTTTTGGAATCATGAGATAGGAAAACATCTGATCGATTACCTAACTTCAGCTGGCTTTAGATGGACCCAAAGTAGAACCAAATGTGTCCTCTCTTTCAATGAGTTGATAGCTAGTTATGCAAGAAGCCAGCAGACTGCAAGACATCCATAATTGAAAACAAAGACTTAGTCTTAACTGTTGGGTAAGAGTGCATCCAGACTGGGCTTGTTACATATGGTAGGCCTGAGGCCACGTAACTCGGCCCCCCTTGTTCACGTAACCAGGTCAGTTTTTTTGAAAAAAATAATAGTTCACACGTAGCAGCTATAGGCGAAGCACTGGAGTGGCTTCACCGATTTGACTTTGTAATAGCATTATACAATATTATATATAGATTGGCAACATTAATGATAGTTGAGCCCCCTCCCCTCAACCCCCCTTACCTTCAGCCGATATCGCTAAAATTTGACAGATGATACCCTTATTGGTGGTTTGACTTTAATTATGAAATTTCATGTCGATACATTCATCAAAACAGCAGTTGTTAGGGTGTGTTGGATCGACCGGGTGGTGGAGAGGCTAGAACGTAGTTGGGACCGGCTAACTGTTGGGTTGACATTTTGTGGCATTCATCGGGAGATGTGGTCGAAAGCTGCTTTGGGACTGCGGAGTGTTAAGACTGGGAACCCCGGTGTTTTGTGTTGGATCGACCGGGTGGAGGAGAGGCTAGAACGTAGTTGGGACCGGCTAACTGTTGGGTTGACATTTTGTGGCATTCATCGGGAGATGTGGTCGAAAGCTGCTTTGGGACTGCGGAGTGTTAAGACTGGGAACCCCGGTGTTTTGTGTTGGATCGACCGGGTGGTGGAGAGGCTAGAACGTAGTTGGGACCGGCTAACTGACCTTGGCCTTGTCTCTTACCAACACACCACACCACTCTCCCCTCCCCTCTCTGACCTACACACACCAAGCCGGCATAACTATACACAGACTAGCTGTGGTAGCTGGCGTTGTCCTGTAGGCAAGTATACCAACCACTCTACCCATAATGTAGCCTCACTAACCCCTCAGACATCGTGTTCATTTTAAGTGAGATGATTCTAGAAATAAGTTGGCTTACGACTGTCGTTCTACTAAAGTACCGAATAAAAGTGCAAACACTATTAGAATATGAATTTTGAACGTTTTAATTATTATATAGAAATTATAAAGCTAAAATAAATATGAATAAAATAATAATAAATCAAATTTAAAAAATTCATTTCTACATATAAGAAAGACAAATAACCGAACCTCAAGGTTATCGTTTCTAAATATTTGTAGAAAGGTTTCTTCAAATAAAAATGTTTGAGATCCAAGATAAAGAGCCTCCCCTGGCACGATTCTTGAAAGGCCTAGCAAATTTCGTGAAAATACGTTCATATGTATTCTCGTGAACTTTCATTTCCCGAACACGATAACTCCTAATAGAATGAATGTACCGACACGGAATTTTATACAAGTATGTGATTTCAAAACCTCGTAGGGAGGACACTTATTAATTTTTTAGTGGTAGAAGGAAAAGGAGAGTTCGGGGGAGGGGGCTCAACTCAAAAACTCTTAATAACTGCCGATGTAAGTAGGTCGACTATTGAATATTAGCGCAAACGGTCGACTGGTTTTGGAGGGGGAGCGAAAAGTTAATTGATTAATTCTTTCTGGGGAAGTAAATTGCCGGCGATTCACCGAATTCTTTTTTTTTTATTATAACCAAGACCAATTGAGATATTTTCGGGGCTACTTACCACATTTTGAAAATGTAAGGACATAACTAGGGTTCATTCGATACCACAAAGTATCGATGCTTTCAGTCATGAGTAGAATCGAGTACAACTTTCGATACTACTCGCGTATCGAATAAAACGTATCGATACCTACTTGTATCGATTGAATCGAAAATAATTTAAAAAAATGTATATCTATATAGATATTAAAAAATTAATAAATTACTTCTTTATAATTAATTTTAAACCATGTATAATAAAACACAATAAAATTTGAAAGGTATAAATGAGATATTGTGGTGGTCATAAGAAACAAATAAATCAAATCGAATAAGATAAAATTATATTATTAGAAACAAACTGAAATTAATAAAAAGCCTTATAAAATAAACATACAATTTATTTTTACTAGAATATAAAACTACTGGAGACTATTCGTATTCCATTATATTTCACTTTTTTAAAACACTTTTTGCAAGTCGCTGAGATCGAATCGTTCTTAGTGTAATAAATCCACACTTTCGCCGTAGGACGAGGCATTATTAAATGTAAAAATGAAATAAAATACTGAAATCGTAATCACGTTCACGGTTCTGTTCAAAATCAAACAAACTTATATCTTCATAAACGATAAACCATTTAATGTAAATAAGGTAAGAAATAAGGACGCATCACACGTGAGGTTATCACCATCGATATACATATATCATATGTCCGTGGACCGTAATTTGAGAGTTCAGTACTTTATTGCAACAACAAATAAGCGAAAATTGTAAGTACCTAATTAAAGGGTGAACGATTTCGATGAATTGAAAATTTTATATAGTTTTTTTAATACAGTTGAAATTTGAAAAGAGTACTTTGAATCGATACAAGTAATATCTATTCGATACCTACTTGGTATCGAAAGAAAGGTATCGATACCAAAGTACTTGGTATCGGATAAAAGTATCGATACTTTACTTGTATTTATTTGTATCGATAGATCCCTAGACATAACCAACATTTTTAATGAGGATTTTTTTTTTTATTTTGTTTATAAATATAATGCCTGATCCTCTGATCCCTCTCTGGAGCAGTCCAAGAAGTCCTGGAGAAGTGTCACCCTCCATAACCAGTTCCTTCTCAAGTCTCCCCCTCATTCACCAACAAAAGGTCCCCCGGTTTTCATCTCACTACCGGAAAATCCTGGAGAAACACCCAAAAAAAGGTATTCGGTGAATGACCGGCAATGTACTTCCCCAGCACGAATTATACAACTAAGTTTCCTCTCTCCCTTCAACAGCAATCGACTATTTTAATCAATGTATGTCTTACACAAGCAACTTCTGAAGCCTCATATTAAATTTTGTGTCTATATTTATATGAACAGTTATTATAGTTTTTGGGCTGACCTCACCTCCTCTCATCCCCCCCCCCCCCCCTCCTTTTCGGCCGATTTCAATGAAAATTAATAAATGTCGACCATACGAGGATTTGATTTTACATATAAAATTTTGTGGCAATGCATTCATTATATCGGCAGTTATTAGGGTTTTTGTGTTCCAGCACAACTAATCCCCCCCCCCCCCCCCCCCCCCTCCCTTAGGCCGATTCAGATAAAACGTAATACGGCGCCCTCGTTAAGTTCATGTTTTTCGACCTCCAGATCCCAAAAAAGGGGAAAAAAATGCTGTGTCTGTGAACACGATAATTCCCTATAGAATAAATGTATCGATATGAAATTGTGTATGTATATCCAGAACTCTCGGGGGGGAGAGCGAAAACATAATTGATTAATTCGTGAGGTAAAATATATCTAATTGACTGCTTTAAAGTATCTTACTTAAGTAGTAGAGATATTTTTGGCTGGATTTTTTTTTTTTTTTTTTTCAAATTTTAACGTGGAAGATGACTTAGAGAAGTCATCGGTAGCTCAAAATCGCGGGTTCGAAACCCGGCCGAGTCCCCTGGTTTATTTTATCTGGGAAGAAAAAAAACTTGAGTACGCCGTCCTTCGGATGGGAGTTAAGCGATAGTCCCGTGCCTATGCGATATCAGGTACTCACTTGTTAAAGACCTTAGGTAACTAAACCTGGGTAGGCAAAATTTTGGACACCCCCAGTAGAGTCGGCCGCCCTATTGGGCGATATGACCTCGTACCTAAAAGCGCGGGCTCTAACTAACTTGGAGAAGCGGGGTGCGTTTGACTTGCTGTGTTGTGACTGTGGCGCTGTCTACTGGCCGGTTTTGACCCAGTTCCAGGTCTTCGCTCTCCCTCCGACTCAGGTCCTATTGAGCAACCTGTTCGAAGGGGGGGTGTTTGAGGCCTTGATGTGCTGCGAGACCTGTTCGTTACTATACACAGGGTCATTGGTCTCACCGACACTATTACATATTTTGCCCAGGCCTCACCTTACATGTCAATCAATCATTCCCTCACTAGCACCAGTAGGTTGAACAAATCATAAAACGTTCGGAAATGGCGTTTGGTCTCTTGTCTCACCGATTATGCTATTAATCTTCCCTCGTCCGTTTGTTTTATTCATTTTTGAATGATCTGTATTGTTAAAACTTTGGAAAAAACAGAACAAAAAATTGAATGCTTGGTTCTTGTTGCTATGGAATGTATCAAAATACTAGAGCGTCGTTCAAATACTGTGGTGTACCTGGACTGCATATATGTTGCAGCAGTTTTTCAGGGAATATTCAGAATATTCCAGGGAAAATGGGAAGCAAATATTGTGGGGAAATGAAGAGATGATACGGAAATGTAAGGAAAGAGAAATATTACAGATTTTGAGTATAGTTGCCAGTAGAGGTATGTTTGCTTGTCTACTGAGCTCAAGATCGCGGATTCGAAATCCGGCCGAGGCCCTTAGGTTTTTTATCTGGGAGTGAAAAAACCTTGAGCCTGCCGTCCTTCAGATGGGACTTTAAGCAATGATTCGAACCTGTACGATGTCAGGTATTCGTTAAAAAAAAACCCTACCCTAGGTGAATAAACCTAGGTAGGCAAAATTTATGGCTCCCACAATAGAGTCGGGCTCATGCCCAACAGAGCGAAAAAAGAGTGCTATGGTAGCGATATGACTTCGTAGTTAAAGCGCGGGCATGAGTCATAATAACTGACTAAAGTACGAAGTGCTGAAAATAAAGAAAAGCGTTTTCCGTCAAGTCCTGTCAAGTCCTCTTGTATGTGAATACTTCTCGAAATGTGTTGCGACAGCGAGCTTAGTCGTCACCGGCAATATGCTTCATCTGCACAAATTAATCAATTAAGTTTTTGCTCTCCCCCAAAAATCAATGGACCGTTTGAGCTAAAAATTAAGAGTGGAAAATTAATAGGTGGATACATCCATTACATCGGCAAGTATTGTTTTTTTCTTTTTTTTTTGAGTTTCTCTCCCCCCCCCCCCCTCCCCCCTCCGATCGGATTTCTGACCGATTACATTACTTCGTATACTTGGGAAAGTTAAAAAAAAAAAGATGACGCTTCCAATACTTTTGTTACTGCGTAGGGATATTAGGAAGTGGCTTTTCCCCACCACTCTACCTCGTCCCACGTCCAGCTGTTGGTCTCCACTATATAGAGTGTGTAGAAACAGGTAACTAAGTGGCAGATTAACGTCACTATGGACGACCCCTATTATATTTGTTGGTCATGTCCAGGTCTGTTTATCTTCACCAAAGAGGAGTCCGTACGTCAGATGTGACATTGTGTATCTGGCAAGATGAGGGCCCAAACAGGAGCATCTCTCATATCAACCAACCAGCTATATCGATAGTCCGAAACTATCGATAGTATCAATCAGTCCAATCGGTCTATTGATCTGATCAGGGACCAAGAGTCTCATACGGCCGCAATGCGATACAGCCTCTAGAAGAAGGTTGTCAACTTTGTTAGGGGCGATACGACCTCGCTGTTGGCAACCGATACTTTGGGCCGATATCGCTTATGTCTGTGTGTCAGTTAGTGGTCACGATAACTCCAGATAGAATGAATTGTGATGTACACTACGGAACATTTTTTTAATGAATATTTTAATGAAAAGAGGTAATTTTTTTTATTATAATCTAATATCATATATATATTAGATATATATCAAGGTGTTTAAGAAAACAAAACAAGAAAACATATAAAAAACAGCTGTGAAATAGTGTTAAATGTAATGGAGTCGTGAGCTAGCTCTTAAACGGTGCATGTGGTTTGATATGTTTTAAATAAAATGAAGTTGAACAATTAGATGAAAGTTGACTGGGGTGGAATTAAAGTGTGAAGAGTTGACGGGGTCTGGTTTTTGTGGTAGAGGCGTCGAGAAGGTACAATTAATAATATATATTTTTCAATATGCCCAAATAAAAAAAAAAAGAAATAGTTTTTTAAGTATTAATTTAATGTTTTTGTGCCATTGTAAATTTTGTTTTGTTTGTTCAAATAAGTTTTTTTTAAATTTAAATATGTAAATATAGATAATAACCCAATTATTTGTCCTCTTCAAATTCTATTCTATTCATCTTCCCTGTAGTCCCAGTAGTATCATTTAAAAAACCTTTGGATTAGAAATTAATATTATTTAAAATTATTAAAAATTGGTATCTCTTTGTGAATCCAAGTGTAAAGTTTGTTTAATTGAATTTTTTTCGTTGTATACGTGTACTTTCTTAAAAATTGCACGTCTTAAATTATTCATAATATTGTTTTAGGGCAATTTTCGGCAAACTACTGTAGAAATCAAAATTTAAATAAACAAAAGAGATCAAATTTCTACAGGAAATGTGGTAGCAACCAAGTTTTTATCACATTTTTGGCATATCCCTTGTGTGGACGATTTTCGCCACAAAGCCCCATCATATTTTGGCAAAACCTTGATGGGAGAATTTTTTTATATTAATTAAAGTAGGGAAACAGGTTGAAAAAGATGAAAAGGATAGAATAGAGACAAATAAGGGTTACATTTAATTTTGAGAAATAATATTTTTTTTTTCAAACTTCAAAAGAAGGTTACTATTTTAACATTGTTTTTGTTTAGTATTAATATATTTAATAAAGTAAGAAAATGCCAATTACCAGAGGAGAGGCGAAGAGATTGGAGGAGGAAAGTAGAGAGGAAGGGTCGAGTTCGGATATGGAAGTATCGGAAGATACAGGAAGGGAGACTCCAGCCGCAATGGAGTCCACGGAGGGTACAGGTGAGGAGAAATCAGATAAGCTAGATAGATTTATGGAATTCATAACCCAAAAAATGGAAGAGCAAAGTAATAAATTAGGAAATTTTGTAACAAAGTTAACTGGGGAAATGGGGAATATCAATCAAAAAATAGAAGAACAGGGAAAAGAATTAAAGGGAGAGATGGGAAATTTAAGAGGCGACATTAAAAATTTAGAAGTTAAATTAAATAAAAAGGTGGACAATTTGATGAACCAATTAGAGAAAATTCAAATAGAAAATGAAAGAGTTGAAAGTAGGATAAATAAAGCAGGAGAAAACTTGGAAAAGCACTTTATTCAAAAAATTAACAAGTTGGATGAAGGGAATTCTGAAGTAGAAAAAGAGGTTCTTATTATTGACAGTCAGTCACAAGTTGATGTGGTAGAAGGAACAGAGAATAACAGTGGGGAGGAACAGACCCAAATTTTAGAGAAAGAGGTGGAGGAAGAGAGTCAAAATGTAGAAAAATTAGTATTAAGTGAAATTCAAGAAAATAGGATGAATGTTGATGTGGATGGACAGAGTGAAAGGAACATTTGGATGTTATTAGACAAAACAAACGAACAGACTGAGGACAACAAACGAAAGACAAATTTTAATTTTAAAGAAAATATAGTTAAAACTTACAGACAAACTGGAAATAGAAAGGAGGCTAATAAAAGTTATAAGAACAATTTTAAAAAGAGAGTAAAAGCATTCAAACAGGTATTAAGGACAAAATTAACACTGAACAAATATTTAGAGAAGGGGGAGGGGATTTTTAAAGACATAATTCGCCGGGGCATCCGGAAAAAGATAAAATTAAATTTGGGCTTTGCAATATAATTGCATTAGCCACTTTTTATAGTGAACCTATTTTTTTTGCAACTCGGATGAGTTTGAGGAAATGACTGACAGACTAACATGACAGAATTAGGATTAATTTAAAATATGACGAAGTGACATTGGACTAATATAATAGTATGAATGATACATTTATTTTTGGATGAGAGAATTTTGGTATATGAAGAGTATGGATGAATTTTGGTATAGTTCTGTGTTTAAAGTAATTAGGAATTATATTTTTTTTAGGATTAGATTATATGTAAGGATCAGTATAAAATTATCTGAGAATTATATTTAAGGATTAGTCACCCAAATTTAATATGTGAAAGTTTTTTATTTAGAAGTTACTTATTAATAATGATTATTGAAAATTAAAACATATACATATAACTGATTGATTTTGAACGAACATAATATGGAAGAAGATAGATTTTTTTATTATATTTTTTATTACAAATGTTAGAAAGATAAAATCAGCAGGCTGAGAGATGCCTAGATCTCTTTGGAGACATGACGAACTTCCTGAGGCCGAGTCAAGGGGACAGATTTTCTGTTTCGGAACTGTTCAGCTAGGATACCGGACGTGACTAAATCATAATAATATTATAAATTAGAAAGACGAACGAAACTGTATAGAAGCCTTGGAAGGATAATATATTATATAAATTGTATGTATGCATAGGTTAGTAAATTTTTGTTATTATAAATTCTATTATTTAGACAATTTCATTTATTATTGTGAGTAACATGTTTTTCTACGTAAATTTGTTTAATAGAGAGAGTAGATGAGAAGAGTTGTAGGAGCACATTATATAACTTTAGGAATAGGAACAAACAAAGGGTAATATTAATTAGAGAAGTTTTGAATTAATTGCTGATGACATTCTTTTAGACGTCGGGATTATATAGATTTGTTTTGGGAGAAATTATTTTTTTAAATCCTAGTAAGAGCTAGTGATTAATTGGAGATTTATATTTTTTTTTTGATCTGCGAGAGATGATTTTTTTGTGTCGACTAGAAAGAACTAGCGATATATATAGGAGATTTATGATGTAGTGTTGGTTGCCTACCTGAGATAGGAGGAACCGTATTTTTGCTACGTCAACGATGAAGTTATTATTATTAGGGAGTTATTAGTAGAGAAGGAAGTTGAAGTAAAAATATATGTGAGATACATTTTTTTTTAGTTAGGAAGTATGAAGGACGTCTCAAAGAATTTAATACCTCAAAAGACAAGTACTATATATATATTAAATAAATTAAATTTGTATTCCTTATTACCCGGCGTGAGGCCTAATTTTGATTGTTAAGTAATATTTTGGAAGTGTGATGAAGTAAATAAAAAAAAAGGATTTATTTAATTTTTATTTCAAGTAAATTTTTTTTTATATATAATATATAATTAATTATATAATTATTTTGAATACATACAAATGTTATATTGATGGTAAAGGCGGAAAGTAAAATTAATTGGCAATTTCTTAAATCTATTTCCAACTTGATTATTTCCAAACTTGATTTCATGACTATGACTGATCCTGTAAATATGTAAAAATTTAGTATTATATTTTTTATGTTCAATTAGTTCAAATTTTTATAAATTTAAGTTAACATTTTCTTTAGGTTAAGGATTAATTGTAAATTTTTAGATTAAGATTTGTTTTTGTTTATTAGAAATTAAGTACGTATATATATAAGTTTAATAATTGTAAATAGTAATAAAAAATAAAAATAAAAAATGGGCATATATGTATAAAAAGAGCGTCGAATTGGGCATATAAAAAATAAATCAGTGAGTGTAAGTGAGAGAGAGACTTCGATACATCGATGATCAATGAGTTGAAGACACCAAGGAGCCAGCCAACATGTGCGTTTGAGGAGGAAGCTAATCTACCTGTGTATTGGAGGAAGACGTTAATCCATCTGTGTATTGAAGGAGGAAGCTTATCATGTGGATTCGAGGAAGAAGCTAAATCAACCTGTGTATTGGAAGAAATTAAATCTGAAAGAACTTATATTAAAAAAAAAAAAAAAAAAAAAAAAAAATTTTGTGAACAAACATTTTTTTTTTTAAAAAGAAGGAAAAGGCAAATGTGATGTACACTACGGAACATTTTTTTAATGAATATTTTAATGAAAAGAGGTAATTTTTTTTATTATAATCTAATATCATATATATATTAGATATATATCAAGGTGTTTGAGAAACAAAACAAGAAAACATATAAAAAACAGCTGTGAAATAGTGTTAAATGTAATGGAGTCGTGAGCTAGCTCTAAAACGGTGCATGTGGTTTGATATGTTTTAAATAAAATGAAGTTGAACAATTAGATGAAAGTTGACAAAGGTGGAATTAAAGTGAAGAGTTGACGGGGTCTGGTTTTTGTGGTAGAGGCGTCGAGAAGGTACAATTAATAATATATATTTTTCAATATGCCCAAATAAAAAAAAAAAGAAATAGTTTTTTAAGTATTAATTTAATGTTTTTGTGCCATTGTAAATTTTGTTTTGTTTGTTCAAATAAGTTTTTTTTAAATTTAAATATGTAAATATAGATAATAACCCAATTATTTGTCCTCTTCAAATTCTATTCTATTCATCTTCCCTGTAGTCCCAGTAGTATCATTTAAAAAACCTTTGGATTAGAAATTAATATTATTTAAAATTATTAAAAATTGGTATCTCTTTGTGAATCCAAGTGTAAAGTTTGTTTAATTGAATTTTTTTCGTTGTATACGTGTACTTTCTTAAAAATTGCACGTCTTAAATTATTCATAATATTGTTTTAGGGCAATTTTCGGCAAACTACTGTAGAAATCAAAATTTAAATAAACAAAAGAGATCAAATTTCTACAGGAAATGTGGTAGCAACCAAGTTTTTATCACATTTTATATCGATTTCATTCATATCTGAGCCCCAGAGCCCCCTAAAACGATACCCTTTCAAGTTCAGCCATGTGAGTCGTGCGGGAGAGGGGTTGTCAGTATCGCCTGAATCCTCTCCTGTTGAGATATTTGGGACATCACATAGCCTATAATTCAATCGGGATAATAAGGATGCAACATAAGACATTTCGTCAAAATCGGTTCGGTAGGTTGTTGTGCCAACTTGTTATAAACACACGGACGGACAGAAGTAATATATATGTATATCAGGGCCCCCACATGCCCGGTGCTACCGTTGCTACGGCAACGGGGCCCGCAAGGACGGGGAAAAAAATTAAAAATTAGAACAGTAAGAGCATTTAGTCAGCTGGGCAACGTATTGAAAACACTGCAACGTTCATCAATGACTCAAGAACGTCTTAATTCACTTGGAGTGTTAGCAATCGAACACCGTCTTGCATCAAGCCTTGACTTCAGTGATGTAATTGTCAAATTATCAATGATCAAAGCCAGAAAAATGTAGCTTACATTCATATGGTTTATAATGTAACCACCAATTTCCTACGACAGTTAATATTTTATCTGTGTGAATATTAAAATTAAGCAAACAAAAATATTTAAGAATTAATTTGTTCAATTATGTATTTACCAGTATTTAAAATAAATTTACAATGACAATCTAAACACTTTCTAAACTCTTAAAACTAGTTTAAATGTGTGTTTGATGAAAAATAATTGTAATAAAGGTTAAAAAATGTATATTGTAAAAAAAGGCCAAAATTTCTTTTTTTGGTAGTAAGAGGGGGGCCCATCATGACTTTTAGCAACGGGGCCCAGGGAATAATGTGGGGGGCCTGATGTTTATATAAACTCTTATTGGAGGCTATCTGTTATAGATAGATATATGCTGTCGCGCACCTTTTTGTAAAACTTTTTATTGCCAATAATTCTTCTATATAGTGTATGCAATGAATGGCGCCCGGAAGGCCGTTTCTCCCCCGACTTGCTTCACTTTTACCTTCACTGCTAAGAAATGCGCTTCCCAACAGTGAAAGAATTATCCAAATCGGTTAAGTAGTTTTGGAGATTACCTCCAACCAACTTGCTCTCTTTATACATTAGTATAGTAGGAACCCGCTACCTTGAGTTCAGTAGCCAAGCACGCTACCCACATCCTCTAGTTCAAATATGTAGATATGGTTCCTTCAACATGCTTCTCTTTCCTCTTCCTCAGCTGTGATGATTTCTATAAAAATGTCGGCTATTTTTAGCTGTTTTGTTTGTTGTTCCTTTGTTTTCATTTTCGATCCAACAACTGTCATAATGAAGAGTGAACCCAATGAATCCTTCAACTTGCCAGCTACCTGCTACCTGCTATCTGCTATACAAAGTATAGGGGAAGTTATGTAATCGGTTAGCAATTCGATGTTGAGTTTTCACCGGAATTTCATGTTTTCCGACCCCCCAAATATACAAAGATACAAACAAAGAAAAAACAAACAAAAAATCACAGGCTGTATCGGGAACGCAGCTGCAGTGTGGGTACGTGAAAACGTCTTGTGCGTACTGCAGAGGCTGTATGGACACTAGGATACAACCAAATACATAAGGTCAAACGCGGGGGCGCCATAGCTGAGCAACCGTCAAATTTAAGAAATGTGTAAGCCTTATATATGTATCGTAGGATTATACCAACTACGGCAGAGTGAGATCTCTCAAACGCGACCACTCACTGCCGAGCTACTGCTCTGTGAACGCCGCTCGCGAAACTAAATTTAGTTCCGATTGCGTCATGCGTGGCGCGACACATGCATGATCGAGTAATGGCTTTTTTCCTCTACACAACGATACCAAAGTAAGGCGCGTCGCGAAGATGTTGCATGTTTTCGTTACATGCAGTTTTAGTAATCGACCCCCCCCCCCCCCCCCCCCCCCCTCCCCCTGAAAAACTGAACATAGGATTTTTGAGAGAACGTGTAACTTAGTTACGTTACTTCGTGCTGGTAAGATACATTGATTGACGACACATTTACAGGTTCATCAGATCCTTCGTTGCTGAACCTCGTCCTTATTATAACTTGCTATTTACGGCTTTGATTTAATTTTTTTTTTCTATCAGCTGATTTCTTGTCTTGCGAAAAATTTTCAAGACACTTTACCTTCTTTCATTCCTTTGTGAATCTTTCGCAACTTCTTTACTATCATTAGGCCACCACATTTGAGGCCGTTTGAAACTTTTTCTACAAATAATGGACAACTGTCATAAATTTAAAGTTGAATTTTCTCTTTTTTCCTCTGTGTTATATGATTACCAAACATCGTGATAAATTATAAATAAGAAAATATGTGTTTATTGTTGATGCTTTGTGCAAATTGAATGGACTCTAGTCATATTTCATACACATCTCTCCCTCAATTCATTTTCTGTTCTTTGTTGTGATAAAATATCACATCAGAGTGATGTGACATCACAGCTTCAGCCAATCAGATAACAAATTACTGTGTATTAATACAGTGTATTAATGTATACTCTGTGAGGATTGTTTTAGATCTTCCTTAGTACATCTTCCAGACAGTTCCAGTTCCAGTTCAGTTCATATTGGGCCAATGAGGCTTCTTAGAATAAATAAATAAAAAAACGTATTTATTTTTATTATTATTATTTTTTTTTTTATTTTATTTATTACAAGTTTCCACAATATGTCCGCGTTCCTCAACTTAGAATGTTCTAAGATTTTGAAATTCTATATATATCGAATAAAAGTGATTGAGAAGGTCAGTCAGTCAGCTGTTTTTAAAATGTAAGTAATGTTTCTTTCGGACTAAAATGAGTCTGAGTTTTCTTCTCAAGTTTTTTTTGGACTGCCATTAAGCGCATAGTGTTGGAAAGAGTTACTCACTTTAGTCTGGACTATTTTTATTAAATCACAAGAGGGAGGGTGCCGGTAGCTCAGTGGTATGCGTGCTTACTTACTGAGCTCAAGATCGCGGGTTCGAAACCCGGCCGAGGCCCTTAGGTTTTTTATCTGGGAGGTGAAAACAATCTTGAGCACACCGTCCTTCCGAGCCTTTACGAATAAAAATTTAGGGCAGGTGAAATTTAGACCTCCCACAGTAGAGTCGGGCTCATGTGCACCAGTGTGACGAAAGAGCGTTCTGGTAGTAGGCGATATGACCTTGTAGGTAAAAGGGCATGAGTCATAATAACTTTGTATGCTTTACACTCCCATTGGTTTCTGGAGTAGGAATTGTGATATTTGGATGGGATACTCCTTGTGATGGGAGGTGCGCAAAAGAACATAATTATTTTGTCACATAAAATAAAATGAAAACATAAAATTGTCTTATTGTTAGATGTTTTTGAGATGGCATCAGAAAGCAATTATCATTTTATTGTCGTTAAATGTATATACGTATTATATATTGTATGCACAATTGTTATTTCAAATTCCTTTCTTTTGTTAAGAGTGAAAAATAAAATATGACCCCGCAACTCTCATCTTATTTTGAAAACTATATTACAGATCAGTACCTTTAATTGTTTACTGTCAAAGTTTAAATTATATTTTTAGATACGAGTATGTATGTACTGAAAATTGTAAAAATGTGATGGCCTTTAAAGTTTATTGTTCTTTCGCCCTCCTCACCCCCCCCCCCCTTCAAAAATTCAAAAAAAAAAAAAAATACGTCAGTGAGTACCGGCAATGTACTTCCCCAGCACGAATTAATCAATTAAGTTTTCCCTCTCCCTCTGAAACCAATCGACACTTGGAATAAAAATCAATAGTTGACTTATATAGGTGTTTCTGAATCCTCAAACTAATGTTGGTATCGCTACTACACTCATTATATTGTCAGTTATTTAAGGGTCAAGCTCTTCTTCTCTCTGTCCTGCCAGTCCTTATGTCGATATATTCATTACATCGACAGTTATCGAGCTTAGCCCAAAAACCTCAATAACTGCGAAGGTAGTAAATGTATTGACGTACGATTTAGTATGAGGAGCGAAAAGTTAGTTGACTAGTACATTGCACTGGGGAAGTACATCGTCAGTTACTGACCGGGCCAGGGCCAGTTGATCAGCCCTTTCGTTGCCCTCAAACCCCTGATGCTCTGGCACCCATCTCAACACCACTCTATTTTGGTCCGTCAGGGACTCCAGTGCTTGAACACATTCCAGGACGATTTTGGAATCTATGATGACAGCTCGCAGTGCTGCTTGGCTGTCAGACAATATCAAGATTCGCCCTCCCCTGATGTTCCGTCTCTTGATGAGCCAGGCACACCCGAGGATGGCATATACTTCAGCTTGGAACACAGTTGGATACACACCTAGGGATATACTAGTATCTCCTTTGACTGTCCTCCCAAGTATTCCAGCTCCAACTCCTTTCTCGGTGTTTGAGCCGTCTGTGAACCAAACCAGCTTACCCCGGTCTTGGGTCTCAAGGTCCAGACATTAGTTATTTCTCTCTGGTATTGATACTTATTAAATTTTAATGTTTACTCTTTATTATGTTCCACCTATTTGTCTATTTCCATTATTAATGTTTATGTTTAGTAATGTAATCATATTTAATTTTAATGTTTAGTAATTATTCATAGTAAGTCATTTTAATGTTTACTCTTTATTATGTTCCACCTATTTGTCTATTTCCATTATTAATGTTTATGTTTAGTAATGTAATCATATTTAATTTTAATGTTTAGTAATTATTCATAGTAAGTCAGTTTCAATTTTTAACTTGTTATAGTGTATTTTTAACGTTCAGTAATGTTTATCAACAAAAAATTTTTTTTTTTTTTTTGTTTATTTTTGATTCTAATCTTGATTCCCCCCCCCCCCCCCTCCCATGTTTGTAGGCCCTGATGATGATATAAAATATATCGAAACGTTGGCATCTGAATAGTGTTTTTTTTTCCATCTTTGACTGACCCTCAATATTCCTACAATTAGAATCCACAGTCGCTAATCAACATCTACTTATTAAAGTCAAAAAGTTGTGTCATTTTGTCTGTGTCCATGCTTCATACAGGGTCTTCCAAAATGTCCCAGAAGATTGCTGAATGCCCGGTCCTCGTTATGTTGTCCGATATTAGGTTATTAGACATCGATGAAATCGGTACCTATATTGGTTTTACAGAAAGAGCAGAAAAGTTAGTTGATTATTCGTCCTGGGGAAGTACATAGCTGGTGATCCACCGACGACCTTTTTTTTTGTGAAAATATGGCGATAGAATGGAAATAGCAAAACTTTGATGTGTTATTGTACTGTAGTATAGGGGTTACAGAAATATCTCTAAACCGTTGTGCCAAGCATCTCTAATGACAAACCACATCCTCTTCACCACGTATTCTTTTTGCATCTCCCGTTGTACGTAGTTGGAAAGAAGTTACCAAATCGATCAGAAATACGATGTTCAGTTTTAACCGAAATTTCATATTCGTCTACGGTAAAAACACGATAGCTCCCAAACAGAATGAATTTATATCGACACAAAATTTTATAAAAATCATTAGTTGACTTAACTTTGGGGCTTTTTAGACGCTCGATTTGTTAGCCCTATAGAAAACATTGTTTCTTACAAAAACAAATGTTGCTTAATAAATTTCCAATCGCTAAATGTCCTCAGATTTATAAGACTAATATGACAAAAGATATAGCGTCCCAAAGAATAGAAAATAAATTTCTGCTGGAAATATTTCTAATTGATGTTTAAATTGTAACGTATTAAAAAATAATACATATCGTGGGCGTACAAGGAAAATCAGCTAACTCCAAATACTTCTAGCTGCACTTAATGGTTTTTCTCAGACAGCAAACATTCCACATAGGACTTGATGTGAAACCGTACTGTCATTTCAAGCTGTTCATATGTCCTAACTTATTTATTAGTTATTGTGATTAATGCACGGGCTTTAAAAACGAGGTCATATCGCCTACTACCAGAGCCTGGTCTGGTTAGGTTAGGTTTTATGACTCATGCCCGGGCTTTAACTACGAGGTCATATCTATCGCCTACTACCAGAGCGCTCTTTCGTCACTCTGGTGGACATGAGCCCGACCACTGTGAGAGTCCTAAATTTTGTCTACCCTAAATTTTTATTCACGTAGGGTAGGGGAGTTTAAAGTAGGTACCCAACATTGTACAGGCTCGGGACCATCGCTTAACGTCCCATCCGAAGGACGGCGTGCTTATGTTTATTTTACCTCCCAGATAAAATAAATTAAGGGCCTCGGTCGGGCTACGAACCCACGACCCTTGAGCTTAGAAGTCAAGCACGCATACCACTGAGCTACCGGCGCCCAGCCTGGTCTTCGAATAAATATATTAAAATTTTTTACTTGAAGTCATTTTCTATTGAAACAATAATATAAACGGTATCAGGTAAAATGTAGTTAGGCTCGTAAATCCTAATTTTCATTACGATTTCGGGCAAAAAATGTAATTAAATCGTAAGTTAAGACAAGTGACTCCTTCAACTCAATGCTTGAACAATGGTTTCTGTGTTAGAGCTGTCACAAGGTTCAAATCACACACACATATAGAAATGATTGAGAATATAGTCAAATCGTGATCAGGGGACCTTGAAAAGTGAAATTCTATTGAAAATACGATCTCGATTTTTTTCACGATTACAGTACTTCCTTTAACGAAGGGTTTAAGAAAGTAAAACGTATTCGGTGAATCACCAGCAATGTAACTTCACCAGAAGGAATTAATCAATTAACTTTTCGCTCCTCTCCAAAACCAGACAACCGTTTGCGCTAATTTTCAACAGTCGACTTACTTAGGGGGCTCCTTAAACCTCATACTAAATTTCGTGACGGTACATTCATTCTATCGGCAGTTATCGTGTTCACAGAGACACAGACATTTTTTTTTAACCTGGAGGTCGGAAAACATGATATTCTGGTGAACATTTTTGACCGATTACGTAACTTGTCCTATACTCCGTATAGCTAGGAAAGTAATCTATAGTGAATAATCGAATTATTGTACGAACAGTACGAGATACTGCACTGCTTACATGATAATTTAATTATTCATCCTATAAAAATGTGCAAAGAAAGTCTTGTTAGAAAGCGAAAGATTGCGTCATTTTATTTTTTTTATTTTAAATAATCATACGTTATTACTAATGTTTCCTTTAAATTAAATTATTTTTTGTCGTCAGTGTCGTTAGCGGCGACAATATTATTAGCTAACTATTATTTTAACATTATTAATTGAGTAACAATAATGAAAATAATAATTTTCTCTCCATTTTTTAAAGTGACAATAAGTTATAGTGAGTGATTGGTATATTTTCATAAAGATGAAACATTGGTTTGGCCAGTTAGTGGGTGAGTTTTTTGAGCTACGTGGAGCTCTTTAAAAAACAGAGGTAGGGAGGAAGTGAAACATTTACAACGACCAATCCTCGGCCACGTTCGTATACATTCGACTATAGTCGTCTCTCCACACTTCTCTCTCATCATCGTATTGCGTACTTTCATCACTTCCCTTTCCGTTTTTTTGTTCCGCCAATTTAAAAATAAATTATTATTTATAGAAAGATATATGACTTTTTTTTTATATTATATTTATTTTTATAGGCTGTAAAAATAATTGTATTGATATTTATTGACTCTTTTAAATAGACAAAAATGTTGTCGCTGAATTATCTTCAATGTGTTTCCCGGCATGAAGAAAGTAGTTTTAATGTTGGTTAACGTGGTTGGTAGAAGAAAGTTGCCCAGCTATTCTAAGTATAGAGGAAGTTATGTAATCGGTCAGTTGTTCGGTGTTGGGTTTTCACCGGAATATCATGTTTTACGGTCCCCTCTTTCTAAGAAAAGAAAGAAAGTAAAAATAATTAGATGTTGAACTAATTTTTTTGTGGTTATTTTATGTGTCTGTGATTTTGTTAGGGGGGGTTTGGGGGCATAACCTACCAATTTTTTTGTTGACAGAATTTACTTATAATATTATCCAATTATATTTCTTCTTTATACAAATTTCTGATGATGCCCTCCTCTGAGGAAACAAATGTCTGGCTACGTCAGTGACGTAAACATTAGTTAATACCAAGCCGGCTTTACGAGAAAGCCCCCCCCCCCGGTGCCCTTGACAAAATCAATGATTCATTGAGTGGGACCACCATTGTGTGATTAGGGTAGCAGTGACTGGTCGGATAACAGTGATAAGAGTGACTGGTCGTTGTCATACTCCAAGATTGGAACAAACTGCGCAGTCTCCCCCTCCATCACTCGGTTCTTCCCCCACCACCTCTCCTATATATACCTCCTTCAAAGTGGGAGCCGGTGTCATTACATCAGGCCGCGTCGTACTTGTTGATTGTGTGAGCAGGCGGGCGAGTTGTGTTGTGTGCAAAGTATTCAAGTAGGCGAGTGCGAATCTGCTGAGACCCCTAGCTAAGTCCTCCCAAATAGCTAGTGTCATTTTAAACCATCGGCCATTTTACATTCGACTTTGGTTAATATTTATATATATATTAACCAAAAAAAGTACAACTTATCGACTGTGATAATTGTAGTGGTTAGAACTAGAATATTATTATATCTTTTTTGTAAAAAGTTAAAAGATAGAAAAGAGTTCCTATTTGTGTATATTTGTAAAAGTTTTTAACTTTGTAAGCTTAAGGGCTCGTGAATTTTTAATTGGTATTCCGTTAAATAATAAGGAATAACAAAAAGACTTTAACCTCGATCTTTTAAAAAAAATAAGAAAAGATAGCTAAAATGGTTGAAAGGATTCTTGAAGAATTGAAGAGTGAGGAACCCATCGCTGAAGGTGAGCTTTTTGATATATTTATTTATTATAACATTTATTTAATACTTCATCGTTTATAATAAGATCAGTTTAAATTAAATAATTGTTCATAAACAGTTAAATGACCTTTTATACCTCCTGCAGTAACTCGTAATGACATAATAAATGTATTAGGCTTATATTTACGATTGTCTTATTGCGTCATTTATGTTTCTCATATTCTTAGCTTTTGTTATCTTTTATGCTTCAAATGAATATTATTTATAACTGTCAACGTTTATTGTTAGTGAATCCTCAGACAATGTAATTTAATGTTGCTTTAACATAATCTTTTAAATATCACCCGAGAGGCATGTTTATGTTTTAACATAACCGGTATATATTTGAATAATTTGTTTATTATATTGATTTTTAAATCTGATGGTTTATTGGGAAATTCAAAATTTGCCCCATTTCCTGTATGGTCAATCACCTTGCTATGTTGTGGAAAAACCCATGTGTGCATTTTGGTCTTTTGCCAAAATAATATTTGCAGTTGAAAATGAAACCATTTTTCATTTTGTTACAACATATTTTACAATCTTCGATAAATCTATATTTAAAAAACTGATTTTCATATTTATTGATAATCCTTATTTCTGTGCTTGGAAGGAAGTTTAAATATTCTAATGGTCATTTTTAAATTTTGAAAACGTTTGCATTTATTAGTTTTTGTGTTTTAAAGTTGAACCATTATGTTATTATATATATATTTTTTACAATCATGAAGTATCAATTTTATTAATTTAAATGAAAAATATGATTTCTCAAAATGTCCATATTATACCGTGCTTCTCCCTCTCAGCCACAGAAATATTAGAAATAGTACCCCCAAAATTCTTAAATGTGAACTTGGCTGCCATGAGCATTGAATCATTTCAAGTAATTATATAATTTGCTAATTAGGGTTTTTTTTTGGGGGGGGGGGGGGGGGGGGAATTAACGTAAATTAAAATTAGGAAAAATGTTTTGTAGCAGTTATGTATGAGGAGTTAAAAAAATGGCATAATGCGCACAGACATTATTTAGTTATTGTATGTTATTTGTTAGCTGTTTGCGCCCATGAACCGTCTGATGTGTTGGGATATTAGTTATTATGACGTGATGTGTGCTTTGTTGCCGGGTGTGTTGTGGGCTGACCCTGGTTCGGTCTAGAAGGGTCCATGTGACCTCATCCACGCCATTCAACACACACCCCACCCCCCTCTCTAAGCACAACACACCAGACGCTTCTCAACTAAATTTATATAATACATAAAGAGACAGCGTTTGTTTGTTTCATGTTGGGGCTAATCTTAAAAACTGCTGGAGCTATTTTCAATATTTTTTTTCTATGCATTCCTAACGTTTCCGCAGTGGTTATATCTAGGTCTAAAAAAAAAAAATTCCCATTTTACATTTTTTTGTAGAAAATATTTTATGTTGGTGTATATAGTATCGATAGTCGTAATCGAATCTCTCAGTAGTTCTCTTTTTACGTTTCCGAAATAGCTATATGGAAACCCTATAAACGAGTGTTTGCCCCTGTTTATTGTGTTGTTTTCAATTTCTTTAGGCATGAATGTCAATTCAACTTTCTATATATATTTTCTAATGTTGAGTGACTTTGATATAACTCACCATTAACTTTAATCAGAATTGAAAGCAATTTAAGGACTTATCTATGTTGTGCTGGGGGAAAAGTTGTTCTACTGTAACGTAATAGTTTGAGTTTAGGTTCGCATTATTTATCTGACTTTATGAAAAGTATTAGAAGTTATAACACCTTCTTTTGGTGAAGAAGGAAACTTCATGCCAACGAATAACGATGGGTATATATACGTCTGTTTAGAGTTACCAAACTGTGTAAAGTTACCTGCTCAAAGTTACTAATCTGCTTAGAGTTACTAACCTGCGTAAAGTTACTCCGGGCGAAGCCGGGTAACGGGTAACCTGCTTACATATATATGCATATATAGTAGACCCTCGATTATCCGCGCTCTTGGTTCCAGAGGAAGTGGGGATAACCGATGAGTTTAAGTTTTGGGCAATGAATGTCTGTTTACTCAAAAATATGAAAATTTCAACGACATAACTACAAGAATTATTCTCCCCAGCTATATGGGGTACGGTGATACCTGCCGTGGTCGAACCCCGCAGTGAGAATATTGATTTGTAACTTGCTGATTCCTTGTTGTTCGGGTTTAAATTTCCCTGACAGATGGAGTATTTCGTTTTGTACAGTTGGCAACACCAGAGTGTTATCTATAGTTTATACAGTCACTAGCAGGCACACCCGGCGTTGTCCGGCAGTAACTTGGTTTTATATAACTCAACACTAAATAAAAATCGGTATTACAAAATGGTAGGCAGTCACTTTAACCACTGGACCATCAATGCTTATTTGGTTGTTTTGGATAATTACATTAAACATTCGTAAGTTCGAATTTATTTTAATCCCCCCCCCCCCCCCCCCACGTTTTTGTTATTTACTTCCCCAGTATATTAAGTTTTCACCGGAATTTCATGTTTTCCAAGCCCTTGATACAAAAACGTGTGTATCCTGAAGTCCTGAAGTTTTAGAGAGAAGGGGAGAGCGGAAACTCATTTTAAATTTAATTAATAAACCTTATAAAAGTTGTCACCAGTGAGAAATTAGTTAATCAGCTGGTGTGTTACAGATAAGTAGTACAGTGTGCCCTACTAATGACACAATTAGGAGGAACGTTTGTTGTAATAATCCACAGTAGAGATGAACGAAACAGTTCAATTGAACACAGTTCTCTTAGGTGAACCAGACCTAACTAGTTCATCAAGGCGGGAATCGTTTAAAATAATTACAGGCTCGTTGGTTTGATTACTGGGTGGGATAGTGCGTACACTCAGGGGACCAGGTCGAGTGCCGGTAGCACAGTGGGTAGCGTCATTGTCTACTGTGCTCAAGAGTTTACTTGCCCCATGTCAGGTACACCTAAAAGACCCCTCTTATTTAGGAATATCGCAGTGGAGCCACCATGGAAGGGATAAGGGCTCTCTGGGTATACCACACCATCCCTACCAGTACAGGGACCTAAGCATTCAGTGCTCCCTTCTCTGGAAGCTCTACTGAAGAAGTCAGAAATTTTCCCTACCCAGGTTTAATTAAGGTAAGAATGAGTGGTAAGAGCTGACAGTTAACCTCCCATCCGCCGGATAAGCGGGAGTAAAGTGTATAATGCCTGGGCTTGAGCAGGGGTCTAGGACCTAGGGCAAGGGTCTTTAAGGAGTACCTGACATCGTACAGACTCGGGACCAGCGCTTAACGCCCCATCCGAAGGACGGCTTGCTTAATTTTATTTTACCTAAGCACGTCAGATACTCACCCTAGGTGAATAAAAATTTAGGGTAGGGAAGATGTAGGACTCCCACAGTATAGTCTGTCGGGCTCATGTCTCCCTCAGTGACGAAAGAGCGCTCTGGTAGTAGGCGATATGACCTCGTCGTTAAAGCCCGGACATGAGTCATAATGACTAACTGTATTATATTATTTTATAGTTATAATGGGTTTAGGAGTGTGCCTCCTTAGTATACTTGTTGAGAGGTGGTGTCACAAAGAGCGTTCTGGTAGTAGGCGATATGTCCTCGTAGTCAAAGCCCGGACATGAGTCATAATAACTACCTGTATTATATTATTGTATAATTATAAGAGATTTACGAGTGTGCCTCCTCAGTATGCTTGTTGACAAGGATTGTGTTGAGAGGTGGTACCACAAAGAGCCGCTAGAGGGAAGAATGGTCCACTTCTTTTTATGAGACACTTATTTCACATCCTCTTTAAAATACGCTGAAAAAAATGAATAACACAACTTTCGGTTATCTTCCGGTAGGTGCGCTCCCCGTCTTGTCATTCCTCCCGTTCTCTCTACCTCTTATGGAGATTAAATACTAAAGAGCGCATTATTTGAATACTAAAAATATATAAATATTTATATAGGTCGTCCATTACGTTATATGAGGTTGGCTGGGTTGGGTATATTTGGTTCATTAAAAGTGAAGCAGGTATTTTGAGTGAGCTACAGGTCGGAACTAGTTCATCTAACTGAAGATATGTCTCAAGTCTAGTTGCCAATACAGCTGAGTCAGAGAGTTGTAGAGGGGGGGGTCGTTGCACTCTTACTGGGTCATCAAATTGTAGAAAAGGTCCTCCCTCACCTTTCATCGCTCCCCCTCCATCCCTCACCTCCATCCCTCTCTACCGCCTCTACCTCTGCTCCCATTTATTGTTACAGAAAAAATAATAATAATATTTGAAGTAGTTTAGGTCAAAATTACAATAGTGAACCAACTGTTTTATCTTTCTATCAATAATATAAATGAAACTACAAGATGTGGTCTCACAATGAGGACATTGAGTGTTTAAAAAAAAATATTTGGGTCTTATCAGTTTCAGATTGGTAAAATAACCATACCCATGCATTGTAGCTTACATGTCTCTGTTGCATCGCCTTGCGACAAAAAGTTACTGAACAAGTATGAAATATTTTTTCATCCATTTATACAATTTTTTCGCTTTGGTTGGAAACAACGAAGATGAATAAATATGGAAATGGCTGATTTGAGAAATGATTATTTCACATGGTGTAAAATAAAGTATAGTAATAGATAATTAAAATACACAATTTCTTTGTCAAACTTCACTATATATTCTCAAATACTCAACTAGTTTCGCCGTGTTAAGGCATTATCAAGAGTCACTTACAAACTAATACTACAAACCAAAGAAATTGTGTATTTTAATTATCTATTCCTAGAATGGAGCTTCACAAAGTAAATCTGGAAACCATAAATTATAAAGTATAGTCTTGACCTCTCATAGATATTATTAATTTTTGCTAGCTGGCTTCCGAGGTTGCCCTCTTCGCCAGGCATTCTACAGAAAAAAACAAAAAAAACTTAATTCAGCAACAAAGAAACAGGTATAAAGTTCTGTTCGTTGAATTCCATAATTTGGTAATAAAATACATATATAAATTTAATTCTTGTTACTTTTCATTCATCTAATTTATTTATATTTATTTAATATTTTATTAACACAATGTTTTATGGATTTTAACGAACTGAACTTTATACCTGTTTCTTTGTTGTTAAAAAATTATGTGTTCCTTTGGTTTTTTTGTAGAATACCTGATGATGAGGACAACCTCGGAAGCCGGCTAGCAAAAAGTAATAAAGTCTGTGAGAGGTCAGACTATATTTTATTTTACAACGTGTGAAGATATAAATAACATTTTCTAGTAGGGAAGGAGACACGAGGTGGAGGGGGAGGGGGAGCCATAAACTTTTTTTATCCTTTGTCCGCCTATCGCACGTAATCAGCTTCAGGTCAGCTCTATAAATATTATGTATTATTGTTCACGTGGCGAATTTTATTTCCGCAATTAGTTTATATCTAGATATGTTCAGCCAAAATCTGTCAAAGGTTAAGGATTTAAGTTGTAATTTAATATTACAAAATTTCAGTAATTAACAAGTCCATAAGTAAAAATACATTGATTTTTAGCCAAATTGGCCTACACGGACATTATCATCTATTAATTTTCTGTGGAATCATCTGTCTTGATAACTTCCGATAGAATGGATGTTACGACCCGAAATTGTATATTTTAAATTCAAAACACCGTAAGGAAGGCATCTATCAATTTTCCGCGAAATCGGTTGAAGGAAAGGATAAGACAAGAGAAGAGAAGTGGGGCTCGACTCAAATATCCTAACAATAACTGCCGATGTATTTACCCCAAACAGTCGATTGGCTTTGGAGAGACACAAATTAATTAAGTGTTCGCTCTCCCTCCAAAGAATCGACTGCTTGGGCTGAAACGGAATATTTGACTTACATAGTGGCTTGTGAGTATGAGAATGCAGTAGAACGTATTGCAGTGCCGTTGCAGCCTCTGGCAGCTACCGTACCGACAGTTCTGGTTGACTCTATCTTGGCAGTGTCTGCTCTGCCTGTCTGTCAGTCAATATTTTCTTTATATTCTCTCTTATATTTGTTGACCTAATACTCTCTTTTAAAATTTTGACGTTGAAAATGTATTTTGGCAGACCCTCTTAGTTAGAATTTTAGTGACGTTTTTTTTTGTTGTCACACATATAAAAGAACTCTCCCGCAGCCCAGTCTGTCCATGATGTCAACTTGGTATGTAAATGTGGTGCCTTAGGATAAATAAGTTCAATTTCTCTGAAAAATACAGGGCAAGAAGAATTATGCGTAAAGTTGCGTTGCACTAAAATTAAATATTTTTTCCAAAAATACAATTCTCATAAGGTCGACACCTATTCGTTGAAAATGGGAGGGGGGTCGATTCTAAATATTGATTCTCTATCGAATGGGCCAGAAGAAAGGGGTTGGTTCCACTCTAAAACCCTTTTTACTGTCATGATAGTTTCCAGTCGATATTTTATATTAGGATTGAGGGTCCTGAGTAGGGGTGTAAAACTATCGAGGCTATCGATACTGTTTGAAACCATCGATAGTACTATCGAAATATGTTTTTAAGCAGAAATTACATCAAGTCACTCTATGCTTATGTATATGCACACATATACCATGTAAGTAATTTAAGGAAGACAAAATAAACAAGATGTCGTACAGTAGAAGTACCTATATTTATTTTACAAATTCGACTACGCTGACTGGTTGAAAATCAATGGCTATGTATGAAGTGAAACAATGCGATTTAAGAGAATCCTGTACCTCTCGGAGTTTCTTTCTTATGTTTTTGTTGAGCTCAAGTAAAAACGAATTCCACTTCCACTACCTCTATTCTCTTCTATATCTGTAGGTGTGTACAAGGCGTTCCCGTTGTAATCGCTGTGATGTTTTCTCAACAAGTGATCCTTCAAATTGGAAGTGTTCCCGCAAGTTCTGTATTCGGCACTGCACAAACGACATTTAGCCATTTTTTTTTGGACCCACATCCTTATCGAAGTAACTCCACACATCGGACTTCCGTTTACGACTCCTTTTTCAGTTCAAAACAACAAAGCACGCTACAACAACAGTAAATGTAACCTTCCTTCGATTCAGTGGATCCCATAAGTACAAATCCTTGAACTAGCGATAGTTTAACGCCGATATTATCTAAACTATCGATAGTTTTACATCCCTAAGGCACCTACTGCATTTCAGCCAAATGGGTTGGTGTTCCAGAGGGAGAGCACACATTCCATTGGGGAAGTACATTGCCGGTGACTTGTCTCTTATTTGCAGTATATATATTTAATTGGTGTTATATAAATGTCTCCTATCTCAATGTTCAGATTACACTTCTATCTTGGCTCGTACGATTTTTGTTTAAAGAAACGTTATTTTATCTTAACGCTTGTTTCTTCTCTCTGTTCTGTTTATTTATGTTTGTTTTGTTTGTTTTTTGTTCTATAGTTGTTCTTTTTTTCCTTCACAACGAGATGAATTCGTGATCAATATATTTTTTTTATCTTATCTATGGTTATATAAAGAATAACAGACAACTGTGATCAGGTCACACATTTTGAAGGTTGACTAAATTCCAAAATTTTGATTTGTTACAAAAAATTTGATTCTTCAGAGACTGGTCTCTTTATACTTTTCCAGTTATACGAAGTATAGGGGAAGTTATGTAATCGACCAAAAATTCAACGGAATTTCATGTTTTTCGACCTCTAGATTCCAAATATGTAAAAAAAAAAAATTGCAAACGGTAATTCCCGATAGAATAAATGTATCGACACAAAATTTTATACAGGAATCCAGAACCTTCTAACTTCGGCACCTATTTTTTTTCATAGATATCGAGCAACGGGAGAGGCGATTAGGGGTACGCTTAAAAAGCTCTAATAGCTGCCGATAGAATCAATTTATCGACACAATATTTTATAAATGTGACGAAAACCCCATAAGGACAACACCTATCGATTTTCAGCCTAATCGGAAGAAGGAGTGGGAGGGGGGTCAGAGGGACTCAACTCATTAATCCCAATAACTTCCGATGTAATAACTTTATCGACACGAACATTTAGTATGAGGATTTAGGAGCCCCTATGTAAGTCAACTGCTGAATATTAGCGCAAACGGTAAACTGGTTTTGAAGGGGGAGCGAAAAGTTAATTGATTAATTCTTCTGGGGAAGTTCATTGCATGTGATTCATTGACGATTTCTTTAATTATTGGCTTGGTTGGTATTTTTCTTATTATTCGAATGGTTAGCATTTTCTTAAAAATAAGTCTGCATATTTTTTTTTTTTTTGGCTTTATGTTCGGTGCATATTAGCCATGTCAATGTGTTATATATAATTATTTAAGACATCCATGGCCCCGGGAGGGAGTTCTATCTACGAAATAAAACTCACTCCCGGACGGGATTCGAACCCGCAAACCATGGTGAGACCATGCGACCAAAGCCCTACGCTCTAGCCCGCACGGCCACCATGGCCCCCAAGTCTGCATATATATGTACTCAGCGAATGTTGAGAACTGAATGGTATAGTTATGTTGAGAACAGCCCCATAACAACAGCAGTTGATGTGACGAAATGTTATCAGTTGAATTATTTATTTAAAACATTTTTTTTTCATTTATCCTTTGTCTATTGTTTATAATAAGAAAAACAATAAAATACAATGTGTATCAGTTTCCTTGAAGGATGCTTCATTACAGTTATGGTACATATTTCCTTAATTATTATTTTATTTATCAATTTTTTCCCAGTTTTGAGGTCGTATGAATTTTTTTTTTTTTTGTTTTTGTGGATTTAACGTCATAAGAATTGTTTTTACTTCCCCAAGTTGTGCGAAGTATAGGGGAGTTATATAACTGGTCGAAAATTCGATGCGGATTTTTCAACGGAATTTCATGTTTTCTCCGACGTCCAGATTCAAAGTATGAAAAAAAAAAATGTTGTATATCTGAGAACACGATAGAATGAATGTATCGACACGAAATTTTATATGTGAGGCAAAACCCAATGAGGTGGACAACCTGTCGACGGGTGGGCTACGTACAGGTTGGCGGCAGGAGTATAAATTATAAGTTTACATTGTTGCCGAAGTTGGAATTCGAAGCCAGGATCTTTTCGGTTTGGAGGTATATTGCCCATGGTGATTGAAGTACCGGCTATTTGAATTTTAGGGTTCCAGGAACTGGTTACACAGTTGGAGACCGGTTCTACTGTTCCAGACACCAAAAAGAGGTTCTTCTGCCCACACACTCCAACTTTATCTTTACATATATAAAAGTCATCTACAGACTCACTGATCTATTTATGAGTTCCTTCCATTTTGTCTCTGAATCTGAAATGGTACAGGTTGGCTCCCCCCATACTGAAAGTCACGAGCAATACTAAAAAAAATAAAATGAATGTTTGATGATAGTTTCAAACAATTTAAATGGAAGATTCTTTTGAAAAGATGATTATGGCAAGATTCTGTTCTTGTATAGCTTGGCTACTTAAATAATAAGGCTCCCGGTGGCGGAGCCAAGGGGGGGGATCTTTATCCTTGTCCTCTTCTAACTGTTCCTACCTCCTTTCTCATTAGTCGAAGCGCATCCACCATTCTCTTTATTCAAGTAGAACTCGATTATCCGTGTCCGCGATTAACCGTGGTGTGTAAGCAATAAGTTTAGGTTCCTAGACAGAGTAGAGTGACAATGATGACAGTTTTGGCAGAAAACATTCAGACAAGTCAAGTAATGGAACCAGTTGATGTCCTCCTCCAATTCTGCCAACAGGAAAATTTTGACTTCCATAACGTCATAAATTTGAGAAAAAATTAGAACTGAAGTAAGGAAAATCATTTCAAACCGCAAAAAAAAAACAAAGAAGGATTACTTCATATTTCAAGCCCTGATAACAATGTACACACATATGTAATTCGTTAAATAAAAAGTGTCTCAATTAACCTTGGCTTTCATTTATCCGTGCGACCTCCCCCCCCCACAATACGCCGGATAATCGAGTTTCTACTATATGTAAGTAAAACTGGTTATAAACAGTTTTTTGCAGAAGTATTCTATTCAATTTGCATTTAGGAACTTATTGGCAGTTTCCATTTTGTCTTACCTTGTCATTCTTTTTGGTACCGGGTTCGTCGAGGGTGGAGGTGGAAGATATGCCCGGAGAATTGCTCACTCGTCCCTTATCATCCAATAAGTTATACCAAGATACAGATAAATCTACTTCCATATTGGCATTGTATTTTAGTCACAAAATTATTCAATAGATAGGGTTTACATATCTGAAAATAGAAAACATATTGACATCCATTTGTGTTAACGTGATGGTGATGTATAGCCAACATTCCTTTTTCACTGGCGATTCTTCATGAAGTGGGAGGCTACTTCTTGATGGCAGGTTATATTGACTGATCGTTAAAATATACCAGGAGATATCTCCATAATGATGCGGATGACGGGGAAAAGTTGAATGTGGTACTTTATGATTTTTTCTCGTATAATTTTTACTTCCCCAGCTATAAGTATATATTATGTATTGTATGTATTATGTAAGAAGTATATATTATGTATTTGGTCAAAAATTCGATGCGGATTTTTGAACCAATTAAATCCTGATTCCAAAAATGAAAATAACTGCCGATGTAATGAATGTATCGACACAAAATTTAGTACATATGACAGTTGAAAAGTATTGCGTTTTAGCCCAAACGGTCGAGTGGCTTTGGAGGGAGAGCAACAACTTATTTAATTATTTTGCTGGGGAACTACATACTCGCCCATACAAACATCCTTCTTTTCAAATTCTTTCATATGTTTTTCTCGTTTGCAATTTTTTTTGATTCGGCTTTTAATTTTTGAGATTTTAATCTTTTATTTTTAAGTAAACTTCTGTATATATTTTTTTTTTAGAAAAAAAGAAAGAGGTATTTTTTTCTGCCGCCGCCATATTGGCTCATTTTATAAACAGTCCTAATGAGTTAACAAGTTTCAAGGAGATGTCCTTGGTCCTGTTTGGTTGTGAGAACTACCTCAGCTCCCTCTACCGACCGTATTATACACTCCTTCCTCTCTCAGAGTTGGCCATGTCTTATATTGTAATGTAAGGCAGCGGTAACACAGAGAACGTCGTCCTTCAGAGGGGTGTTCTAGGCTCTTACTCCCCTATCGTAATTAAACCTGGGGTTGGTAAAATTTAGGACTCCCACAGAAACATGTTCCAGAGAAGAGATACGAACAATGAATGTTTAAGGAGTCTGACCAGCAGCCCACCCATGTCTTGCCTTGTCTTAAAGCGCTACAATTTCAAAAAAAGGGGTGGTTTTTCATGTTTTTCGGAAAATTTCGGACAAAACGCACTTTAGAGAAAAGTTGCAAATAAAAAAAAATCTTATATTTCGATGATACATTCGCCTGAATTTTTTCAGATTTTTTCTAAACCTTTTACATTTTCCCTTCTCCACTTTTGAAAGTTTTCGAGTGGTCGTATCTAGAAAAATATGCATTTTTCAGATAAATTCAAAAGAGTAAAAACATCTTATTTTGGGCCAAAAAATGTAAATATTTCATTTTTTTTTTTTTTTTCATTTTTGACCTAATTCTAGTGGCCTAACGGAACCCCTGATAAAAGGGGTGTTTTCTACCCCTTCCGATCATTTCCTACTCTAATATTTTTTTTAGAAGTACTATTTACGTCATTACAAACACATTGCAAAAGGTTTCATCAAAATTCCTTGATTAGCAGGCAATTTGGAGGTGAAACCCCCCCCCTTGACTGGATTCTATCTAATGTAGCTAATGTCTGTTTCAGTGGTGGACGGTCCTACAGCTGGAGTGCTGCGGGACAAAACCAACGAGGTGATCGAAGAGAGAAAGGCAGCTGCCAAAAGACAACGACGAAGGAAGAAGACAACTGCATCTCTCGTCACCTCATGCTTCCAAGGTGAGTCGATTACCCCCCTGTCAAATTTCGTTTTCACCTCATGAAATTTTGTGTTAATGAATTAATTACATTGTCAATCATTAGGGTATTTGAGTCAAGCTTCACCTTCCTTCCCTTCGGCCGATTTGGCTGAAAATCAATAGGTGTCGTCCTTATGAGGGTCCGTGTACCCGCATATAAAATGTCGATATGTTCATTCTATCGGGAGTCATCGTCTTGAAACGATGTTATACAAACAATAGGGGAAGTTATGTAATATTAGAAATTTGATGTTGTTTTCATGAGAGAGTTTCATGTTTTATGAACCCTGATTCCAAAAATGAAATGAAAATAATTCTGTCGTGTGTCAACACGGTAACTTCCGACAGTATGAATGTATCGACACGAAATCCAGTAGATTGGTTTCAGAGGGAGAACGAAAACTTAATTGATTAATTCGTGCATTGACGGTGATTCACTGACGATTTTTTGTAGTCTATTATCGGAAAAAATGTAGAAGTCAGCGAATTTTCATAGCATCAAATGAAAATCTCTGTTTGTTTCAGTTTAGTGGTCCCCCTCATTTATCTAAATAAAAGTAGTAGTTAATATTTACCATTTGTGGTCCAGAGAAGGGAGGCTCATATCCTCATTATCCCATCAAAAAGTCACTTCCTCCACCAAATCTTCCTGTTGACTTTTTCATAGCATCAAATGAAAATCTCTGTTTGTTTCAGTTTAGTGGTCCCCCTCATTTATCTAAATAAAAGTAGTAGTTAATATTTAACATTTCCTTAATGACGTCATGGATTTACCATTTGTGGTCGAGAGAAGGGAGGCTCATATCCTCATTATCCCATCAAAAAGTCACTTCCTCCACCAAATCTTCCTGTTGACTTTTTCACTCAAATGGACAGTTGATGCCCTTCATGGCACCGGTAGTACAGACGAAGCGTAGCCGCACGTTGGAAACCTCACCGAGCGAGAACCTTCCGTTTTTTTCTATCTTGGAGGTAAAAAAACGTTGAGCTCGCTGACCTCCGTGCCATATCAAGTACTCGTTAAAGACTCATCCTTAGGTAGTTTAATTTAGAACCCGTAGAGTAGAGTCGGACTCTGGTCTCCCCCGTAAGACCATTGGATGCTTAGGTCTCGAGATGTACACACCAGCGCTCTCAATACATCTATCTAAAACAGACTATTTATCTTGATTAAATTCCTTACATAACGCAAAATTTTATTTACTATTAAAATGGGATATAATATAATTCATGGGGTATAATATATAATTCAGTAAGCATTATGAAGAAAAAAGTCCTCTTTATTCTACTGTTGAAAATACATGGAAATGAACCAACCATTATAGACTTGAATAGTTCAGCGATTAATTTTAAAATGTTCTTATTATATGAACTTTTATTCTTATTTATTTATCAGCGATTAATCAGTGAATAATATTATATTATATCGTGGGCTTAGAAGCGAAAGGCACTAACTCTGAAAATATGCTTTTGAGTTACGGTCAATTTTAATATTCAAAACCCTTTCTTAATTTTGGCTACAAATTATTTTGGTGATTACTTTAGGTTGAAAAGTATATGCTTGGGAATAGTATGTTTTTTACATGTTTTACTCATTCAAAATAGATTTTATTTTAAAAAATAATGATGAAAATGTCATGCCTAAGCCGATATACTCCCGTTAAGAGTCTTATTTAATATATCAAAAGAGGGCGCCGGTGGCTCAGTGAAGGCTTGACTTCTGAGCTCAAGAACGTGGGTTCGTAACCCGACCGAGGCCCTTAGTTTATTTTATCTGGAAGGTAAAATAAACGTAAGCTCGCCGTCCTTCGGATGGGACGTTAAACGATGGTCCCGAGCCTGTACGATGTCAGGTACTCGTTGAAGACCCCTACCCTAGATGAATAAAAATTTAGGGTAGGCAAAATTTAGAACTCCCACAGTAGAGTCGGGCTCATGTCCACCAGAGTGACGAAAGAGCGCGATATGACCTCGTTGTTAAAGCCCGGGCATGAGTCATAAAACCTAAAACCTAACCTAAAATACCAAAACATAAATAACGAGTTTCGCTTGATAAATACTTGTGTCATGGCATTCATGTTCCCAATCCTTTTATATTTGTAAAAGAAGAAATGCATATTTTTATAAATAGTCAAATAATTATTATTAAAAATCATGTTAATTGTTGGTTGGGTGACAAATTTAAACAGTTGTGTTATTTTTGTTGGCCTACTCCGTTTTTATTCAGTTTTTTTGCCTATCTCTCATCTATATATATAAGAACTTTCTGTGCACATTTCTTTGAAACGGGTGAAAGGTGTTTTTGTGGTTGATAAGGAACCCATCAATGTGGAATCTGATCTTTTTTTTTTTTGTAATATTTTTTAGTTAACTTTATATATCAGGTTAACTCCTCGTTCGTCAACATAAAAACATTACATTTTCGAAGTTCCTTATGGGGGCCATGGTGGCCGTGCGGGCTAGAGCGTAGGGCTTTGGTCGCATGGTCTCACTATGGTTTGCGGGTTCGAATCCAGTCCGGGAGTGAGTTTTATTTCGTAGATAGAACTCCCTCCCGGGGCCATGGATGTCTTAAATAATTATATATAACCCATTGACATGGCTAATATGCACCGTATATAAAGCCAAAAAAAAAAAAAAAATTTCTTATGGCAGGCATAGTGGCTAAGGTGGTAGGCTTCGATATTATAAATATATATATAAATTTTGAAGTTCACAAATTGGAAAAAAATTAAAAAATCTGCCTTTATAACTGTATAACCGATTTCCGATATTTAAAGAATTGAAATTAAAAAGATGACAAATAAAGCAATTTTTGATTGAACACTTATATTGTCTAATTGCACAAACATATACATAAATGTGTACCGGTTTGTGGCTCAATTCGTGTTCAATAAAAACTGCTTCATTTATCATCTTTTTAATTTTATTTATTAGTATTTCCAAACAAAATGCAAAAATGTATGTTTTAAAGAATTGTGCTATCAGTAAAGTGGTCGATCCTCCCGAGTTGGATACTGGAGGGTACACAAGGGCACTCAACCAAAAAACATCTCTTAAGGGAAAAAATAAAAATTCTATATTGGTTTTATTATACTGAAATTTCATGTTTTCCGCTGAATAAAAAAAAAAGTAGATGAATCACCGCCAATGTACTACTTCCCCAATGCAGATTTGCTACTAAGTTTTGCTCTCCCTCTAAACAGAAATTGATCTAGTTCACAGAAAACCAATAAGTGTCTTCCTCAGGGACTTGTGAATCCTTATACAATATTTCGGCTGTTGTATTTTTGGATTCGGAGACTCGAAAAATTTGAAATTGCGAACTCAACATTGAATTTCTGACCGATGACATAACTTCCCCTATACTTCATTGTAGTCTCAGTTGTAAAAAATAACTCATATGTGATTGTCTGTGCATTGAGACAAATGCAGCCAAATCTTGAAGGAGGTTTAGAGGAAGAGCGAAAACTGAGGTTATTACAAATAATTCTAATTGGGGAAGTGGATTGCCGATGATTCACTATTTAATAATGAAACCTTTCTCGTATTGATGAACCTCGCCTCCTTCATTCTGGTATCTTTAGAATATAATATATAGTATATACTATATATCTGTATCCTTTTATGGAATTGAACAGAAACAACGGGTTTCTGTTTTGAGAAGGAGCCTGCAGACCTTGGGGAAGTTTTAAGGAGGCCTGGTTTTGGGAGGCCTGGATCTTGTTAACGTCGCAGTTTGACATGAAGGAGAAGGGGGACTAGATGTCTACGTAGATAGGTTGTATACTCTAAGAAGGAGTGATCCACCTTGACACAGACATGTTGGTAGGTGGCCCCGGCATGAAACTCTCCTCCTCACCTTCAATATTATATTATATTATACCTCAGATGTAAACTATAACAAGTCAGCGGTGTAACACCGCCATTGTAGTACCTCCACTAAGTTGACACTCTCTCTCTCTCTCTCTCTCTGAAACCAATAGTTGGCTCATTCAAGGCACTTCTCAATCCTCATACGAAATTTTAAATCGATAAGTTTATAACATCGACAGTTATTAGGATTATTGAGTTAAGCCCTCCTTCCTTTGATCCCCCATTCGGACGATTTCGCTGAAAATAGACAGGGCCGTCCACATGGTTTTTTTTTGTCGATAAACTCTTTCATTATATCTACAGTTATTGTTTTTTTTTTGTTAAACTTCTCTGCTTTTCAGTCGATTTGACAAAATTCAATAGGTTTTGCACTTATTGGGTCAGGATACACAAGTAATATTTCATGGGGATGTATTCATTCTACCGGGAGTGATCATGTTCACAGATGACATTTTTTTATTAATACGATGAAAATCCAAAATATAATTCCTTTCCGATTACATGACGTTCACGGCAGGAGACAGGAAAAGAAATTGTGTTTTTATATATAGATACTTTTTTTCATTTGGTTGACTGGTTTGTGAGATATTAAACTTTTTTATGTTGCAACACTGTTTTATTTTTAGCTATATATATATTTTTTGTTTGTGTGTTGTAGACTTGTACCGTCTGAAAGGGGAGGTGTTGGGGGCGGGTGCCTACGCCTCCGTACAGACCTGTGTCAACGTTCTGACGGAGGCAGAGTTTGCGGTCAAGATGATCGAGAAAATCCCCGGTCATCCCCGAGCCCGTGTCTTCCGGGAGGTGGAGACCTTCCATCACTGTTCGGGACACCCAAACATAATACAGCTATTGGAGATGTTTGAAGATGAACAGAGGTCAGTCAAACTTTTATTTTTAGTTTTTTGAGATGGTATTTTTTGGAGTTGGTTCGCCATTGATATGCTTGTCTCATAAAGGATGATTTCCAACTTTATTTTACAAATAAAATAAACAGTTTGTCTATCCGTTCCGTTCAGTAACCTTATAAGCAGATTGGTAATATTATCCGCCCGGTAACTGTAACAGGGCTTATAAGGATGTTACAAGTGATGAATTTATGATTTGCTGCCCCTACCTTCCAAATTTCGAGCTATCCACATATTCTCCTAAGGTGTGCCATCCTTGAAATACCCCGCAAGTTTCGTGAATTTACGAACTACCATTGAATTGATAGTATTCATTTTATGTTTCCGCTCCGTTTTTTATGTGGGAGGTGAAAAACTTTGAGCACGCCATCCTTCAGATGGGACATTGTTAAGCGATGGTCGCGCCTGTGGGTAATCTTTAAAGACCCCCTACCCTTGGTGAATAAACCTAGGTATGCACTAGGACTCCTACAGTTGAGTCGGACTCATGTCCACCAGAGCGAGGATTGAGCGCTCTGGTAGTAGTCACAATAACTAACTCATCCATTTAAGTGGTCTGAAGAATGCCCTCTTGAGGAAGTGAGCCTGTCTATTGATAGCCTGAACCGAGGCTAACGATGTGATATTACTGTTGCAGGTTCTACTTAGTGTTTGAGAAGGTGGAGGGAGGCCAACTGCTGTCTCGAATACAAGAGAGGATCAAGTTCACCGAGAGGGAGGCTGCTGCCATAGTGAGGGATCTGGCCAATGCTCTCTCCTTCCTTCATGCTAAAGGTAACTGTGTGTGGGGTGGGCTTCACAATCAACGGGAATAAAGGGAATTGACTAACCTCAGGGAGCTTGAAGAATTACATTAACAACAGAGAGTGTGAAACAAAGATCTGTCCAGAGTAGGGAACTAGCTCTGTCCGCAGACCGCCCAACTAAATTCCAAGCGTAGCACCACTTTAGGAGTTTCTAGTTCATCTTGCAGTTCGATATTGAAAGGAAGTATCGATTGTCTTAGCACCCTCTTTGTGGAGGTAACTTCAATCTGGTTAGTAACGTTATCTGCCATCTTTGGAACCCCCTACAACATCATTCAGAATGTTTAGATGCCACACAGCCTACATCCTAACTTGTGCCGCACCTCCCTCCATTGGGTTATTTTAAAGATAAGATAAAAAACTACTGATTTTAATTTTATTAATGCTCTCATGCTATCAGTAATCGTTTGTTAAATACACAAACATGACTTCATGCATATCATATATAAATTGTAATAATTTTAGTTATACCAACTGCACTGGGAAATATATTTCAGAACAAGAAGTCCCTAACACGAGAATTTCCTAGTTGAAAGTCCAACCACTTCCTGGTGTACCCAAATAAATGATTCGCACTCTGTTTTATTTATTTATTGTAATAAATTTTCACAATATGTCCGCCTTTCAAACAAAAAAAGTATTGCGACCACTGTTTAGACAAAATATACATTGATTTTTGTGATCTGTGGTTAGTTTTTATGTTGGTGGGTGTGGAATACCACACCCGGATTCCAGTAAAATTAATACATACATACAGACCAGAAAAACTAGATTTAAAAAAATTTGACCCTTCAACTCTTTTTATCCCCCAGTTAACCAATCTAACCACTTTATCAACCTGAACTTCTTAAAGTTTTTAACTTTAAGATATTTCGTTATTATGTATCGAATGCAAGTTTTTTCTTGTTGTTTATTTGTCTAATTTTAAACGTATTTTTGTATGATGTTAGGAATAGCGCATCGTGACTTGAAACCAGAAAACATCCTTTGTCAGTACAAGGATCGTCTGACCCCGGTGAAACTGTGCGACTTTGACCTTGGCTCTGGTATTAAATTCAACACATCACTCTCCTCGCCACTGGCCACTCCTCAACTGCTCACCCCAGTCGGCTCGGCCGAGTTCATGGCTCCAGAGGTCGTCTCCGCCTTCACCTCCGCATCCGCCGTCGCATATGACAAAAGGTAACACTAAAGTTTCAAAACAAGTGTTGCCCTGTGCCAACAAATTATGAGTAGACAATTTAAAAAATAAAATGGTATATATGTCTTCGAAATTTCATGTGAATGTGGAACAATTAAGTATAATCTAGAAATTCCATAAACGAAATGCTTGTAAGGTAACATGCTCTGGAGGTGAGGAGGAAATTCTCCAGTATACACAGCTACTTGTCAATATTCACTATACTCGTATTGTTCAAATGTAACTCGATTATAGTCTCGCCCGAAAAATATAACATCATTTTTGTTGACTAATTATTAGGTTTATTATAAAAAATCAGTGGATAGGCTGCACATCGGAGTTGGACATTAGACAATCATCAACAATGCTAGTAAACTTAAATTTTAATTGGAAAATTATATGGCTAAAATTAATCAAAATAAATTCAAATCTTCATTTTCTGGGTGACAGCATATAACTAAGTAAATGTTTAATTAACTAAAAAATATTAGTGCAAAATTTGTTGATTAATTTAATTTAGTTTTCAGTTTTTAATTGTCGTTAATCAATTTTTTTATTGTTATCTAGAATGGCCCGGGACAAGTTCTCAGTTTTCTGATATTTAGTTGTGAATTAACTTTTGAACTAGAGTGATGTGTATTAGTCACAATTAGACTCAGAATTTTGAGGGCGCCGATAGATCAGGGGTAGCGTGCTACTCTACTGAGCTCAAGATCGCGGGTTCGAAACCCGGCCGAGACTCTTATTTTATTTTATCTGAGAGGTAAAAAACCTTGAGCACACCGTCCTTCGGGTGGGATATAAGGCGAAGGTTCTGAGACTGTACGATGTCAGGTACTCGTTGAAGACCCCTACACTTGGTGAATTACGTAAAAAGCTAAGCGCACACGATGATTATGAACAATTTCCCGTAAAAGTTTCTAACGAACTCATTTTATAATCTTTAATCAACTTCTTATTTCCCCAATTATACAAAGTATAGGGGAAGTTATGTAATGTCAACAATTCAATGTTAATTCCTATGCCCCTATGTAACTCTACTATTGATTTTTGAATTTCCAAACGGTTGATTATTAGTTTTAGAGGGAGAGCGGAGACTTAACTGATTAATTTATGCTGGGGGAATATTGCTGGTGATTCACTGACGACTTTTTTTTAAGTAGTGGACGGTCGGTTCTAGTTGAAGGATGTCTATTTGTATCTCTGAAAAAGTGTATAAAAATGTCCTTTTAATAAAGTATGACTATATTGAGAGGATGCTCTCAAAACTCTGTTCCTTTTTTTCTGTGAAGAAAAAATAATAAAAATAGATGTTACATTACATACTGGGACAATGTGTAGGGTTGTGTGCTTGCGACTCTCTTGACACTCATCTACTGTTCTGTCAAGTATACTTAGCTTGCCTCTGTTCTCCACCTCTCTACTACATATATTCTTTGAAACCCCCTTACTATATCTTGTTTCTCCCCTTTTGCAGATGTGACCTATGGTCGCTGGGTGTGGTGCTCTACATCCTGCTCTGTGGTTATCCCCCCTTCTGTAGGGTTGTGTGCTTGCGACTCTCTTGACACTCATCTACTGTTCTGTCAAGTATACTTAGCTTGCCTCTGTTCTCCACCTCTCTACTACATATATTCTTTGAAACCCCCTTACTATATCTTGTTTCTCCCCTTTTGCAGATGTGACCTATGGTCGCTGGGTGTGGTGCTCTACATCCTGCTCTGTGGTTATCCCCCCTTCTGTAGGGTTGTGTGCTTGCGACTCTCTTGACACTCATCTACTGTTCTGTCAAGTATACTTAGCTTGCCTCTGTTCTCCACCTCTCTACTACATATATTCTTTGAAACCCCCTTACTATATCTTGTTTCTCCCCTTTTGCAGATGTGACCTATGGTCGCTGGGTGTAGTGCTCTACATCCTGCTCTGTGGTTATCCCCCCTTCTGTAGGGTTGTGTGCTTGCGACTCTCTTGACACTCATCTACTGTTCTGTCAAGTATACTTAGCTTGCCTCTGTTCTCCACCTCTCTACTACATATATTCTTTGAAACCCCCTTACTATATCTTGTTTCTCCCCTTTTGCAGATGTGACCTATGGTCGCTGGGTGTGGTGCTCTACATCCTGCTCTGTGGTTATCCCCCCTTCTGTAGGGTTGTGTGCTTGCGACTCTCTTGACACTCATCTACTGTTCTGTCAAGTATACTTAGCTTGCCTCTGTTCTCCACCTCTCTACTACATATATTCTTTGAAACCCCCTTACTATATCTTGTTTCTCCCCTTTTGCAGATGTGACCTATGGTCGCTGGGTGTGGTGCTCTACATCCTGCTCTGTGGTTATCCCCCCTTCTGTAGGGTTGTGTGCTTGCGACTCTCTTGACACTCATCTACTGTTCTGTCAAGTATACTTAGCTTGCCTCTGTTCTCCACCTCTCTACTACATATATTCTTTGAAACCCCCTTACTATATCTTGTTTCTCCCCTTTTGCAGATGTGACCTATGGTCGCTGGGTGTGGTGCTCTACATCCTGCTCTGTGGTTATCCCCCCTTCTGTAGGGTTGTGTGCTTGCGACTCTCTTGACACTCATCTACTGTTCTGTCAAGTATACTTAGCTTGCCTCTGTTCTCCACCTCTCTACTACATATATTCTTTGAAACCCCCTTACTATATCTTGTTTCTCCCCTTTTGCAGATGTGACCTATGGTCGCTGGGTGTGGTGCTCTACATCCTGCTCTGTGGTTATCCCCCCTTCTGTAGGGTTGTGTGCTTGCGACTCTCTTGACACTCATCTACTGTTCTGTCAAGTATACTTAGCTTGCCTCTGTTCTCCACCTCTCTACTACATATATTCTTTGAAACCCCCTTACTATATCTTGTTTCTCCCCTTTTGCAGATGTGACCTATGGTCGCTGGGTGTGGTGCTCTACATCCTGCTCTGTGGTTATCCCCCCTTCTGTAGGGTTGTGTGCTTGCGACTCTCTTGACACTCATCTACTGTTCTGTCAAGTATACTTAGCTTGCCTCTGTTCTCCACCTCTCTACTACATATATTCTTTGAAACCCCCTTACTATATCTTGTTTCTCCCCTTTTGCAGATGTGACCTATGGTCGCTGGGTGTGGTGCTCTACATCCTGCTCTGTGGTTATCCCCCCTTCTGTAGGGTTGTGTGCTTGCGACTCTCTTGACACTCATCTACTGTTCTGTCAAGTATACTTAGCTTGCCTCTGTTCTCCACCTCTCTACTACATATATTCTTTGAAACCCCCTTACTATATCTTGTTTCTCCCCTTTTGCAGATGTGACCTATGGTCGCTGGGTGTAGTGCTCTACATCCTGCTCTGTGGTTATCCCCCCTTCTGTAGGGTTGTGTGCTTGCGACTCTCTTGACACTCATCTACTGTTCTGTCAAGTATACTTAGCTTGCCTCTGTTCTCCACCTCTCTACTACATATATTCTTTGAAACCCCCTTACTATATCTTGTTTCTCCCCTTTTGCAGATGTGACCTATGGTCGCTGGGTGTAGTGCTCTACATCCTGCTCTGTGGTTATCCCCCCTTCTGTAGGGTTGTGTGCTTGCGACTCTCTTGACACTCATCTACTGTTCTGTCAAGTATACTTAGCTTGCCTCTGTTCTCCACCTCTCTACTACATATATTCTTTGAAACCCCCTTACTATATCTTGTTTCTCCCCTTTTGCAGATGTGACCTATGGTCGCTGGGTGTGGTGCTCTACATCCTGCTCTGTGGTTATCCCCCCTTCTGTAGGGTTGTGTGCTTGCGACTCTCTTGACACTCATCTACTGTTCTGTCAAGTATACTTAGCTTGCCTCTGTTCTCCACCTCTCTACTACATATATTCTTTGAAACCCCCTTACTATATCTTGTTTCTCCCCTTTTGCAGATGTGACCTATGGTCGCTGGGTGTGGTGCTCTACATCCTGCTCTGTGGTTATCCCCCCTTCTGTAGGGTTGTGTGCTTGCGACTCTCTTGACACTCATCTACTGTTCTGTCAAGTATACTTAGCTTGCCTCTGTTCTCCACCTCTCTACTACATATATTCTTTGAAACCCCCTTACTATATCTTGTTTCTCCCCTTTTGCAGATGTGACCTATGGTCGCTGGGTGTGGTGCTCTACATCCTGCTCTGTGGTTATCCCCCCTTCTGTAGGGTTGTGTGCTTGCGACTCTCTTGACACTCATCTACTGTTCTGTCAAGTATACTTAGCTTGCCTCTGTTCTCCACCTCTCTACTACATATATTCTTTGAAACCCCCTTACTATATCTTGTTTCTCCCCTTTTGCAGATGTGACCTATGGTCGCTGGGTGTGGTGCTCTACATCCTGCTCTGTGGTTATCCCCCCTTCTGTAGGGTTGTGTGCTTGCGACTCTCTTGACACTCATCTACTGTTCTGTCAAGTATACTTAGCTTGCCTCTGTTCTCCACCTCTCTACTACATATATTCTTTGAAACCCCCTTACTATATCTTGTTTCTCCCCTTTTGCAGATGTGACCTATGGTCGCTGGGTGTGGTGCTCTACATCCTGCTCTGTGGTTATCCCCCCTTCTGTAGGGTTGTGTGCTTGCGACTCTCTTGACACTCATCTACTGTTCTGTCAAGTATACTTAGCTTGCCTCTGTTCTCCACCTCTCTACTACATATATTCTTTGAAACCCCCTTACTATATCTTGTTTCTCCCCTTTTGCAGATGTGACCTATGGTCGCTGGGTGTAGTGCTCTACATCCTGCTCTGTGGTTATCCCCCCTTCTGTAGGGTTGTGTGCTTGCGACTCTCTTGACACTCATCTACTGTTCTGTCAAGTATACTTAGCTTGCCTCTGTTCTCCACCTCTCTACTACATATATTCTTTGAAACCCCCTTACTATATCTTGTTTCTCCCCTTTTGCAGATGTGACCTATGGTCGCTGGGTGTAGTGCTCTACATCCTGCTCTGTGGTTATCCCCCCTTCTGTAGGGTTGTGTGCTTGCGACTCTCTTGACACTCATCTACTGTTCTGTCAAGTATACTTAGCTTGCCTCTGTTCTCCACCTCTCTACTACATATATTCTTTGAAACCCCCTTACTATATCTTGTTTCTCCCCTTTTGCAGATGTGACCTATGGTCGCTGGGTGTGGTGCTCTACATCCTGCTCTGTGGTTATCCCCCCTTCTGTAGGGTTGTGTGCTTGCGACTCTCTTGACACTCATCTACTGTTCTGTCAAGTATACTTAGCTTGCCTCTGTTCTCCACCTCTCTACTACATATATTCTTTGAAACCCCCTTACTATATCTTGTTTCTCCCCTTTTGCAGATGTGACCTATGGTCGCTGGGTGTGGTGCTCTACATCCTGCTCTGTGGTTATCCCCCCTTCTGGGGCTCTTGTGGCTCCCCCGACTGTCGCTGGGAGGCCGGAGAGACATGCTCTCTTTGTCAGTCCTCCCTCTTCCAGTCGATCCTGGAGGGCCGTCTGGAGTTCCCTCCGTCCGAGTGGGATCGTGTCTCGGAGGAGGCTAAGGACCTGATCCGGCAACTTCTTGTCAAGGAGGCTGCTATCCGTCCCACTGCTTCCCAGGTGCTCTGTCATCCTTGGGTCCGACAGGCTGCCAATGATAGAGAGCTGCCTACACCCGCCGTCATCCGAAGGTTACCATCTTGTTAATTTTATACTACTGTTATATCTTTTCAAAACAATCATTTATAATGTAATATATTAGCGTATCTCTATTTTGATATAAGCATGGCACGTTAACGATGCCATGGAGCAACGTGATTACGTTAATACTTTTACAGTGCTTCTGATATTTTATTTAACAACAGCGTTATGATGCCTTCACATTTTACAAGCTGCATTCAAATAGCCTTAACTGCATTTCAGTCCGAGCTCATTTCTCTCCTTACCATGTACATTATTTTATAATTAACTGTTACAAATAGACACAGGATTTCTATGATTTTGCTTATTTTGTTTGTTCGTTTTTATTTATTTTTCGACAGAATATCTTAATGGATTAAGTCAATAGAATCACATAAACTTAATTTCATCGTGCATATTTTTGCATAAATTGCATATAATAGCATTTGTTTTTCCAACTATCTATTTACTTTTCCGCATTTGAAATCAGAAATGCTAAGTACATATTTTTAATTCATTAGAAATAGAAAAAAGGTAGATGTGATGTTATTTCCTGTAGTGAAAAACGTTAAGACAATTGTAAAAGACATCTCTCAGTCGTTGATTTTCTTTAAACGAGTAGTATTATATATTTTCAGATGTTGAGAATGGGAGGTAGCCCATCGCTCTTTATTATTATAATCATAGCAGTTGATCAGATGAAAATAAAAAAAACTTCAGCACCGCTATTTGTCGAAATGAGTAAGATCCTAGGAAGTCTCGATTTAGTTTGTGCAATGATGAGTGCCGCAGTGATGGGACTGCCCTTTTTTAGTGCATTTTTATGGTGTATTTTTGCACTTTTTAGTGCCCATAAATCGTTCTCTAATTGTACTGTTATTAATCAAATTTTAGGCGTTTTTTTAATTCCTTGTTGAACGTTTACAACCCTATGCAATTAAATAGTACCTCTATGCAAGAAATGTGTATTTATGGACTTTTCTTTTTATTGCAGGAATAATTCAGCGCGGGATTTGTCCTCTTACGCAGAATCAGCCATGTCTGTAAAGCGGGTGATCCTGCAGCACTTCTCCATCTGCGGAGAACCTGGAGAGGTGCCTTCGTTCGAGGAGGAAGGACTGAGTTCACCTCCACTGGGGCTCTCACCTCCCTCTGAATCCAAGTTGGTGCGACGTCGAGCGGCAAAGTCCATAGCCAGCCCCACAGGCTAGAGCTGGGAGGAGCGAGCAGGAGACATGAGAATATGAAGAAGTATTGAAGAGTTGGCTGAGGAGCGGGGACTGGAGGCCATGGAAACCCAACCAAAACAACAGCTAGAAAAACATCAGAAAACAAACATTTTACATAAGAAAAAACTATCAAAAAAAACAAACAACATTGTATTTCCCTGTCTGTCGTTTATAAAGACTCAGTTTTTATCTATATATTTATATGAAACACTTGAGATTCCACAAATATAATCGTCTTTTGAAGAAAAAAAAAATTGAAAAATTACTTTTGTCTTCTACTATTTATAATTGAGGCGTTCCGCAACCGGCCGCAAACACAAACTGTTAAACGTATCTAAACTCCATTCTCACTTTTTCAATTTAAATAACAGTTCTACGATAACCATCCGTAGACTCAAAACTCGAAAATTATTCGGGGAAAGCATCCTGTTTTGGTTTTTTCAAATCTCTTATTATTGAAAGGTCTCTTCATATTTTCTCCCCCCTTACCATGCTTTAGATCCGAAACGTCGTAGCTAACATCTGTGAGTCGTTAAAAAAAAAAAAAAAATACCCATATAAAGACTTCTAAAATCATAGTCAAGAAGAGTAAATATTTAAAAAGCTGTTTTAATTAAGAAAAATTGTTTTTATCGCCTCCTGTAAAATTTATATTTTTGTAGATGCGAGGTGTTTTAGTTCATGTAAGAGGTTACGCCTCCCTCCCACCCATCTTTATCCAATATAAAAAAAAATGAAAAAAAAATTCATAATATATATGAAATATTTATGTATATATATGATAAATATTATATGAAATGAAACAGGAAGTTGTCTTCCTACTGTTTATTTTATAAACGAGAACCGTTTATTGTGCACTACTTGTCCACTGGTGGGCTCTCCACTGAGGATACTGTACTGTACAAAAAACGTTTCTGAGAAGACAAGTTCTTTTGTTTCATTTGATTTCTCCCCTCCACAAAATGCTTAGCATCATTTATGGGAAGGCTTCAGTGTACAAGTCAAAAGAGCTCATTTTCCAGAGAGTTGAAAATAGTCTGTCTGTATGTGAGTCACGTTAGTTAGACAATGATAATGTTGATTTCAGATACAATTCCTCTGTTTAAATTCAATTTTCTACCATGGATTCCTTTATTGTAAAAGATTTATTTATATTTAAATTAATTTGTATTGAATGATTTACCTAAAAGAAAGTTAGTTAATATGTGAAAAAGAAACATCAAAGTACATTCTTCCTCCTGTACTTTATTGCAATGGAGAGGATGTAACGGAAGTAACTTTCTTTGTGAAACGTTGGAACGCCTTAACCTGTTAGTTCGTAATATTTACACTATAACTTTGTGTCAGTCTGTTTTTTTTTTTTTTTTTTTCTTTTTTGTTTTAAATATAAAATAGTATTGTTAAATGTACTGAAAGAAAAAAAAAAAATGTTTACAAATTTTAAAAAATAATTTGGTCTGAACGATTTGCTAAGTTACCGTTGCAGATTTCATATTTTTTAGACTAGTGTTCCTGATGTATTTAAAATATATCAGAAATAAATGAAAATAAGATAAATATTAGTTTATTATGAACAAGTTTTTTTTTTTTTTTTTTTTTTTTTTCAAATTAATATTATTAAATTTACTTTATTTTTTCCATACATTAAAAGTTTTAATGAAACAAATATTATTTTTCTTATAAAAAAGAATATTTATATAAAATATGATTTATAATAAAAATTAATGTCTTACAGTCATTTGTTACCTGTTTCAAAATAAATGGGACTGGGGTTTGTCTGGACTTAAACCGAATGTTTTATTTATTTTTCTCTTACCTGTCTACCGTATCTTCTTCTATCCAATGATCTGATAGAGTGATCAGTACGATTCAATCAATTACATGTTCGCTCTCCCTTCAGGGTCGGAAAAAAATAAATTGCGTTGAAAACTCAAAATCGAATTTCTGACTTCGTGTAGCTGGAGAAGTGATAAAATATTGTTAAGTAGACTTTTTGATAAATGGACACAATAAACATCAATTGTTCATGGCATTCTCAAAAGACCAAATACAAAATATTGGTAAATACATGAGTCCATGGGAGTCCTAAATTGTGCCTGTCTTAAATTTTTATTCACCTAAGGTAGGGAGGGGTCTTTAACCTAAGGGTGAATACAAATTTAGGGTAGGCAAAATTTAGGATTCCGACAGTAGGGCTCATGTCCACCAGAGTGATGAAAGAGCGCTCTGGTAGTAGGCGATATGACCTCGTAGTTAAAGCCCGGGCATGAGACATAATAACTAACTATATTATATTATTGTAAATTATAAGAGATATCTGAGTGTGCCTCCTTAGTCTACTTGTTTACAAGGATTGTGTTGAGATGTGGCGCCACAAAGAGCGCTTTGGTAGTAGGCGATATGACCTCGTAGTTAAAGCCCGGACATAAGTCATAATAACTAACTATATTATATTATTGTAAATTATAAGAGATATCTGAGTGTGCCTCCTTAGTCTACTTGTTTACAAGGATTGTGTTGAGATGTGGCGCCACAAAGAGCGCTTTGGTAGTAGGCGATATGACCTCGTAGTTAAAGCACGGACATGAGTCATAATAACTAACTATATTATATTATTGTAAATTATAAGAGATATCTGAGTGTGCCTCCTTAGTGTACTTGTTTACAAGGATTGTGTTGAGATGTGGCGCCACAAAGAGCGCTTTGGTAGTAGGCGATATGACCTCGTAGTTAAAGCCCGGACATAAGTCATTATTATAACTAACTGTATTATATTATTGTATAATTAAATGGTTTTCCGAGTGTGCCTCAGTATACTTGTGGACAAGGGTTGTGTTGAGAGGTGGTGCCACAAAGAACGCTAGAGGGAAGAATGGTCCACTTCTTTTTATGAGACACTTCTCTTTTTTTTCCTCTTTAAAATTTGCTGAAAAAATGAATAACACAACTTTCGCTCATCTTCCGGTAGGTGCGCTCCCCGTCTTGTCATTCCTCCCGTTCTCTCCACCTCGTATGAAAATTAAATACTAAAGAGCGCATTATTTGAATACTAAAAATATATAAATATTGCTTATTACATATGATGAGCTCCATCGGTCAATTATGGAATTATAAATTGTTATAAAGAGGTATTGCTTAATGCGAGTAGTTTTTGCTAGTAACTGATAACAGGAACACGTTGGCACATAATTTAGCTCCAACCACTGCTAATTCTATGCTCCAGATATTTAGGCGTCAATACCCATTTTATAATATTGAGTATTTGTAATAGGTAGTTTTTAAGAGCAGTAGGTAACATTCCTGTCGGTTATTGGAACACCTGGTGGAAGCAGAAGTTGCCGGGTTAATGACTTTAAGCTAGTTAGTAATTTTGAGCGGGTTATCTGCCCGGTTAGATAACTGTACGGGGCTTAGAAGGATGTTTTCAATTTCATGTAAAGAGCGCTCTGGTAGTAGGCGATATGCCTCGTAGTTAGAGCCTGGACATGAGTCACAATAACTAACTATATCATTTGAATATCTTGTTTGCTTCACAGCTTGTTCATTCCGATCCTACCGATGACTGTGTCAAATGTACACAGTTTGCCCCCTTTACCAACGCGTAGTAACATCGAAATAAAAGTTCTGTTCTTTAAGTCATCTGATATAAAGGTTGCCCTTTTAATTGAGGAACAACTATTTTGTCACAGGTATCCATGTTCCTAGCTCCTGAAAGTATTAGCACCTTTTTGGGGTAGGTAGTTTTTACTATGTTGCTACAAGTCACTCTAACGGGTTGAAAGGAACGCATTGAGAGAATTTAGATCTTTTTAACAGGTAGTTTTTCCTAGGCTGATTGTCAGCAAAGATTGTAAGCAACACAGCAAAGAGTTTAGCTCCAAGCACTCCTAGCTCTATGCTCCAGATCTTTAAATCTGGTCTTGAAATACCTGTTTAAAAAGGTATTTCTTTCTATTAGGTAGGATGAGACGTTAAGCGATAGTCCCGAGCCTGTGCGATGTCAACGATAGAGCGCTCTGGTAGTAGGCGATATGACCTTGTAAAGCCCGGACATGAGTCATATTAACTAACATGTTGCCCCGTTAAGTAGGAACTGTAAGCTAGTTGGTAACTTTGAGCGGTTAATATTATCTGATCGGTTAAATAACTGTACAGGGCTTATAAGGATGTTACATGGGAAATTCTATGAAAACCATTAAAGACTAGGACATCCTAGAAATACCCTGAAAGTTTCGTGAATACGATCAACAAGTTGAAGAGCTGGTTCTCGTTTTACGTTACGATCCCCTCGTCCCGTCCAAAATGTCTAGAACCCACGAGATCTATGCTTTCCACCGAGCTTACAAGGATGCTACTTGTGAAATTATATGAAGTTCCCATTAGCTGTTAAAAGCCAGTACTCATATTAAGGCCCTTCAAATTTCCTGAATATGCGGTCATCTGTTTCCTCCTAAAGCTCAAACAAAACAGAAATTGAACTGATGGTCTCTAAGGCTCCTATGCAACATGGAACGGATTTAGGATATGTGGGATTAGGCTTAGGATAGGATATATGGGTACAATAAGCGAGGTTTTTTCTTGTCTTCTTAGACAAAAACAAATACAGGAAAAGCCATTACTTTCAGAATGTTTATTTTCTTAAAAGGTTCACGAGACGTGACCCGGGAATAATGAAGGCAAAGAAACTTTTTTTAAGGCACCTGACATGAAAAATTTAATTTTTTTTCTGTGATTACAATAGGAAAGGATCCTAAATGCTAATTTTCATATTTATATATCAGGTGGAAGTACCTCAATATTGGATTAGTGAGTCTTCTTTAACTTTCCAGGGGGCGCGCCTAAAAAGTTACAAGAACGGGCGCGCGTATCTTATAGTTACGCCTCCGGTTTTTTAATATTTTTGCTCAACAGAAACAATGAAGTTAATTAAATAACATTTATGGTTATTAATAATTAGGATAATAAGTAAAAATGTCTCAGAAAACAACATTATTATTTTTATACGAACAAATAAGTGCTGAAATAATTTTAATTGTATCACGTGCTGTAAATAATTTTTTCTTCTACTATTAATAAATAAATAACATTCATTTCCAGTTAAATAATGTCTGAAAGGAATGCTTTCTGGAATATAAAATAGTTATTATAAATCAGCGCATTCGCAACAGACATTCTTTGAGTGCTGTACGCAGATCCACTTTCTGCAAAAGTCGCATTTGTATCGTGTCAGTCGAGTTTTTTTTCGGTAAGGCATGGTCGACATCTTTTTCTCGAAGGTTCTTCGTAATCATCTTCTTCCTCCAGCTGTTTTAGTTTCAAGATCTGTACACGAAGATCACCCGTTACAGTGTTAGTTCTGCGCTGTGCATGTTCAGCCACTAGACTGTCTGAAAGCTTTCACAGATATTTTCTCCTCACCATGTTGTTTTGCGTGTTGGCGCCGAACATGATTTGAGAGTTGATGCCTGCGACGTTCAGCATGGAGAAGAAGACGACGACTGGCCAACGGCGGGTATTTCTCGAAACGTCGTAGGAAGCGCCCAATTTGTCGACCGTGTCGACTCCTCCTTTTGTGAGATTATAAAATGTTATAATCTCTGGTTTTTGTTGCACTGTTGTTTCTTCATCAATAGCGTCGTCGTCATGCAGGCTTGACAATAGAATCACGTTTCGGTTGGGTTTGGGAACGTAAGATACTAAAGTCCCCTCCTTTCGAAATCCAAATATGCTGGTATATTTAGATCGTTTTTTTGTTTCTTTGAATTCAGGTGGAATTTGAGCTTTGTTTTTTTTATGGTTCCGACGAACGACAATTTTTTCTCAGCTAATTCACTTACCAAGTCGAAGTCGGTGAACCAGTTGTCGCAAGTAATATTTCTTCCAGAATTGAAAATGGGTGCTGCCAAACGCTTTACCACATCACTTGGTTTATTACTTATTGAATACATGCCTTCCGGCTGTGCACCGGCATATATTTCCATGTTGTAAGTGAAGAAGGTTTTCGCGTCTACCGTAGCATACATTTTAATTCCATATTTGTTTGGTTTTTTGGGCATATATTGAATAAAGCAGCACCTCCCTCTAACCCCTCTAGCTTTTCGTCAATAGTTACATTTTCTCCAAGAGAGTAACATTTTTGGCAGTTAAGAACAAATGTTTCAAATAAGCCCCTAATTGGAGCCAGCCGATCAATTTTCTTTCGGGCATCTCTTGTCTCGATATTACCAAACCTAATGCATCTCATTAGGAACCGAAACCTCTTCAATCTCATGACATGTCTGAAGGAGTCCATGCCCCATAGTTCTTCTAGGTTGAGGCGGTTGGCATGGTAAATCCCAGCTAAGTACAACAAACCCATCAAAGCTCTTATTTCCACCGGGCCCGTTTCTCGGCAATCCCTCTCCCTCGAATACCTATCTTTTATAGAGAGAATATATACATTTGTATATTGTCTATCATATCGTCAGTGAATAGACATTTCCAAATTGCAAATAAATCTTTTTCACCTTTCGCGGGGCCTTTCACCCCCGGGAGGTGAATTAGTATGTTGCGTTTATTGCGTTTTGTTATTTTTTCAGGTGTTTTATTCCATCTCCAAGTATTTATTACTTTCTTGTTTTTTTTTTTGAACACCAATCAATATAACAGGAATCATCTTCATCACTGCTTTCTTCAGGACTTTGCTCAGACTCCGAATCTCCTTCTCTTTCTAAAATTACCTCTTCCTCATCGGTGTCACTTTCGTCCAAGTACTCTTCATTATCTTCAGTTGTCTCTTCTAAAAGAGCTTTCCTCACCAGTTCAATGTCCGAAGGATTATTCAGATCATAAAACATTTTTTGGTCGGCCATTTCTCTGAAAAAAATAAAAAAATTTAAACAGATCGCATGGAAGGTCGCGCGTATCTGAGGGATACAATGTCTTTTTTCTGACAGTAGAAAACAATATTTGTGTATACAATATTGAAAATAGCTCAATTTGATGGTAATATACACATCTATACAAGAAAAAAGTAAATTATTGACAAGCATGAAAACTTACTTGTTTGGTCGCGCATATCTGTCAGGCACGGATAGACAATAACATAAGATATACACCACTTACCAGGGTCAGATTAGCACTGAAGGAAACTAGTCGTGGGAGGGGAGCATTGCTGAGACGACAGCGCTCTACGCCGCTCCGTCTCTGAACTAGGAATTTTTTTAACTTTGTATCTGTGATATACGCGCGCCCACTGGAAGGTTAATATAACATATATTTTGTGTAATTGATTTAGTGTGTGATGAGGACTGACAGAGACCTGCTACCCAGTGGTTGACGGCTCCTGCCGAAAGCAGAAACAAGCGTTGTGACGAACTGGGGCCGCCGATAGCCACACTTTGGTCGCCCCCGCCCCACCCTAATCTCACTACTCCGATCCCGAGCTCTTTCTACAAACATGGACGGGTGATGTTGCACACAAGCAAGGTGCATCTCAAACAATAAAAAATAATAATTTAAATATATATCAAAACATGTATTATATGTAATCGGTGAAATGTAATAAGTCGAAAATGTAGTTTGGAGTCAGAGCTCATAAACTATAGTAGGTACTAATAAACGCTAGGTTCCCCAAAATAGTCATGATGTTATACTTAGTTCATGTAGTCAGTCACAATTAGTTAGTTTTCGATATAAAATAACAATTTTAAACTTTTCATCCCTCGCCCCTTCTCTCTCAAAAAAAGCACTTTCTTTAAAAGTAAAGATTTTGTAAAAAAAAAAGACCTGGTATTTCATTAAAAATATTATACATTTTTTTTTTAATTTTCATTAATATAGTGATCAATTTTTAATAAAATAAGGTTATTTTCAAAATTACTAGTATCGATTGTGACTTATCGTTATGCAATGACAGCTACGAGTGTTTTGCTAAGAAAATAATTTGACAGATAGGGAGTTTCGTTTTTCTAAAAATAATTATTTATATTTGTCACTTAGAGCTTTGTTAACTATTGTCCATATTATAATGTTTGTATAAAGATATTCTTATTGTCATGTAAGTATTTCTCATTTCTTCATTATAGTATGTTCAAGAAATATTCAGCTTTTATTGATTTATTATTATGGAATCTCAATTATTATCAGTTAAAAAGGTTTTTAAAACAAGTCAAAATATGTGCTTAAACATATTTTTTTTCTTCAAAGATTCAGCATAGGTAATCTAATTGATCTAAAATTATTGTTTATATTTTGATTTGCTAAATTAGTTCAAAATAAAAAATGAAATAACAGACAGCTGGTGTACCAAGTACACTCGATTATGTGAAACTTCTATACCCAGTAACGTACATATTTGGTAGCATAGCCCGTATAAGGTCACAACCCTAATATTCGGTCGGCTTCAGTTAACGAACGTTTTCCGCTATTTTCTTTAATTAAAAACTAATGAGGGAAGCTTTTTTTTATTTTTTATGGACTTATAGTTTTCCTTACATTCCCTAGACTAATCTATAAAAGATTTATAAATTGACTAAATGATTTTGTCAGAAATTTTTCCACAGTGTATTTTGATGTCATCATTTTAAATTCGATATTCCTATAACGCATATTGTAATGTTCTTGCCGTTTTAGGAATGTCATTTGTAATGTTGCGTATTCTGTCTGCTACTACGATCACAGGGCATCAATTGTCAAAATAAGCCCTATGTACCAAATTTCTTTATTATGTAATTTAGTAGACATTCTCAAAGTTAGAATTTGTGTTAGGTCCCTTTAAAGGTCCTATAACACAACGGACATGATCTTACTAGATGACTGGACCAAATGTGTTACGTTTCGGGAGGAAAACGATTTTATTTATTTTCGGCTAACCTTTTAGCCTATAACCGAAATATTTTTCTTTTTAATTTCTTTAGCTTTCCGATGGTTTGCGCAATATCTATTGTTAGTGGTTGAGCAACATGAGTCCAAATTTTACAGCAGACACAATAAACTTCTTCCTTTCTCAAAAAGAAAGAGGAAAAGGTGACAATTTTTCCTGGAAAATGTAAAGTCAATACGTTTTGGTTTAAAAGGAAATTTAATTGGTATTACAATTAAGTTTTTTTAAAAAAATATTTATGTTTTAGTCATTATTTACTTATAGGAGCTATCAATTAGTTCATTATATAATATTATGTTGAGGAAAAAACAACAAAAATATTGGTGAGAATTATAAATATATTGACATAGGTATGTAATAAAGTAATAATTGTGTTGCGAAAAAACGAAAATTTGATGTCAATAATATATTCTTGGCATCTGTTCGGTGTTTTAATTAATTAATTTTATAACTTTTTAGGTAAAGTCTTGTAGGGAGCTCAAACGTTGAAGTTCTTTAAATGAGTTTTCGTGGCTGGTCTTATTTAAGAGCTTTCGGGGGTCTAAGTTTCATATTGTTTTCACTCGAAGTTCTCATTATAATGGGCAATGTGTAAGTACCATCGAAATCGATGATGTATCACACTATCCCAGCCCCAGACACAGACCTTATAGCCATTGAAAATAAACAGTTAAAGAGATCTCAAAAGAAAGAATCTGATTGTTGAGCAGGTTCAGATGTGGACAGACTTCCTAAACAGGATGTCTTCTGGACATCCACACTCTAGACTCATTCATTTTCCTATTTATTTATTTTTTTTTCACCAAGTATGTTATTACAGAATTCTGAGTTGCGGATTTTGTTTCCACAGACTGTAAGTAACATCTAAATGCTGTTTTTCTTAGTCTGAGTTTTGAGGGAGCTGGTACAATGTTATGCCCTTAACCCACAATACTAAAGCTTCAAGTATAATCATTTATGCTTCATAGATTAACAAAATAACCATTATTTCTAAGATCTCTTCGCGGTGTTGGACAGGAATATATTGGTGAAAAATGTTTTTCCTTTATTTATTTTTTGCGCTTATACCAATAACTTAGATATGTGTTGAATTAATAAACAATTTGTATAAATATTCTGTTTTCTAATGCCAAATGTTTGGAAATGCACGGGAAAATATTGTATGAAGGCTTATTCTGTTTTTATTACACAATTTTAACATTTATTAGTTTTTGAGCCAATAACCTCAGCTGTTACGGTATCATCTGGGATTTTTTTTTAATGGTTTGCAGGAGGTGGAAATTTTTCCCATGTTTTAAAAGCAGAGCAATGCCAGTGAAAGATCCCAATTCTTACGAAGCCATTGATGACTTGGACGGGTAAGTAAAGTACTTCATTTACAAAACAAGTCAATTTTACATATCTCGGGTGTTTGGGCAAAAGGACTTAAGTCAGCAAATCGTAATTTTAGGAGAGGAATTTCTGAAGGTTTGAAAAATTCCTGCAAATCAGGTAAAACTCATTTATGTTACTTGAAATATTATTTCTATAAAAGTATTAAATATAAACAAAGTAAAAACTCCAACAATCAGTTCCATATGCTAAAAATATAAATACCTACACTAAATCCTTTGGATCACAAGGCTTATTCTTACTTAAGCCTTTTTGCCCAAACACCAGAGATATAGTAATCCTTCAACATTCACAAGGGTTGCTCTCTTGTAGCCTTCCGCGAATGTCATGTTCGCGAATAATGCGGCTATAATACAATTTAAAAAAAAGGGGTGAAGAAAAACAATGGGATAAATAGGGGCTGTAAATGAAAATTGACAAACGAATGGACATAAACGCTGACGTCATCTGTTTTGTTTGTTTCATTTTACAGCGTGATTCTAAGGATGACTCATATTTTATTTTTTATAATTTTTAATAAAAACTACGGATAACAAAAATATATTTTAAAATTTACTGCAAGCTGCGGAGGCATTCTTATTTTCTTACTCAAACTCACCACTTTTTTATAGTTTTATTTTTAATTCTGCATAATATATTTTGAAGTAAAACAGCCAAATATCGAAGTATGTACCATCGTTAGCACAGTAACATTTAAGTTTGCTAAATTGAAATATGTATACAATTATGCGATTATCTGAGGTCGTCTCTTCAACCCCAAGAGAGGGGGGAACTACTGTCTTAACGGAAAAAGTATGGGTTTTATGAAAAGGGCCTTTTGTTAGGGCCTTGATCACAGAAAGAAAATATCCTCTTGTTGGGTCAGAATTATAAACTACAAGTTCTTGAACTACGACCTAATAAATATTTAGGCAAAATGTGGTGAAAATTTGAGGGTAGATGCGGCAGGTAGCATGTTACAAACAAACTTGGATCTAAATGTGTAAAAGTAGTGAGTTCCGTACTTCCTCGGTCAATCAGTAATTTTTATTATTTTAAATATTGCTTAGTTCGCCAGAAGAAGAAGAAGAGGAAGAGAGGAGAATGAGGGAGAGAGAGAGGGAGCCGTCGTTCGACGGACTGCCGCTGGAGGTACAGCGGTGCATCTTCGAGTACCTGGGGGCGCACGACCTCTGGAGCTGTCTGTATGTGTCCCGACGATGGAGGACCATTGCTAATGACAACCTCCTCTGGACGCCACACTGTCTGGATGAGGGACTTCTTCCAGATCAACAGGATAGAAATCTTGCCAAAACCACATCATCAAAACAAAGTAAGCTCTATTTTTACTATTCTCCTTCCACGAGGGTGACCATACTGAGCGGGGCTAGTGTAACTGGTGCCTCTCTGGGATGATTGCAGAGCGCGCGACAACATCGAGCGCGCAGTGTTGGCCTTCTTTCGGCTTTCCTTTTACTGTGTGTTATTGTTTCAATAAGAAGGTTGCACTTGCATACTTCTAGATAGAAGAGCTTAAAGTAGTTATAGATCCATCTCCGGGTACAGCTGGATGTTGACTGATCCTGAGATGCGACTATAATTTCTTTAACCCTTCTCTACTTTAAGATTCACCATTTGAGGATGGCAAAATGCCGAAACTAGTTGTAGAATAAATAAAAAATATATTGTTGGTCTGATACCTCCATATTAGTTATTTATTTAATCTGTACATGGTCAGAATGATTTTTTGTTTGAACATATATTCATTTTGTTTCATACAAAGGACTTGGTGACGATCATCTCAATTTCTGTCTGTTTGTTTGAGCTTCACTTTAATTTTCAGGGCCTTTGAAGGATCTTCCAACTTAAAATATAGACAAACAAACAAAAAATGTTAAAGAATTTTTCACGTACACAAACTGAGAACTACTCTATGTTGTTAGATAAACAGCTAGGAGTTAGAGAGCAAAGAACATTGAAGTTAACTGCAAGGCTACAAGATTGTAAAGAGAAATAATGATGGAGAGGTGAGATTTTGAAAACGTCCAGCTTTTTGCCTAGGCACACTTCCAAAGATGGGAGATACTGCTGATTATTGTTTTAGACCCCTCCTCAGCAGGCAAGCGACAGCGGGTAGCCTCGATCGCTCCTTCCTACGGGTGGATAGCCTCGATCGCTCCTTCCTGGGGATGGATAGCCTCGATCGCTCCTTCCTGGGGGTGGATAGCCTCGATCGCTCCTTCCTGGGGTTGGGTAGTCTCGATCGCTCCTTCCTAGGGGTGGGTAGCCTCGATCGCTCCTTCCTGAGGGTGGATAGCCTCGATAGCTCCTTCCTGGGGGTGGATAGCCTCGATCGCTCCTTCCTGGGGTTGGGTAGCCTCGATCGCTCCTTCCTAGGGGTGGGTAGCCTCGATCGTACCTTCCTGGGGGTGGATAGCCTCGATCGCTCCTTCCTGGGGTTGGGTAGCCTCGATCGCTCCGGGGTGGGTAGCCTCGATCGCTCCTTCCTGGGGGTGGATAGCCTCGATCGCTCCTTCCTGGGGTTGGGTAGCCTCGATCGCTCCTTCCCCCATTTTACTCAACTCTGCCTATTGTCATTTATTTATATTTTCTGTTGATTTCAGTAATGGAGCCTCTGTGCAGCTCGGCAGTGATGTGGATCTCCTGGATCAACGGACCTGTCACTAAATGGAAACTGAAGAGACCCAAGAGTCTAGCTCGAGAACGCTTCTCTCTCTACGCTTGTTGCGCCTCCTACCGGCACACTTTGGCCGTTTACAAATCTGAAAAAAGTTTAATAATGTTGTATATTAAAAAACACACAAAAATAATACCGATCCCAGAAGGTTTTTGTAAAGTAGGTACAATATTTATGAATGACAAGTACGTAATTGGTAGTTGTCGTGAAGGTTTTCTAGTCTATTTGGTACAACCAGACGGATCCTACAAATTACACTTGATTTTTGGAATTTTCGACTGTGAATTGACCAAATTCAACAGTATGGATGACTGGGTTGGTGAATATTTTTGGAGTTTGGAATTGGTTGGTATTTATCAACAGGATATTTTGATTGTCACTGCTTTGGGTGCTCGGTTTTTTTATATTGTCGATTTGAGAAATGGCTCATGGATTAAAGTACACATATTGATCAATGTTGAAGAGAGTATAAGTTGTGATAAGTACTTTGTTCTGCGGGGCGGGACTTGCGCTTCTGTTTTTGCTCCCCAAGGAGACCATATAGTCACCTCGGACCATACAGACCAAACAGACAATATTGAGGTGTGTATCAACAATACGACTTGTGCTGTGTTTTGGACCCATGGTTGGGAGATCTTCGATCTGCCCTCTGGGGAGCGGATAAGAACTTCAGAAGCCTCCATTCTACCCTACCATTGTCTTCTTTCCGATGAGGGCGATTTGATGTTCATTATTTTACATGAGGAAAATTTCTGTGAAAGAATTGCAGCAATATCGCTAATGACTGGCAACACTGTTTGGTCAAAACCTATTAAAAATGCGCTGAATATGAAACTTTTGTGTAAGCGCTACATCCATGTCTCTACGTCAGGGATGCACTGGTACCTGTTGGACACATACAGTGGCATGCGCATATACACAGGGATAGGAGTCGTCGAGTACATATCGGATTATTTTTCTGTTATTTCTGATACTGGAGACATTACTAGTATCTCTTACTACGGTAAACTCCATGATTTGTACCATAAACGTGAAGTTCTCCCCTCAAGATGTTTCCTAAGCTAAAGCGTTAGAAACGTGAATATGCCATTTTGATATTGAAAGAGTGAAATTTCTAAAAGAAGAGGTTTACTTATTTGTACAACCAGTGACACGGAGACACGATCAGTTTCGGAACGACGCTTTTATTTATTTGCGGCCATAGTTTCAAACCCAAATATTTTTCTTTCTAAAATCTTTCTCTTTCCAACGGTGTGCAGTCCCGTCCATAATATCTATTTATTTCGAGACATAAAACATTTTCACGATCGTATTTTCATATTTTTCTCAATATCCGAAAAAATTGTTGAATTTTTCTACATTTGAAAATAGTTTCTTTAATTATATATAGTTATATAGAGCAACAGATCAAAAATTAAGACGAAAATAGGAGTAAACTAAAATAAGATACAATATAAGTTTAATTTAAAAAAATGAGTGTTGACATTTCACATTCAGGTTCCTCATCACTCATATTGTATTTACTGTTAAAAAATAATTTTATTAAAACTAAATTTTGTAAAATATTAAAACCGCATTTTGAAATTTAACTGCTCAATTGTAAAGTATTGTAGAGAAAAAAATAATTATTATTTATAAATATTTTAATGGAGCTAACATTTTAACGCTCTGAAATTTTAATTTATTATTTGTCTTTCTTCTTGAGGAGTGTTTCAATTGTGATTTTCTGGCATTTATTTAAAAAAAATAAGGAAAAAAAGCTCATAACTGCTGTGTTGGTTCGGACGTGCGTCCTAGTCTTAGTTATGTAGTGGAGCTAATGTAGTGAAAAGTAATTTATTGCTGTATTTGTGTATTATAAAGCTTATATTTGTGTATGGAGAAATGCTTGTATCGTAGCAACATCAGAAGTATGGCGCATTCTCAGGGTGTCTACTGAACTGGAAAACTGGAAAGTTGTTGGGATTTTCATCAAAACTCAGGAATTTTATCACACCCAATGTATAGGAAAAAAACGTTAGTATTCCGATGAGTGCTTCGGTGGTTTAGTGGTTAGAGTGACGAGGGGGCTCTTTAACAGTGGGTTGATTAGTGTGACTATTCTGAGAGAGGGAGCTTCAGTCGTTGAGTGGATAGTCAATCTGGGTAATGTCCTTAAGAGGGATTTTTGGTAGTTATTATGTCTATTAAAAAGGCCTTGGTGGTCAAGTAGTTAGCATGACTGCCTACCTACCTGTATTCTGGAATACCGATTTTGTTGACCAACTTGTTATATCCAAAATTACTTGGGGGAACCTGCTATTGTCATATAATTAATCCTTCATAGTTTCATGAAAAAGCATAGGTAAAACGTAAAAGTATAGGATCAACCCCAACTAAAGTTTTTTAATAGTAATAAAAAAAAAAGTCATGAAAAACCGTGGAAAAGTAATGAAATTGCAAACTTGCTCTATTTCCAGAATTCACTACACACCCTGATCTATTTACTTGATGTTTGGTGTTGTTGAAAAATTTCACTTTAGCAGATTAAAGTGGAGTGATATATGTTAAGTATTGAAGATTATTTGTATAGCCGCGCCTTTGCGTAACGTATATATATTTATTTAAAATTTAAGGAATATTTACAATAAAATTGATATGACTATAAAGTGCCTTAAGGTTCATATTTGATACCGCGTAGGAGCCTTTAAACTTTATACGAATTACATTTGTTTCAATCTTTATGAAGATAGATAATAGTTAATTTTTCTTTATTTTGTACAGAATTTGTTAGTATTTTTTATAAATGAACATTGTTGAAATACATTTCAAAGATTTATCTGATGGTCTCTGTTATTTATTGGTGGCTTAATTTGAACGATTTGTGAACACAATTAAATTTATTTTGTATTATTCGAACAGCTTGTTCAAAAAGTGTATACATATACGTTTTAAATACTTTGAATGTTAATTTTAAGTTGCCATTGGAACCAAGAAGGGTTGCGCATCTCCCCTTCTTAGGTAACTGGAGTTAGTTATTGTGACTCTTGTCCGGGTTTCAACTAAGAGGTCATATCGCCTACTACCAGAGCGCTCTTTTGTCGCCACCCTATTATTATGGGAGTTATACATTTTTAATCACCTAGGGTAGGATGGGGGGTCTTTAACGAGAACAGGCTCGGCACCATCGCTTAACATCCCATCCGAAGGATGGCATGCTCAAGGTTTTTTCATCTCCCAGATAAAAAGTCATAAGGGCCTCCGGGTGACTACAGATGCACAAAATTACCATGATATTGGATATTATTTGTCATTTCAACAATATCAATACTACTTTAAGATCAAGGGAAAATCGAGAAATCTCTCCTTAATCTATGCGAAAAAACTTGAAGAAACGAGGAAAATAACGCGATCAACTCGTTTTTTTTTGTATATTATTTTTAGCGGATTTCTATAGAATTTTTTCTTTTAGCTATAATTTGCTTCCACTCAATGAAGCTTTGGACTCAATTCCGTCCACGTAACAGATTTACCAGGCAATCTTTACAAGAAGAAAAAAAAGTTTGCACACAGAAGATGCTAAAGTGAACGGATTCCCATGGTAGATCACTCAACATTTTTTATTTAAATTTTTTTCCTCATGATTGATTATTTATTGACAAGGTTTTTGAGCAAAGTTTAGAAAAAAAAAAAAAATTGGAACAAGCGTTCAGGAGTTATTGTGCGAACGGACTTAATAAGAATATGCGACTCCCCAAATCGTGTAGAGGAGAGCATGTTTGATGAAAGTACGGTGGTAGTGACCGTAGCTCTTACCAACCGGGAGAGCGCATCCCTTGATTTCTTCCTCTAGAAAAAGGTTTGCAATGCCATTTTTTACTATTTTAGCAATTCTGCTTGTGTATATATTATTCATATAGTTGTGATTATATATTTATTTAAATAATAAGGAAAAATAAATTAATGATTAATAGAGTCGACAGTATCTTTTCAATGTAGAAGGAATTCGAGGTTCTGTCGTGTAAATGAAAATTCAATATTTGGCCAACATTTCGGAAACTATTTATTTCCTTCTTCAGGGTCTTATAATGTCTTGAATTGATGTGTGTGGTGAAGGTGTTGAGAGTTTGTGTCTTGTGAAACGTAGACTCGACACCTTCACCACACACATCCACTTCATTATAAGGCCCTGAAGAAGGAAATAAATAGTTTCCGAAACGTTGGCCAAATACGAGTTTTCATATTCAATTCTCGTATTGAGTTTTCATTTACACGACAAAACCTTGAATTCCTTTTACATTGAAAAGGAAATTGTTTTCAAGAAGTATGTGAACACGATTTGGGGCTCGTTCATATTTTTATGTCTCCGTTCTCGCTATAACAAGTCCTTGTAGATAGGAAGATCAAGTTCTTATAGAGATAAAAGACGTTGTTTTCCCACTGTTTTACTTCCAACCAAAATCGGTATTCAAAGCAAGTGCGTCATCATTAGTGGTACATTCCACCCGTACAGTGTAGGCTCTGGAGTGTTTCATTAGACTACACTGTACGGGTGGAATGTGCCACTGATGATGACGCAGTTGAGTTGAAACCCCGTTCTGGTTGGAAATAAAATACTAGAAAGACAATGTTTTTTTATTTCCATGGGAAATCTGGTCCCACAACATCCTTACTATATTAAGATCAAGTTCATGAACTTTAGAATATTCGGAACACCGGAAAGGGGGAAGGGTTCTATGTTCTCGAAATCTCGGTCAGCCGGGTTCCGAATCCGGAATCTTGAGCAGAGTAGGCAAGCGCGTTACCTTTGTTCTTCCTGCACCATCGACATGAGTTTTAACTTTCATTTTAATAACGCAAGGCCACTTTTTAGTCATTACTAGTTGTATTTAATGTTCAGTTATCAGTCTTATTGTAATCTATACTAATTTAGTCAATAATTCTAGTTTTATTATATGTATGTTGGAAGCCATTGATGGGAATGATTAAATCCATTAAAATGTATTTTTTATATTTATTTATACTTTTAATTACATTTTTATGGCACCTTGCTCTAGTTCTCTAGGGTTGAGAATAAATATCCCTGGTGTTGATTCCTTAAATAAATAAATTCTGTTATGGAAACATTAAGAATAACAATTTGATGATGAACTTAATGAATGAACTTTTATTTTTCTTCAATTTCATTTATTTATTTAAGCATTCATCACAGGATTTTTCTTTTCGACGCTTGAGAACTAATACAAGTCTTAAACTGCTTTTCCACTGTAGCCAAAACGACCGAATTCTAATGGTCGTTTTCCCATTGTGTAAAAATCGATCCGAACTCACGGGAACAAATTCGTTGGGATTTGGTTCTTTCTGTTCGGTGCCATGTCGGGTTTCTGTGAAACAAGCAAAGTTCATGCTCAATGCTAACAGCTGAAAACTATGCTTGCGATTACGAGCGAACTGAAAACGAGGTAAATAAATTTAAAAATTTCATGTATTTATTCGAATTTTTAATTCTATTGAAATGATGATGATATTTTTCTGTTAATAAAAAAATGAAAGTAAAAAAAAAATGTAATTTTTTTTCAACATTTTTTGTGCGGTGTAATGAAGGTTGAGGTGCTTGTGGATATTTTAAAAATATTGCAAACTATCATGCGAATCGGCTGTTGCCAAAAAAGCGAAAAGTTAACAGCACTCTTTTGGGGGCACTACTTTCCTAAATTTCGTATTCTGCTTTGAAATGAGGAGTCCAACACAAATTGGGCAAACATTTGAAGTCTCAGACATTCGGCAGAAGTTTTTGAATTTGCCAAAATTGTCATTTGTTAAAACGAATTTTATTGGTCCCTCCACAACGTATTTGAACATAATTTTTTTTCTCTTTTCTTTTTCTTCAAGAAAAAGAAAAGAGAAAAGACCCTTTTGGCCACAAAGCTTGCACTTTCTTTCTTCATTCTTCCTGTCGATTCAACATGGTAAAAAAACCACAACAGGGAAATAAAACAATCAACACGATTGATTTCCGTCGATAGTTGTATTTACGTTCTTTTTCGTCGTGGTGGACATGAGACCGTCTCTACTCTGAGAGTCCTAAATTTTGCCTACCCAGCTTTCATCACTAGGGGTAAGGGAGTCTATAATGAGTGCTTGACCAAAAAGGCTTGGGAGCATCACTTTAACGTCCTATCCGAAGGACGACGTGCTCAAGATTTTTATTTTAGTTCAGAGCTCGTAGTTGAGGTACAGTCGTGGTTATGGTGGACGACGTTAAAAACTTTTTTTGAGTATATTGTCCGTTGACGATATTGAAGGACCAGGATATGTATTAGGTGGACATGGCCGGTTGTCCGGATATAATATACATGTATACGGATATCCGTATTCATAAGAATGACAAAAGAAATGTACATATGTATGTTGCGAAAAGCATAACAAATCACATACAGTTGACAAACGTAAAGAAATATGATATTGGGGGCCATGATAGCAGTGCGGGCTAGAGCGTAGGGCTTTGGTCGCATGGTATCACCATGGTTTGCGGGTTCGAATCCCGTCCGGGAGTGAGTTTTATTTCGTAGATAGAACTCCCTCCTGGGGCCATGGATGTCGTAAATAACTAGATAACACCTTTTTACAAGATATGCAACGTACAGAAGGCCAAAAATAATAAATGCAGATCAATTACGCTCCATTTTCCAAGCGGCAAGATATGTGACGTTTCAAAGTTACATTGTCTTTCTTTTGTCGGGTGCATTCAAAATAAGAATTCAGACCAGGAATATTCCTAGAATGGTTTTAGTAGAGAAGAGAGAGTTCTTAACTCCTTTTTAGAGCTAATTCTGGAACAGCTGACGTTACAACCGATCTCTTCGACTATCAGGACTATTGTTACAAGCGATGTCAGATTATCCGATAGGACTTGCATTAACAAAGCTCCTTAAATCAAGAGGACGATATCTAACCTAATGACCTATTGTTAACTGCAGTTCCAAATATCTCCATGAATTTTATAGTGAAATGTAAGTTTCCCCTTTCTACTCAGTTATTATTCGTCCAAAGTCTACAAAAACTAAGATATGGTTCCTTTTCGAACGACACCTCACATTTGACATATACGAACTGGTTCCATTATATTTATAAAAATGGAAGGATGCAGTTTATTTTCACAGTAGAACGCCGATTGTCCAGGAGCGGGTTATCCAACCATTTTAACTTCCCGTTTTTGTTTTTCTTATTTAAAATTGTAGCCGTGTTCCAACCCTCAAAAGAAGAAGTGAATGACATTGATAATAGTTTCATTTATGCATATTCTTTACATATTCGTTTATATTATATTGTTTTAGCTTAAACGAAACTGAGTAAGTACTGTTCATATATATATTATAAATTATACATATTACAAACTGGATCAAATGGCAAATTTGGTGGCTCGGTATGACCGATAATAAGCTAAGGATCATAAAGAGTTTGGAAGACTTCAATAAGAGAAAAAAGGAAAGAAGAAGTATTTTTAACTCGGTTACTTATAGGGCAGACGAGGCTGACCCATGGATATCAGTGACCCATGTGTCAGTCCTGCGGAGTCGGACTGTCTGTCAGACACATTCTAACTGAATGCATGGCATATAGTCCCCAGCGTGAGAATTGCAACCTTGCGATATTTCCGAAATTCTATCCAATAATAGCTTCCAAATTACCCAACTATTTCATTTCTTACACTTCACAAACCTCTTATCTAAATTATAAAACAAAATTATCTTCATCACGTAGCCTTTCTATTCCGTACACAGCAATCTCCTTTATTATTATTAATCTGCTCCTATCCAAATTAGCCCGCAGACCTGCATCCATCAGGCATCCATGACACTCGTGGTCGAAATGCCTTGGAGGTTTATCGGTGGTTTTCGATTATCCGCTAGTAACCTTCCATCCAGTTACCTCGCATAAATGGCGCTCCACTATAATATGTAGTTATTTTGATCTGTTTAATTTTATAGATTGAATAATTTAATCCTTGGTTTTGTTTTTGTAGAGTTACTTTGTGTGTTTTCTGATGACTTTGGCTTTGGACCTATATTTATATATTTCTGTATGAAAATAGTCTAATTCTATGAAATTATTCTTGAATCTCTGAACAGACTGACAGATTCTCGCTGTGAGAACACTACTCGTGTGATCCCGGTTAACGCCTACCGTAACACTATTTTTACAATTCACCTTCACTTTTCAGAAACTTCCCCCACTCAAGATTGAATTTTTTTTATTATTAAGTAATATTATTGTAATTTTGCTTCTGCGCGCCTAACTGCATATACCTAATTGACGTATTTTCATATTTAAAAAAGAATCTTTGCCTCGTTATTCGGCTACTTTTAACTTTAAATTTATTATTGCAATTCCCCCCCCCCCCCCCCCCCCCCATTTATTTATTCATAATAATAATAATTATTATTCTATTATTTCTTGAATGTTTATTACTTATAAACTATTGATGTATGTCATTTCTAAGGTATCTTTATGTAAGTGTATTCTATTTCTGAAATAAATATTGTTTTTACCAAACGTTATATTTTAAACTCATTTAAGTTACATTTTATAATTAAAATTTATTTAATCTACAATCTGTAAATGATATTTTGTAGAGAATTCAGAATAAGTCAATTAACAATAAATTAGCCTATTCTGGCCGCGGTGACACTATCAGTCCTCGGGAAAAAAATAAAATGAACACAAGACTACTCGACGAATGGTCTTTTAATGAAACCTTTTTTAATAGTTGTATTATCTTTATCAAAATTTGCAAAATTTCACAGAAACAAGGAAATGTTAAACCATGTGCATTTAGTTGAAATAGAAGAGAGTGGAAATTATAAAAAAAAAAAAAAACACACAGTAAAAAACAGTAAACAGTAGTAAAAAACAGTAGGTACTTAAATTCAACAATTAAATATTTTTATTGATAAAAACAATAAAAAAAAAGAAGACATATTTCATAGTTTACATTCAACAGGATTGTCTTCTTAATAAAAGTGGACAGGTGTGATGAGTGGCGTCCCAGAATAACGACGTGGGTCAACTTTCTTCGGAACACCGGCTTATCGACTTCTTTCATCCTGCAAAACTTGAAATGGAACACTTTGAACGGAAATGAGACATTACATAACGTGTTAACGTCCAGAAGTTATTAAGTAGTTTTACATTTAAATCAAAATTTCCTTCCCCTGGGGTTGAGAAGACGAAAGTTTGAGAAATATATTATATTCACTTTGTATAAGTCCCATTTTAAATGCATACACATCTTCATGCTACTCAAGACTATTTCCACAAATATATATAAATGAAGTATGTACCGGATTCAGCTCATGTCATCGTCAGCACTAAGTTCAAAATGACATTTATTTTGCTAGGAGAGAGGAGACTTACCGTAACAACATTTACAAATATATGGGTTGTCAAAATACAATAATATATATAATACAACAAAAAAAATACAATAGAAATAAAACAAAACAAAAAAGAAACATATTACCATACAAAGTAGAAATAACGGCTATAAGACATAATATCAAAATACAAGAAGAAATACACTATTTATAATTCAGTTAGAAGTCACTTCTGAACTTGATGCTGACGATGGCGTAAGCCGAAACCGGGACACTTTTAGTATATATTTTTATGGAATTAGACAATATCTAAGTTAAACAAGTTCTTCGTTTGTATATATTTTATTAGCTCTCCAGTATATGGACACAGATCGCAGATATGTATTCGGACACAGATCGCAGATATGTATTCGGACACAGATCGCAGATATGTATTAGGACACAGATCGCAGATATGTATTCGGACACAGATCGCAGATATGTATTAGGACACAGATCGCAGATATATATTCGGACACAGATCGCATTTATGTATTCGGACACAGATCGCAGATATGTATTCGGACACAGATATGTATTCTGACAAGACTACTACAGTCGTATCACTTCCTCTCTTCCTAGTCGCTAATGCTTCTCACTCACTGTACTCATAGTTTTTCATGAAAAATCGTTATCTCCAAGAAACTAACACTACACACTCTCGAGCATATGCTGAAACATGTTGAATTTCGCCAAATAGTTTTTAATTAGGATCTGGTGTGATAGAGGGAGCTTCGCATCAATAACAAATATCAGTCATATCACATCTCTCAGTCTATAGTTTTGATTGGTCGGTGGTGAAAGCCGGGTTGTCTTTGCCGGCGAAGAGCCGACCCACCTCAGCCAGAGACTTGCCCTCCGTCTCAGGAAGAACGACCAACATGCCAAGAGCTCCAGCGACACTGATGACGCCGTACAGAGCCAGGGTCCCCGGAAGGCCCAACCAGGAGTACAGATAGAGGTAGGACTTGCTCGCAGCGAACCCAAGTAGGTAGCCGGTCCCGCCTGATAGGCCACTGGCTGTGGCTCGTGTCTCTGCCGGGTAAACCTGAAAGTCATCAGACAATCCGCTATTTGACTGAAAATCAATGTGTCCACGTACAAAATATTCATTACATTGCAGTTATCGTGTTGCATAGACAGCAATGAATAGTTTTTAATTAAGTTATTAAATCGATTAGAAATTCGATGTTGTGTTTTCATGTTATCCAGCTCCCTGGAATCCATAAAAAGAAAAAAAAACTGCCTGTATTTCTGTAGACACAATAACTACCGATAATATGAATATATATTATGAGTATATAATCACACAAGAAATTTCGTTTATGGATCCAGAATCTCATAAGTATTGCATTTTAGCCAAATCGGCCACAGAAAAGGGAGGGGAGGACCAGAGGAGGGGGTGCCAATGTTTAATGGATGTATCGACTTGGAATTTTGTATAAGGGTTGAGAAGTCTCTGAGTAAGAGATAACTTATTTATTTTCAACCAAATCTGTCGATTCGTTTTAGAGGGAGAGGGAACACTTAATTATATCGCGCTGGGGAAGTATATTGCCTGTGATTCACCGACCTTTTTATTTTCCTTATTTTTTTAATTCAGAGGTTCGGAAAAATGAAACTCCGATGATGACCTACTATATAACTCTCTCCATACAGCTGGGGGAGAGATAACAGAGTGTATGGCTCACCTCTCTCCATACAGCTGGGGGAGAGATAACAGAGTGTATGGCTCACCTCTCTCCATACAGCTGGGGGAGAGATAACAGAGTGTATGGCTCACCTCTCTCCATACAGCTGGGGGAGAGATAACAGAGTGTATGGCTCACCTCTCTCCATACAGCTGGGGGAGAGATAACAGAGTGTATGGCTCACCTCTCTCCATACAGCTGGGGGAGAGATAACAGAGTGTATGGCTCACCTCTCTCCATACAGCTGGGGGAGAGATAACAGAGTGTATGGCTCACCTCTCTCCATACAGCTGGGGGAGAGATAACAGAGTGTATGGCTCACCTCTCTCCATACAACTGGGGGAGAGATAACAGAGTGTATGGCTCACCTCTCTCCATACAGCTGGGGGAGAGATAACAGAGTGTATGGCTCACCTCTCTCCATACAGCTGGGGGAGAGATAACAGAGTGTATGGCTCACCTCTCTCCATACAGCTGGGGGAGAGATAACAGAGTGTATGGCTCACCTCTCTCCATACAGCTGGGGGAGAGATAACAGAGTGTATGGCTCACCTCTCCTATGAGCATCCATGGGAGCAGTCTGATGGCCATGTGCGAGAAGAAGGAAGCTCCACAGATCCCTAAGAGAGGAGCCTGGGTGTAGCTCACAAGATGGAAGTGTCTGTAAGCGGCCACTCCGAGGAAGAACAGTCCAGCCACTAGAGTCGTACTCACGGCCAACTTCCGCCGACCTACACACAACAGACACTCATATTAAAAAATGTGCTCTCTTCAAAAAGCAGCTACTCGTTAATTCATACCTCCTCGCTTCATACTTCCACATCGTTTCTCTCTTAATTGATTCGAGAGCGATCTAATTTTAGTCAATGTGAGCCATTTGAAGGGTTGAGTTTTGCACCCATGTTATCTAAAGCCTGAAGGCCCATATAACTGCCCCTCGCTAGTATTTAACTACATACTCTCCTACCTGTTTAATGAAGCGCAGGATCCTTACGAAGCTCTGTTTCCTCAACTCATCTAGGTCGCAGATTCTTCCTCGAAGATGTAAATAATGTTCACATTCGCCCAGAATGTGTACCGCAGAAAGGACCCGGAACAAGAACCATTTTAAAGAGATCTTTTCTTACCGAGTGGTGTCGTTAGGTACCCTCAACTCAAAAACCCCTATACTGCAGATGTAATGAATGTATCGACATGCAATTTCATATTTAAAGTCAAAAACCAATAAGGACATAACTTGTCAAATTTCTGCGATATCGGCCGAAGGGAAGAGGTGGTTCAGGGGAGGGGGCTCAATTCAAAGACCCTAATAACTGCCGATATAATGAATTTATCGACACAAAATGAGTATGAGGATTTAAAAGCCATTATGTAATGAACGAAAAGTTAATTGATTAATTCTTTCTGGGGAAGTACATTGCCGGTGATAGATATAAGACTTTTTTTGTTATATTCACGAGTTGACGGATCTGCTAGTTATCACAAAAATTATAACTGAATCACTTATATCAAGTTAGTCTCCGAATTGCGCGGAACCATTTATTTTTTAGCATGATGTAGCAGTGGTATTTTGATGAAATTTTCTGTAATGAAGTTATATTCGTTAAGTTTTTGGAGGTGGTCTCTCAAATTTAACGCTACAAAAATCATCTTGAAATATAACTTCTACTAATTTAAAATATATATTTAATATTCTTCAGAATGCCCCCTTTAACTACGTTTTACATTCATTACTTTAACTTTATTAGGTTTGCAGAAAAAAAATTAGTGAAAAAAGCACATTTTTTAATTAAATAAATCGGACTTCTTGTTGAAATATTTTCCATTTCTGAAAAAATGTATACATGAATTAACGGTTTCGGAAATACATCATCATCAGGGATGTTGTAAAAGGCGATAAGTACTTATATTGAAAGCCCAAATCGCAATAACTAACTCCAGTGAATACTGAAACATAATATCAAATAAATGAAAATCTAATAATGGGAGAATATATCGGAAACGTTTATGTATTAAATATATTCGGTATCTCAGTGAAACAAATGGGAGAATAATATAGCTGCTGCATGTATTATGGTACATTCAAAATCTCCATGTACACAGCAACAATAGAAATGTGAAAACAAGATGGAGTCATACTATTGTTGGTGGTTCCCGTGAACATGCGGAAAATGTGGCTTCTGCAGCAGCGAAAGAGGACGAGGAAGATGCATTACGGAAAGGAAACATCGGGGGATGTCGACAGTGAAGAGTTGATTAGAGGATCGGATAACAAATAAAGAACAACACTTGTTGACCAACTCCGGAGGGCATTGAGGAAAGTGATCGGGTAACTAACAGGACACCACTCGGTAAGAAAGGATCTCTTTAAAATAGGTCTTGTTCCGGGTCCTTTCTGCAGAACATATAAAGTGATGGAAGAAACCACGCGACAGATCCTGGACGAATGTGAAGGTTGTTTATATCTTCGATGAAGAATCTTCGATTAGGCGCTCCTCAACCCAGATGAGTAGAGGAAACAGAGCTTCGTAAGGATCCTGCGCTTCATTAAACAGGTAGGAGAGTAGTTAAATACTAGCGAGGGATCATGTTTTGTGTTTCCTTTATCGTTTTGCTCGTAAAATTCACAAAAAAAACAAAGCAGTAATAGAAATATACAATCAAGTTGAAAAGAAAGTGAAAGAAAACTATGACAAACACATAAATAAAGGGAAATAAAGCTTAAAAAAGAAGAATGGAAAGTCTACTTTGGAAATAAGCCTAGTGTGAATAAATAAAATGAAACTTTAATTATTTTAAATAGACATATCTTAGAGCAAGAAAATAATGGAATATAAATAGAGACCTAATATATAGTGAAATATAGTAACAAATATATTTTAAATATTAGTTACAACAGAAAATAGAAGTAATACATAAAAAATAAATAGTTAAATGCAAATTATACCTGGAAGAACCTAACTAATGAATGAATACATTTCAACCTTATTTAAAAAGTAACACTAAAAAAAAATCCAACAATGTATTTTCAAGAAGACTAAAAAGTAGGTAGGTACCTAAATATTATACTCAGAAATGATAAAAAATAAATAAAATAGGTTAAAGTACTCAATTTCAAATTTTGTTTTACGAAAATTATAATTTAATAATAAAAGTATGGTTTGTAATTGAACTTCAAACTCATCAACTGAAATATCAAAATCAACTGACACCAGTGTTGCCACGTTGTGATTTGTAATGTCTGATTTTTTTATTTATAAAACAATTAATTGTCTATGTGTTCTAAGAAAACATTTCTATTAAACACACTCCTGGACAAAATCAAGAAAAAATACAATTTTTTTTTTCAAAATTGAATTTTTCACGCTCTAATTAATTTATTACAATAATAATAATGAAAATAATTAATAATAAAAATAATTTAATCACTTGAATGAAGTTAATCTATGTTTGAACTGCGCAAAACCGCAGACTAACTGCGTTGACGTTTATTACTGTGTTGCAGCAGTGGTATTTTGATGAAACTTTCAGCAATTTAACCGACTATGTAACTAACAAGGCGAGGATACGATGTCGGGGTCACGGATTTTGATCAAACTTTTTTTGCATGTTCTAGGTCGAAAATAAGAAGACACGTGTCTCACCGTTCGTTCCAATGGGGTTGGTTTGGTAGCAACTAATTTTTGAAAATTTCATTTTGGCCATTTTTTTTTTTGTTTTTACCCAGATTTCAGAAAAAAATATTTTAGCGTTGATTTGTGGAGTGAAATGATTAAAAAATAATAAAAAAACATTTTTTTTCTAAAAGAACAGGTTTGGGAAAATTTTTTTCATTAAAAATAATTTAAAATTTGCGTTTCCCATGTCAAAAAACCATTGAATACCGATTTTGGTTCAAATCAAAAATTATCCATTTTTAGAACCCAAATTTTGGGCAATTTTCATTAGACTAGACTAACCGATTTTAATTATCGATGGCAAGTTATAAAGAACTTTACTTCTTTCCAACGATGTATCATATGTCTAGGTTGAACTGTATATAAAAAACTCGCAATAAAAAACTTGACAAAAAAAGTAAAAATGTATGTTCATCTTCAACCTTATTTTTGGAGTAGAAATCATTGATCAAATGTTATGTTTTCTACATCAATAGAATGCTCTCTTTCAAACGAAGTATCATTCATTAAAATCGGTTAAGTAGACTTTGCGCAATACACGAAATTAGTTTTCAAAAATGTCCAAATGCAGTCAGTCAGTCAGTCGTCCGAATTTTCGGTCAGAAACGTTTTGATCCCGATTCCGCCAAAAATCCAGATATAAGAATTTTTTGGTATGAGAAACACAAATCTAGTCATTTCGGCGAAAAATTTTTTCTAGATATACAGAATGTTCCCTATAACTACGTTTTGGATTAAACAATGACAATAGAGATAACAATGAGTATTTTCGAAATACATACTCTTATACAATGTTATGTATCCTTGACTATATTCTTTTGTATGCTCTGTAAGACATGATAAGAGGGTCCAAATGATCATTGACAGAACTGAAGTTTGTTAACATTCGGGGTACGGTTGAAGAACAGGAATAGTTGTTACTATAATGTTTTATATGAAAAGAAAGGAGTGAACAGGGAAGAGAGTCAGTTCGAGAAGTGAGCCACAATCTACAGGTTTATATAGAAACATCAGTTCGTATTGATTACGTCGAGCTTTGTGGGTCCTGCGGTGAGATAGGCAAGCGCATACTTCACCAACTTCTAAATTAGAGGCACGTTGAGCTTCTACTGTTAGGCGTTAATATAGCCTTTAATAGAGATCTGTTCAGAACTACGGGAGTTATCGTGTACTTAACAAATTTCATACACTTATGAGGTACAATATCTCCAGATTAACTTCGTAAATGGTTCCACTCCTTATAATATTCTTTCCGAGAATATACACGAAATCTGCCATGTCTTGCGGCTATTGCCGGAAGGAGTTTTTTAAAACTTGAAACTACTATTTTTTTTCCTATTAATTGATCTATTGTTTCTCCGTACACATATTTTAATTTCTAAACCAAATGAAATGTTACAAGGCTACAAACGTGACTTATTCTAGATTACCTGTAATTCGAACGAGACATACACAGAAGAGAGAGCCGACCAGCTGAACTAGTCCCAGAACCACCGTTGAAGTGTACTCATCCAGCGGAGATTTCAATTCTTTGAAGATTCCTACCTGGTAAAAAAAAATGTCAAATTATAAAATCGTCAACATTTTTGATATATGATACTTAACATTTTTTGCAAGGATATTGTGAAACACTTAATAAAAATAAAGAAAAACGTATGTTTTTTAAAATATTGTCTATTCCACAAATATATAGGAGTAGTTTCGGTATTGCTACCATCTTCAGTCACGAGTTAACAAATACTGTCCTCAGTAAAATCAACTTTCGCACAACATAATAGCTACATTTTTGTGACAAAGGTACATTACTCAACTCATTGGAAAGACTGGAAATAAACAGAGCGCTACAAAAAGGAAATTGTATGAACGATCAGATCAATCTCAAATATTCACCCCTTTTATCGCCAATAATATAATCCTCAAGTCTCTGTGTATACGTACTTACTTTCTCAAAAAAACTATGTATTTTTATTCATATATTTATTTCATATACACTATATACACTGCTCAACACTCGAAGTGGAACACATAAAAATCTGACGATTCTTTGATTCCCCTAAATTTTCTTCTGGGTTAATGAGGTATGTTTCCTCTCCAGAATGTTTCTCTTAATCAAGAGAGTAAATGGGCAAATAGAAAATTACAAGTTTAAGAAATAATGAAGCTAGTTTATTGAAAAAAGATTTTAAACAAAATTTACCTACTTTTTACAAAAATGAAAATACTCTTGAAACTGAAAAAAAAATTGAAAAATACCACTGGTTTAGTATGCTGGTGGTCTTCAGTAGTGAGTGGGGCCTCCTCTTCGTCTCATCACTTCTTGGCACCTCCTGGGCATGTTGTTTATGAGGTCCAAAACTGCTTCCCGTGGGATGCGTTCCCATTCCTCAATAACAGCCTGTCGAAGCTCTTCAAAATTGTTAGGGGTGACTCCACGAGCCCTGATCTATCTCTTGAGATGATCCCAAATGTTCTCAATTGGATTAAGGTCTGGCGATTGTGCAGGCCACACCATACGCGTAATTGACTGATCACGAAAAAAATTGTTGACCGCTATGGAGTGATGCGGTCGAGCATTGTCATCAGCATAATTGCAATTTGCTCCAATTTCATGAGCTAAAGGCATTACAATAGGCTCAAGAACCATGTTCAAGTACATCTGGCCAGTCATTTTGGTGTTCCCAAAAACCACGAGCAGTATATGTTGAAAGGCAGAAATTCCGCCCCAGACTGAAATGAAACCATCCCCGTAAGCTTCTATGCAGGCCATATTAGCCTCGTCATAGCGCTCATTTGGGCGTCTCCACACTCTGTTGGATCCATCTGAACTCTGCAAAGGTAGTCGGGTTTCATCGGAGAATATGCAGTTGTTCCACTGGTCAGGAGTCCAGTTTGCATGATCATGAGCCCAATGCAGCCGCCTTAGCTTGTGATTTCGAGTTAGCCTGCGGAAATTCTTGGCCACCCTGGACATCATAATGCGCTCATGAAGTCTCCTGCGTATTGTCTGCGTTGAAATCAATGTACCTGTTGCACGTCTAAGCTCGGCTTGAAGGATTCTGGCTGTAACAGTACGCCTTCTACGAGCTTGGATCACTAAAAATCGGTCTTGAGCTACTGATGTTAGCCGCCCACCCCTCCCCCATGCCTGTATCGCACACTACCAGTATCCAAGGATCTTGTCCTAGCTCGATGGATCACACTAGCACACACATTGAAGCAATTTGCGACTACACTCATGGATTCACCGATGTTTAACATTACCATCGCTTGATTAAGGGATTCGTAACTTAAACGGTTCATTATGAACAGGTTCGAGGGTCAGATCAACTAAGAAACTGTTAAACCTCTGATGAAAACATTAGACTGTTCAAAAGATAAGAAATTCCATGATACAATATGACTTATCCGGCAAATAACAACAGGACACCAACAGGGAAACTTTCACACTGCTAGATACAAAGGTAGAATTTTTCCAATTTTTCTTTGTTTTCTCACCCAAGAGGCCTCGTGTTACAACATATGAACGCTCACATTGGTTCAAACTTTGATAAAATGCCAAAAAACGAGGTATACTATCGAATTTTTATGTGTTCCACTTCGAGTGTTGAGCAGTGTATATGTATTTTAATCAACACATACTATTTCAAAATTTTTCTTTTGTTATTAAGATTTCAATTTGAGACGAAATAAAAAAAAAATGCTTTCTATGTTTTTATGACTTTACTGTACCTCCTGGGGACAGAGGAAAAACCCCGTGGGGGCAGAAAAAGGAACCGTTCGAAATGTTAACTTGATGAACTTGCACTTAGTATTTGTGTATTGGAGGCTAAAGGTTGGAGTAATAATGAAACGTTATTTTTGAGTTGGCTTTACCCAGGCATGCTACAGACATCTAATTGTTGTTTACTCCAGAACGCCGTTCCTTGCGATTTCTCTAGAATACTACAAACAAAAGCAACAATTTCCAGTTGAGCCCTCATACCCTTCGGTGGATTTCATGAAAAGTTGATGCTGTCGTTCTTATTCAGTCCTGGATCCACATACAAAATTTCCTATCGATACATCATTACATCGGCAGTTATATGTATTTTAATCAACACATACTTTAAATAGTTTTTGAGTACAACCCCTTCCTTCTGTGGTCTCCCTTAAGTCGATTTGGCTGAAAATGTATCGGTGTCTTTCTTTTGTGGTTTTGGATTTAGAAATACAATTTCATTTCGATACAGATATTACTTCACCAGTTTTGGGGATTTTAAAATGTACTTTAATAGAAAATCTACAATTCATTTTAATGAAATATTCGAGAACTCTACTCTGAGCATTTTTTTGCCTAGAACAGATTGTTAGAACAAATATTCCTTCTTTAAACTTAGCGTCACTTTTTGGAAAAATCTTTTTAAGGTAATTGAAAGCAGGTACTTTTTTATCGAGTGCTTTAACAAAGTTTCTTTTTATTAAGCCAAGTTTTATATGAAGTGGGGATCAGAGAACTTTATTTGGATCAACGAGAGGTCTATTCTTATTCTTTACTTTAGCTTGACCTGGAACAAATTCATCTTTTGGGGCATCTGTTTCACTTTGAAATGGTTTCGTGTTACTCCACTCCACCAAAGACCAAGTAATAACAATACCTGGTAGAACCGACAGTTAATGAGAGAGGGACTTTGGTAGCTACCTTTCATATCAACTGAACAAGACCAATGCAAGCTCATCTTTCATTTTGTTCCAGAAATGCTTTCGAGCTAGATTACGCCGTAAAACAGCTTTTTATTTTCTCGAAGATAGCCCAGGTTTGCAAGATACATGTCGAAAATCGTCATAAAATACATCATTATGAAACCCCCTATTTTTAGATGTTCACTATTAAATTTCTAATAGCTAATGTAGAGTAATGGATGTATGGAGAAGAGAGAGAGTGGTGTGTACAAAAGTGGTTGGTATAACCAAATCCTGTAATGGCCAATATTTTATATATAATGCTATTTGTACACAAACACACATTTTTTTAACAAAAGCCGAGGTTATTGATTATTATTAATTTATTGATTACGGTTACGGGTTCTTAAATACGGTGATTTTCGTTCCCTTTGCCAGTAACTGCCACTGCTGTAGCCTGGAATCTAGCAGCTCTGTATCCTGCTTGGGCGAGTTGAGATCTCATTGGGCTTTCTACTCTACCTCTACTTACAGCGTAGGTCTGAACAGAGGTCATGCCCCCAAAGTGGCCGATAAAGAAGAGGTATGAGACGACCAGGTAGGGATGGAGGAAGGTCCTTCGGAAGTAGGGCGCCCAACTGTGTCTTGGTGTTTCCTTCACCGCCAGGGTCTCCCGGAGCGCTCCCAGTTCCACAGCCACCTCCTTCTCTTCCACCCAGCCACGGAGCCAGCACAACGATTTTCGAGCGTCCTCTATCCGGTCTTTAACTGTAAACATATACATATAAATTAGACCAGTTCTTCTCAAGACTAAATGGAGTCCAAGTGTTGGGTTGACACTTCAGATATGTCTGTGTTAAAATTTGTCTCATTCATTTATTTCTTATTCTATTGTATCATTGTATTCTTATTGTACCAAATTTATAAATGTATTTTGTTTAAATTAGGACTTTTATTTTCTATTCAATTTTATCATATTATTATTATTATTAGCTTTTATTGAATATTCATTGCAAGTTATTGCTATTCTCGCACAGAGATAATGTAAATATATATGTATGCATTTGTTATTATTTTTTTTAGATTAATTAGTTTAAATAAATAAATTGTATATTGGGCTGAGTCTCGTCAATAAAGATTATTATTATTAATAATGCCTCATTTTTTAACAACTCCCTATTTCCAGTCTTCCAAACAAATTATCTTTTTGACTTATTGATTAGCCTCACACGACGGGTGATGTTGCACAAAAGCAAGGTGCCCCTGAAACAATAAAGAGAATACTAAAACGTGTTATTGATCAGCCTCTGAAAAACCCTTGTAATATTGATATGTATTACTACTGATTTAGGTATTAAAAAATATCGAAGGTGTTATCAATATTTTAGGTATTTCTGGTTTTATGGCTATTTGAAATTTTATTTAACTTCTATTTCCTAAAATTAATATCTCAGATATAAAGTCGTAAACATTTTTTTTTTTTTTTTGTTTAGCTTAATACGTAAAAAATAATACTTTCTGAAAGAGATGTAACTTTGAATAGTTAGTGATGCTTAACATTTTCTGCAAAGATATTATGAAACACTTTATCAAAAATAAAGGTTTTTCAAAATATTATCTATGGTATGTCGATAATATATGGGAGTACTTTCGGTATTGCTACCATCCTCAGCCACGACTTAACAAATACTAAATGGAAGTTCAACAAGTTCACATTACGAAAGTCTCTCCGCACTGAGTTTTTCCCTGTTCCTTTCTTCCTGTACAGTAAAGTCTTAAAAACATGGAAAACATTAAGAATAAAATTTCATCTCAAAATGAAATCGTAATAATAAAAAAAAAATTAAAATTGTATCAGTGCTGATGAAAATACCAAATATAGACGAATATATGAAATAAATCAAAGAGGACAGTAATAAATATAAGTTTAAAATATACACTTTTTGAGAAAGTAAGTACGTATACATAGAGACTGAGGATTATATTATTGGCGATAAAAGGGGTGAATATTTGAGGTTGCTCTGATCGTTCATAAATTTCCTTTTTGTAGCGCTCTGTTTGTTTCCAGTTGTTCCAATAATATAATCGTCCAGTCTCTGAGTATACCTTCTTACCTTCTACACTAGACTGTAAGATGCGCACTGATTTATCGCATTATATGTGGACTGTTGCCCTCTGTCGTCTTGATCAACATCAAATTCTATGATTCCATTTTACTGGCCATTTTCATCATGGAAATAAAAGACGTTGTCTTCCCCCTGTTTTATTTCAGACCAGAATTGGTTTTGGACGCAACAGCGTCATAATAAGTCATCATCCCACCCACATAGCACAGCGGTTAAAGGACAACTGGTCGTCGAAAACCGGTTCTAAAATAAAACAGTGGGAAGACAACGTCTTTTATTTCTATGAGAAATATCGTCCCACAACACCTTACTATCAATTTTTTTTTTCTTTTTACGTTACTTTATTGACTGTTTCAAGAGCAATAAAATTAATTGATTGGTAAGAACACTTAAAAATAGTAATAATATACCAATAAGCCAATGAGGACTTTCAGGCACAAAGGAGATTCCAAGGATGGCAAGTATGGGCACAGAGAGATTGATAAGGGCCACGGTCCGCCAGGGATAGACACTGCCCAGAAGGAACTGTATGAAGACCCCCAGAATGACACACATGGAAGAGGTGGCAGACAGGAGACCTCGGAGTCTGGGCTCGGTGATCTCTGCTACGTAGGTGAGTACCTGGAAACATGAGTAGGCCAGTTCATAAAGAGATCCAGATTGGTGTTCAAACATCCAGGTCATTAGATTATGCCACAAATACCGCTGACACCAACTCATTACTTCCTTATACCCAGTAATGCCAGTATGAAAGAAGCGGGAGGGAGAAAGAGAGTGATTTGATGTATCGATACAAAATCTAGTCTGAGGACTGAGGAGCCACTAAGTGAGCCAAATGGACGAGCTGGGGAGGTACATTGCCGGTGATTCACCAACAATTTAAAATTTCTGACTAGTTACATAACTTCCCCATACTTTGTACAGCTCGGCAAGAAACAAGAGTTATAAAACTTGGCTCTGAAATTCTTTAAACTGAAATAGGATAGAATATAAGTTTCATTTGAAGAAGGAGTATTGTTATAAACAAAACAGATTTCACATTCAGATTTCTCGTCCCCCAAATTGTATATATTGTTTACAAACTTATTTTTGTAAAAAATTTGTCACCGCTTTTTGTAATTTAACTTCTCAATGGTAACGAATTGTGAAGAAAAAAACACTAATTTATTATTTATGAATGTCCCAATAGAGTTCACATTGTAACGCTCTGAAATTTAAATTTATTATTTTTTTCCACAATATGGCTTCCACAAAGTATAGTCTTTCAACTGTTATTTCATATATTGCTGTGAATATCTTGCTTGAGCTACGTGTAATATTTCAAAATCGTCCCAGTGGAAGTCTAGTATAAACAACACTTCGAAAATTAAGAAAACGTGAGCAAACTGAATTATTACAATATCATAAAAGTTTCACTAAAAAATACTAAATTAAAAATAGTCGATGAATCACCGGCAATGTACTTCCCCAGGACGAATTAATCAATTAACTTTTCGCCCGCCCTCCAAAACCAGTCGACAGTTTGCGCTAATGTTCAACAGACTTACTTAGGGGGCTCCTTAATCTTCATACTAAATGTGCCAATAAATTCATTACATGGCGCGTTATTAGGGTTTTTGAATAGAGCCTCCTCCCTTAACCCTCCGTCGGGCGCAACTGAGCTGTCAGGCACAGCTGCGACATTTTAGTTTGCTACGATGTCCATAGATGGCCTAGCGGGTAGGGCTCCTCAGTAGCTGTCTGTTTTTCACATTTCTTCTAACGTGTACCACTCAGAGTTGAACCTTCGTAATTGTTCATAGTTGACAAAGTGGCCTGAGAAGCTCATTGCGCCCGATTTCGTCACAATGCTTAAGTTACGTACTTTGCAGTTCTGATTATCATAATGGATTATTCTGTCCATCTAACACATAATTATAGTGTAATACAATTTCTGTGATTAAGTAATACATGTTTTTTTGTCCTGTGCCTAGGTATTGGTTATTTTTGAGGACATGAAACATACGAATTTTGAGAGTATTTTTTATACTGTATGATGAAGACCAAACATGGTTAAAAAAAAAAAATTTGTTTTTAATTAACAAAAAATAGGATATATTATATCCTATGTCTTCTAGCAGCGTACTTTTAACACCAAAATCATCCAAAAAAATTAAAGGTTGGAAGGTTATAACACCTGTTTGGACCTTTGTTTGGATTTGTCATTGTGGCCATCTTATTTTACAAGTTTTACTTTGAAAAACCTTGTAAAACCATTCATATAATGTACTGTGACCGTTTTGAAAAATAAAAGATAGTTTCCTCCCCAAAAACTTAGATGTTTTAGCCGTGTGCCTGTTGGGCATATTGCGCCCTAACTCGTGAGCCCAAATATTACGCCCGACGGAGGGTTAAACCCATCCCTTTCTTTGGCCGTGATCGCTGAAAATTGATGTGTCGTCCTTATGGGATTTTAAATTCAAATATGCAACTTTGTGCTGATACATTCATTACAACGGCAGTTATTAGAGTTTTTGAATTAAGCCTCTCCCCTAACCCCCCCCCCCCCTCTTGCCTTGAACCGATTTGGCTGAAAATCGATAGGTTTTGTTCTCTTGGGGTTCAGGTCACACATATACAATTTCGTGTCGATACATCCGTTCTATCGGCAGTTATCGTGCTCAGACCGACAGACTTTGTTGTCATATTTGGAATCTGGATGTCGGAAAATATGAAAACTAGTTTTGACCGATTACATACCTTCCCCTGTACTTTGTATAGCTGGGAAGTAGACACTAGTTTATTATTTATGAACGTCACAACAGAGCTGAACTTTTAATTTATTACTTATTAAGTGCAGTATTTCATGGAAATCGTCCCAGTAGAAGTGTAGAAAAAAACAGCACTTCATAAATGAAAATGAAAACGTGAGCAAACGGAATTACTAAATTATCGTAGAGGTTTCATTTTTAAAAACCCGAGAAAAGACTAATATTCAAACATACTGCTTACTGGAGCTTCGAGGAGACCTCCAGAGAGGCCTGTGATACAGAGTGCAACGTAGAGCCACCAGACGTTGGCGGCGGTCCGGTAGGTGATCCAGGCAAGGAGGAGCGGAATGTTGAGCAGCATCATACTCGTCTTCCTGCCCAGCGGCTGAGTTAGCTTCCCGCTGAGCAGGCAGCCGATAGGAACGGTCAGTAAGTTGATGCTACCTGGAAACAATGAAATCAATCTTAGTAATAATAGGTGTTTTAGCTGAGATGCACGATGTGAGGTACTCGTTAAAGATCCCTCCCTACTCTAGGTGAATAGAAATTTAGGGTAGCCAAAATATAGGACTGCCATAGTTGAGTAGGGCTCATGTCCACCAGAGTGACGAAAGAAATGAAATGAAATTAAAAATAATCTTTATTCTGGGACATACGGCCCCTAAGAATAATATCATACATGGCGAATCTGGAGAGGGAGAGAGTTCCAGAGGGAGTTAGTCTGGATAAGGAAGGAGTTGTGGTAGGTTGTTGTCCTATGGGCAGGGAGGTAAAGATCAGAGGGACGGGATCTAGTGACTTTCTGGTGGATGTGGGATTTAAATTGAAGCATTTGGAAGATGTAGGAGGGCTTTAGGGAATATGTGGTTTAATAGAGGAAGGAGCCTAGAAAATAATGCCGACGAGAGGATGGGAAAAGCCATTTTAGGTCGGTATAAGAACTAATAATAGAAGAGTGATTGGGGAGCCCGAAAATGAATCTTAGAAAGGAATTCATGACTCGCTTTAGTTTCATGTCGAGCTCACCAGAGAGTCCTCCATATGTGAGGCGAACATAATCAAAAACAAGGGAGGATACCAACAGCTGACGGGTTTTAGTGGGGAGGTGACGAAGGCGTTTGAGGAGGTAGAGGGTTCTGAAGGAGCGGTTGGAGATGTGGTTGACATGGTCTTTCCAGGAGAGGGTTTGGTCAAGAATCAGTTCAAGATTTTTTACACTGGTGCAGTATTCAATATCGGTGTCATGTAGTCTTAATGGAGGTAAGTCAGTAAGGGAGTTAAGTAGTCTATGGTTATCTTTCAAAATGGCTTTAGTCTTCTCAGCATTCAGTGTCAGTCCGTTCCTAGTAGCCCAGTCGGTGATGCCATGAATGTCCTCCATCATCTTGTCGTAAGCATCAAGAGCAGAAGAGGGGTGGAAAGAGAAATACATTTGGAAATCATCTGCATAAAGGTGGTATTTGGAGTGTTTGATGGAATTTGGGTGGCCATTGAGGAAGAACACTGGTAGTAGGCGATATGACCTCATAGTTAAAGTCCGCGCACGAGACACAATAACTAACAACGCATGAAGCATGTGGTGCGTTGCAAATTCATTATCAATTCATTCCTGTAAATTCATTCACCGCCTGTGTACGAACTCATATTAACTTCGCATACATAAAGACGAAAGTTATCTACACACTCATTGATATAATTCTGATTCACTTCTAGCATCTATAAATCCGAGTGCGTTTTTTGTCATATTTTAGGCGATGGGAAAATTTGAGACAACTGACGTTCTAGAATCAGGATGATCGAACGAGTCTTTGCATTCTGTCGGAAGATATGTGGTTCTTAGGATGGAGTTGTAGCGAACACTCCTCTCTTCATGGTTACGATAGGCATTCGTAGGGCACAGATCCTTACAGCCGACTAGATTCTTCAACTTGTTCTCCATCTCTTCTTTGATATCCTCTTAAGACGACCCGATGGATGCTCCTTCAGTCTGTAGGAGTGGTAGTCTGCTTCCTGTTCGTCGAGGTATTTGACTTCTGCCCTGCACCCGTTCACTGTTTGTTCATATATAGAACAAGGTACCGCAGATGCAAACTGCAGATGAAAGAATTTTAACCTGATATATTTATTAAATCTTGTCTTCAAGACAATGTTACGAAAGTGAAGGAGGCTTGAGAGTGGTTCCAAAGTAGTTTTTGTACAAATTGGAGCAATTATCTAAGCAAATATAGACATTTTCTCTTGTTTTTTATAATAAACATTGTAGATGGAACTTCTTTCACCAGGTTTTGGCATCTGCGGAATCTTGTTCTAAAATATATAAAGGCAAAGAACTTGATTAAGTTTTATATTGTCTAATTCAACAAAAATATGTACATAAGGTGTACCTGTTTCGGCTTGCGCCATGGCACAAAGTTAAAAAGGGGCCACAGTGGGGGTGAGGTCAGTACTCCTATATATAGTTCGAACGAAATTCTCACAACAATAAGTATGTTAATTTTCATTTGGATTGAGTTAGCAGTGAATGGAAGGGAAAGATTTATAGCGACAGCTGATCTATTCATAGTCAAGTCTAGTTTGTTGGCTCTTCCATTCAGTCTAGTAACGGAGCTGACCTGCTCTCATTGTGTCCTTGCGATTTGAAATCATATCATCTTTGATGCTTTGAATCTAGTAAACATAATCTCGATTTAACGGGAGTAGCGTTACGGAAGTGACACAATGAGAGGGCGCCGGTAGCTTAGTGGTATGCGTGCTTGCCTTCTGAGATCCAGATCGTGGGTGCGAAACACGACCGAGGCCCTTAGTTTATTTTATGTGGAATGTAAAATAAACTTAAGCAAGCCGTCCTTCGGATGGGACAGTAACCGACGTTCCCGAGCCTGCACGATGTCAGTCAGATACTCGTTAAAGACCCCTGGCCTAGGTGAATAAAAATTTAGGATAGGCAAAATTTAGGACTCCCACAGTAGAGTCGGGCTCATGTCCACCAAAGCGACGAAAGAGCACGATATGACCTCGTAGTTAGAGCCCGGGCACGAGTCATAATAACTGACTAAGTAAATATAACATAATGACGAGCACCTAACATCGCAAAGGAACTTAACGAATTATCAGAAAATTTAAAAAATCGAGGGGTAGGGACTAGTTCAGAGGTAAAATGCTTGTCTACTGAGGTGCTCGTTAAAGACTCCATCCCTAGGTGAATACACCGCGGTAGACAATTTAGGTCTCCAACAGTAAAGTCGGCAAACAGTAATTTCGTTCAAAATCAATAAGTTTCTTACTTTGAAAATAATTAAAATTAACACTGTCATATCCAATAATTCAATAGTGAATACTTCCACTTTTCCAGTAACTTACCAATCCAAGATATCTCCTCTTTGGAGAGTGTGATTTCCCCAGCTTCTTGCAGGAGTGTCACGTTCCCTCTGGTGGCGTCCACCTGAGGTATGAGGATGGTAGGAAACCCGATGGTCATTCCATAACTCAGCAGGAGCAGGTTCTTCGCCGTCGTTGCCAGCACCTACAATTAATATCGTTATATTATGTGAACAATTGAGGACCTCCGATGGAAAAGGATGTAAGTCCTAAAAAAGAAAATGAGAAAAAAAAAAAAAAAATGAGATTTTTGTACGAAAAGGATGAAAGTACATAAGTTGATATATATTGTAACGCTTGTTATTAGTGCTACTTGATATTTTAATTTAATTATATAATTTAATAATAATTATATGCAATAACGATTATTAGAGAACCTGGTTATGTATAATTTATAAATAAAAATAAAGACTTTAAAATAATTTGTTACATTTTTCTTTTATTTTAAATTTCATCATGACATTTTTTATGGGTTAGTATCACATAAATTTTACAGACATAGAGATTTGTTTTTTTTAAACACACATTCAACTAAACCTGCGGGGCTTGCATGCTGTATTGAGTTGATGATCGATGATTTCGTTTTGTACCACTGATGAGATGGGATTGTTGGTAGACCTCTGACGTCCTCTCCTGATTTTTGTTAGTCATTCCATCATGAAACAGCCATTCCTCATTTCCTAATTATTCGCCTCTGGATGTCTTTACCAGTTGATCTTCATTATTACGGGATACACACACACTTTTTCTTCTATGTCCTCAGACAATCAAACTTACTCCACTGCACATCTTTTCACAGATCCCTCCACAGACACCCTATCACATCTCACTCTGAACAACGACTCCTCCCACAGACACCCTCTCACATCTCACTCTGAACAACGACTCCCTCCACGAGGGGACAGACCACTTCTCTCTTGTTTTGGATTCAGCTCCGTCATTGGCCCACAATTTTCACAGCCTTTAGCACTAAACATCTGGGTTTTTTTATATCACTTTCATATTCCCGTATACAATCCTAGTTGCTTACATTTATAGTTAACTAATTATTAGCCTAACATTTAATTTTATGACATAATTGAAATAAATGATTTGATATATTTTGAAACTATATCGACCCTGGTACAAATCGATTAGATAACCCCCAGTAACCTTCCTTAGGTCTACTAACTGATTATATTTACGTATCTTATTTTCCATTTCTTAAATATTACATGTAATGGACAATATAGAACATTACAATATATATATTGGTAAACGCTGAAAGTCGCAAGGAAAAGTTTAGTCTTTAGAAGGCCTAACAGAGATAGGCACAGTTGTAATTCCCTATATCAGATTGATGGGGAAGGCTGAAAGTCCACAACTGGGGAGGTTTCATAACCTCTCATTTTCTAAAAACAACCCAAGGTTCGATAATATTCAAACTTGGGTTGTTATTATATTATAATAGTAACGAAGTAATAATATAAAAGATACTGTTATATTAACCTTGAAAACAACCGGCTTTGTTAAGAATTAGATCGACACTTGTCACATCCTTAATAGTGAATCGGAGTTATTCTTCCAATCAATTTTATTATAAATCGTTGTTAATTGATTAAAGTCACATTAATAAAATATTAGACTAAGAAGGTAAGAACTTGAAGTATTTAAATGGAGGATGGAGGATTTTGAAAACTTTAAATAAAAACAGTACAAAAAGTACAGAATTTCACCAATCTATTTTTTTTTGATATAACGAGACTAATAATGCGATAACAACGGTTGAGGTCACAATGGATAGAGCATGTCTGTACGTGTTTGTTGTGCAGTGTTTATTTTGCCTGTGACGTTATAGGGCTAGTGTGGGCGCCGGCGGATGATTGTTGCGAATTAGCGTTGTGTAAAATTAGAAATTAGTGTAGCGTGATAACGCGTTTAGATAGGACGTTGCTTCGGGTGTCATTGTAAAGAGCTTGACGAGCACTACTAGGACTCAAAGTGAAACAATAAAAATATTCGCCGATATATATGTAAAAATCGGTAGGTACCTATTAAATTGAAAATAGTAAAAAAATTAAAGATGTCTCATATGAATCGTAAATATGCTCGGAATTATAGAAAACGCAAATCAGAGGAAAGCTCGCATCAAAATAAATTTAAAAAACCTACAAAGTCTAGAAAAAATTTTGCAACTACTTCAATAACGAAGGAAAACTGCAGATACGTAAAAATGACTAAAATAAAAAACAATGTTGTTTTAGTAACCTATAAGAAGTAACCCAAAATAAAACCATAATTACTTTTTTATTTTATGAGTTTGAGTTCATTAGAAAAATTATGAAATATTAATAATAACGTAGCTTTAAATTAACTTGTGTACTTATCTTAGTAAAAATATAGCTATATTTCTAATGAAAACTAATAAGTGTATAGATTCTTACCTGGGGTTTCTCAAACTTGTTAAAAAAATGAAGATATTCGAAGGTCCAACTCTTCGGCGTGTACACATCATCTGCCCCAACACCAGATGTTCGAGACTGTTCTATTTTTTTCAGATCTCGACGATAATTGGAGCGTAGAGTATTTATTTATTTTTTACATCCTCTATCGTGGATGCAGGTTTAACTTTTTTTAAAATAAGAAGCAACTTTTGTAGAGCTTCATTTCTTTTATATTTATTTACATAAAACCTATGGGTTTTATCCCATAAGAGAGGCAGCGATTCAAGATTTAATATGAAATCTTTCTCCGCTTCCAATGATGGAGGTGTCGTGGCAGTATGAATTGCGCTGCTCTGGGAGAGTGGGACATACCAGAACCGTCCGTCTCCATCCCTGTCTCAGCTCTGACTGACGCCAGACTGATAAGAATGTAGCTACACGATCAGTCTTGCATCCGTTCAGTCAAGACTGTTGGAAATTATCAAAATATTTAAAAATCCATCAGTTCAATCTATCAGTCCAACGCAATAAACGATCAGTTTCCCGTCAGTCTGACCAAGGTCATGGACTGAACTGATGCCAGATTGAAAGTGTAACACCCCTCTAAAGCCGAGCAAATGCAAGAGCTACGGCAGCATCGAAAAGAAAATGAAAAATGATTTTATCCCGACGTTTTCACGGAAAATCTACGGCGTGGACCTTGATTACGCCTCAATGTTTTTTTTTTTTTTTTTTGGTATTCTTATATTTAAGCTTTGATATTAACCTGTTATTATTATTATGACTTCTAAGTTGAGGAACGCGGACATATTGTGGCAACTTGTAATAAATGAATAAAACAAACTTATTTTTGAAATATTGTCTATTCCACTAAAGATTAATCTTTAGTGGAATAGACAATATTTCAAAGATAAGTTTGTTTTATTCATTTATTATTATTATGTATTGCATTTTAGAGAAAAGGTAATATAAAACAAGTTTTTCATAAATATACCTTATATTTCAGTTATAAGAACACTGAAAAGTAGAAAATAGTATGTTTCTTTCAGCAGACACTAGACGTTGGGTGGCAATATAGATAACAAACATTAAAAAAATAAAAAATAAATTCCGACATAATATATAAGGTTAGGTTATATGACTCATGCCCGGGCTTTAACTACGAGGTCATATCGCCTACTACCAGAGCGCTCTTTCGTCACTCTAGTGGACATGAGCCCGACTCTACTGTGGGAGTCCTAAATTTTGCCTACCCTAAATTTTTATTCATCTAGGGTAGGGGTCTTTAACGAGTACCTGACATCGTACAGGCTCGGGACCATCGCTTAACGTCCCATCTGAAGGACGGCGTGCTTAAGTTTATTTTACCTCCCAGATAAAATAAACTAAGGGCCTCGGTCGGGCTACGAACCCACGACCTTGAGCTCAGAAGTCAAGCACGCATACCATTGAGCTACCGGCGCCCTCACATAATATATAAGGTTAGTTAGTTATTTGACTCTTGCCCGGGCTTTAACTATGAGGTCATATCGCTTACTACCAGAGCGCTCTTTTGTCGCTCAATTTCATATTTGATGTCAAAACCCAATGAAAACATAACCTGTAAACTTTCAGTGATATCGGCTGAAGGTAAGGGGGGTTCAGGGGAGGGGAATCAATTCAAAGACCATAATAACTACCGAAATAATGAATTTATCGGCATTATGCGGATTTAGGAGCCCCTATGTAAGTCAACTGTTGAAGTTTAGCTCAAACAGTCGAGTGGTTTTGGAGGGGGAGCGAAAATTTAATTGATTACATTCTCAACCGCTTTAGAACGCCCGGGCCCGTAGTTCTATATATCTGGGAAATAAAAATGGTTATAGAATGATTTTTCTTGCAAAAGAAAAGTCTTTAGATCTAGGTTTCTCAAGTTTTTTTTATTTAAACATATATATTAATTAATTTATTTATCAAATGTTCTTTATATAATATATTATAGTGAATATCTATTCTGAATTATATAAAAGTACCAATGGTAAAATGATTGTATTATTGGAGAAGGAACAATAATAAAAATCTGTTAATTGAATGATTTAGGGGAAGCGAAAAGTTAATTGATAAATTAGTTCTGGGGAGGTACATTGATGGTGACTTGTTTGATCTGCATTGAACAGCTGACATTACTTGTTCTACTATACCTTTCCTGAATTTACTTGACAATTGACTTTTTGTTCCATAGAAAGTAAAAAGGAGCCCAAATTGGATGCTGGGCGCCATGCCACAATAATACGAGTGTGTTCCATTAATGACAGATTGGATGCTGGGCGCCATGCCACAAATACGAGTGTGTTCCATTAATGACAGATTGGATGCTGGGCGCCATGCCACAAATACGAGTGTGTTCCATTAATGACAGATTGGATGCTGGGCGCCATGCCACAAATACGAGTGTGTTCCATTAATGACAGATTAGATGCTGGGCGCCATGCCACAAATACGAGTGTGTTCCATTAATGACAGATTTTTTTTTATGAGCACCCGACACTTGGCGTGTTTTACTTTTGGGGCCTCCTCGGCAAATGTCTCTAGCGAGACTCCTCCTAGCCTACCGACAGTTGGTTTACATCCGACTATCACTAGAGTTACATTTCATTTATTAAAAACAATAACAATGTTTAAATGATCCTTTGAAATATAAAAACTACAAACGTTACCTGTGGTAGGCTGCTTCTCAGCTGCATCATGGACCCTGCAAGTACACTATTTCAGTCAGATTTTTACTTCTCATAACTGCAAAAAAAAAAATATATATAGGACATATTGTATAAATATATATGTTTAATATCCAAGTTAGTGATGATGAACGTCTGAAAAAACATCAATTTTGGAATAATTAATGCATTTTTTTATCGAATTTTCGAAAGTTCCTATCGTCTACTCTTTCGTCACTCTGGTGGTCATGAGGCTGATTCTACAGTGGGAGTCGTACATAGGATACTGCTCATTAACGAGTACCTAACATTCGAAAAGACCCTGAATCATCGCCTAAGCTCCCATCCGAAAGTCAGCGTCCTCAAGTTTTTTACCTCTCAGATTAAACACCTGAGAGCCTTGGCTAGATTTCAAACTCGCGATCCTGAATTCATTAGACACCATACGTAAAGATAAAAAAAAAAGATGCTGGTTGGATTTAACAAACATTGTAAGAAATATAGAAAGGGCTTTGTTTCCAAAATTCTTTTGAAAAAACATTAAGGCAAGAATGTTGGTGTATAGCATAAATTAGTTCGTTATTTTCACCCATGCCCGGGCATCAACTACGAGGGACAGCGTGCTCAACGTTTTTTCTCTTCCCTTGGCTAAGACTCTTTAACGAGTACCTAACGTCAACCCAGTTCGTCACCATCCCTTACAGACCTGTCAGAAAGACGACGTGTTCACTTCCCTCTTAAAACAACTAAGGGCCCCGTCTTGATTGCCAACTCGCGATGCGAGCTCATTAGACAACACACGTAAAGATAAAATATCTTTCCGTTTGCTGCGAACGAAAGTTGTGAAGAAAGAAATATAGAATACAGGTGGGCTTTGTGGTACAGTTTTCACATATTTTCTGAAAAACACATTAGGACAGCAATGTTGGTAGATAGACAGCAACCAGAAGCGATGATAGTCAACCATAGACAGATTTAGATATATTGGGAATGTTCTTGTGTACACGCAGGGACCTAAGCATCGAATGCTCTTATCCCTTCCCTGTTAGCTAAACAGCGGGAGACCGAAATTTTGCCTTCCCAGGTTTAGTTACATAAGGTACGACTCATCAGCTAGTATCTGATATTCGAAAAGGCCCGAGAACATCGCCTAAGACCCCATCCGAAGGATAACGTGGTCAAAGTTACTCTTCACTTCCCATTTAAAACAACTAAGGGTCTCCCCTAGATTTCGAACTCGCAATCCTGAGTTCATTAGACACCATTAAGGCAGGAATGTTGGTGTATAGGTATCGATCAAAAACGAAGATAGTTAACCATAAATTAGTTACTTATTATTTTGACCAATGCCCGGGCGTCAACTACGAGGGACAGCTTGCTCACCGTGTTTTCCCGTTCCTAAGGGTCTTTAACAAGTGCCTGACATTCGAAAAGGCCCGAGATTATCGCCTAAGATCCCGTCCGAAGGACGACGTGCTCAAGTTTTGTTTCGCTTCCCAGTAAAAACACCAAAAGGCCTCGGCAATATTTCGTCCAACGTAGCATATTATGTAATAACTGAAAATTGCAAATTCATGAATGTATTGTCGAAGAAATGTCAAGGAATCGCATGAGAGATATTATGGAAAAATTCAAAGTTCCCCGGACAACGCCGGGTAATACTGCTAGTACGAAATAAATCAAATATAACAATAATAAATAAATGAATAAAAATAAAGTGTATAAATAATTTCTTTCTTAAAACTGTATATTTTTTATAGAAACAGTTCGCAATGTAAACATGTTGACATCCATTTAGTATTTGTTTAGTCGTGGCTGAAGATGTTAGCAATACCGAAAGTACTCCCATATATTTTATTTATTTTGTGAAATAGACAACATTAAAAAAAAAAAAAACATACGTTTTTATTTATTTTTTATACAGATACATGCTTCAACTTGACATCAGTCGAAATATCAGAGAACAGAACTGTTTCCTGATCATTTATTTATAAGTAGATAGCATGACTTCAAAAATTACTTCCTACATGAAACAAGAATTAAACAGTCCATGAAGGAAGGTTGTCTCTAGTAAATGACAAAATATATTACCTTCTCCTTTCTTTAGACGTGCTTTCAGTTTCACTTCCCTAGCTATACAAAGTATGGAGCAAGTTAAGCAATCGGTCAACAATTCGATGTTGGCTTTTCACTCGAATTTGTTTTGAAGTTTCAACATGAAACTTGATTATTTACTAAACAACTTTTAGCAACTTGGAACAAATTTTTTGTTTTGCTTATACATATATAATAAGGAGAGAGCGCCGGTGGCTCAGTGGTATGCGTGCTTGCCTTCTGAGCTCAAGATCGTGGGTTCGAAACCCGGCCATGCCCTTAGTTTATTTTATCTGGGAGGTAAAATAAACTTAAGCACGCCGTCCTTCGGATGGGACGTTAAGCGATGGTCCCGAGCCTGTACGATGTCAGGTACTCGTTAATGAACCCTGAATAAAAATTTAGGGTAAGCAAAATTTAGGACTTCCACAATAGTGTCAGGCTCATGTCCACTACAGTGACAAAAAAGCGCTCTGGTAGTAGGCGATATGACTCGTAGTTAAAGCCCGGGCATGACTCATAATAACTGACTATAGTATAAGGAAGTGTTGTAATCGTGGATTTCTGTTTCGGTTTGATCTACTGAACCATTTTCACATCTGAAAATTCTGATTAATTCAACATTTTCTTTTGCACGTGTCTTATAAGCTTAGATTTTACAAGAAATTTTACAAATAAATAAAGTTGCGTAAACAATAGTTGAGAAAATACAAGTGGATCGACACTTTATTTGGGTCATTATACTAGGCAAATGTAGTTTTCAGATTGAAAATAGGTTGATTTTCTGGGGGGGGGGGGGGGGGGGGGGGGGGGGGACAAATGGCAGGGAGGAAGATGGCTTGCTCAGGATTTTTTCACCTCCCAGATAGAAAACCTAAGGAAACTGACATTATTGCAGAGATATTGTGAAATAATTCAAATGAACTTGAAAGAAATAAATCTTGTTTATTTATGATATTGTCTAATTTCACCAACTATATTTACATGGGAGTACTTTCGGTATTTCTACCATCCTCAGCCAAAAGCATAAGAGATAAGACTAAGTTAATTTTCAGAATGTCAGCCTCTCGAGGAACCCATTACCCTCCCTACTGGTGTTCCCCATGACGTCAGACATTCCTAACTAAGCTAAATTGTCAAGCTGTGAGATATTTTATGACAAGGCGGTCCCCATATTTCAAATGTGTGACCCCTTCTAAGATCTAGGTATAAAGCATTAACAATGAACAGGCGAATAATATAACATTAACAAATCAAAAATAATTGGTTCCAGTTACATCCTAATTAAAATTATTATACTGTAAATTATATATATATATTAGGGTGTATCGAAATTTTTAAAATTTGATGGCCCTACGAAAAATTGAAAGTATTTGACATGTAAACAATAACAGAATATCAAACAAACTATTGTCGATGCTTTAGGGGGTCCCACATTCGTCTCAAAAACACGATTTTTACGCTTTTTCGAGTAGTATATTAAGAACTGAAATTTTTTTCTATTTTATTGTTATTTTTCTGTCAAATTCCAATTCTACATTGTTAATGCTTTATACCTAGACCTTAGAAGGGGTCACACATTTGAAATATGGGGACCGCCTTGTCATAAAATATCTCACAGCTTGACAATTTAGCTTAGTTAGGAATGTCTGACGTCATGGGGAACACCAGTAGGGAGGGTAATGGGTTCCTCGAGAGGCTGACATTCTGAAAATTAACTTAGTCTTATCTCTTATGCTTTTGGCTGAGGATGGTAGAAATACCGAAAGTACTCCCATGTAAATATAGTTGGTGAAATTAGACAATATCAGAAATAAACAAGTTTTATTTCTTTCAAGTTCAGAAAACCTAAGGCCCTCAGCCGGGTTTCGAACCGGCTATCTTGAGCTAAGTAGGCTAGCACTCTACCTCTGACCTACCAGGAGTATTCTTGTTGAAGTATCATGTCAGATTGTAATTCTCTGGTCAGAGGGAATAAATTGGTAAGTCTAAATTCGGAACTTTTCAGGGCAGCATTAATCGTGTAAATCCAGTTTTTGGAATAAATTATGTTTGCATCATTATTAATCATATAGGTACCTTCTAAATCTATAGGAGTGAATGAAAATGAATATTGTTAATCCTTTCTTGGATTTTCCCTTAGATACCTAATCATTCCCCATCACTTACCTAATTATTAACCATACTTTTTGAAATAGGTACTCTTGAATGATGGCTCTCTAAAGTTGATTTAACCGAAAACGCCCTCTTCACTTGGGTTAGTCTTCCGTAGTGAATAAATAGTTAAATGCAGTTATCTCGTGAATGATTCCTCAAAGAAGTAGATTAAGTTGATTTAACCGAGAACATACACAATTTTACGAGATACCAAGAAACCCACATCTTTGTAATTCCGAAAGTATTAGCGTCCTGAGCTCTCAACTTCTTCACAGTGCGCAGATGGCTTGGGAGATCATCACAGTACACTTAACTCATTTTGGCCATTTTACGACTAATCATGATGAAAAACTCCTGGAGCGTACGTAACCCGTAACGTGTCTTTTGGCCAACCAATCCTAAGGTCGCTATGAAATTTTGTATGTGGATTCAGAAGTCCATAAATAAGTGGTTAGTAAGAACAGGTAGTCTAAACAGGTACACAAATAGGTTTCAGAACGACATTCTAGAACGGCTTTCGGTACCTATCTCGCAAACCGGGCTACCTGCGAAAGATCGTATTTTATATAAAATGCGCCTTTCAATTTTGTCTACAACTTTTATTTGAAGAGATTTTTGAATGAGTCATTAATATAAACGGTATCTCATAAATTGACTGTAAAATGTACCCACGGTCTTATTTTTGGACCGACTTCAGTCAATATCTAATGGGGTCCGAACTTCCACAGAGGGGTCTTTCTGTAGGTTTTCTTTGAATATTACAAAAATAGAAAATACATTCATTACCTGATTTTCAGCCCTGACACACAAGAGTGGTTTCGAGGGAGAGCGGAAACTATTTTTCTTATAAATAAATCGAGCTGAGGAAGTGTGTTGCCGATGATTTGCCTCGTATGGAATTTTCAATGATGTTGGCCTTCAGTCAGATCCATCTCGTGTTCGACAATCTATCTGTATATTTATAAAACCAAACAACTTAAAAAAGCGATTATACTTAATTACTTCCAATAAGTATTTTTTTAAGCTACACATTTTCCACATCTTAGCCTGGATGATGACCCCCTGCTAATAATTAGTTGACCTTTGTATGTTTGTCTTTAGAACACAAAATATTGAGAAAAAATAAACAATTTTTAACGAGTTTTTTAAATACATTTTTTTATGTATCGGATTTCTAAGATATGAATGTTACATACATAGTATGTAACAGAGTAAAGTGATCACTTTCTATAACTTTTGAACGAGGTTGTACCGAAATGGGATAAGGTGTGATCTGGGTTAGATTAATGGGGTATTGTGGCCCCAGCTGTTTGGTTTGGTGTCTAGGAGCACTCTGGTGAGCAAGAATGTAAACAAAAGTGTCATTACTCCCAAATTTTACAGCTATTAGGTTTTTTGAAGAAAAAAAAGTTTGGAGGAAAAATTGAAAAACTCAAGATAGAGGATTTGAAACCACGCCGAGGCCTTTAGGTTTTTTATATGAAAGTGAAGAAACCTTGAGCACGCCGTCCTTCGGAGGGGACGTTAAGCGAAGTTACCGAGCCTATACGATGTCAGATACTCGTTAATGACCCCTACAACAGGGGAATAAAAATTTAGAGTAGGCAAAATTTAACCTCCCGCAGTAAAGTCGGGCTACCAGCGTCCAGCAGAGTAACGAAAGAGTGCTCTGGTAGTAGGCGATGACCTCGTAGTTAAAGCCCGGGCATGAGTCATAATAACTAAATATAATCATAATGAAAAACTCCTGGAGAGTACGTAACCCGTAAAGCCTCTTTTGGCCAACCAATCCTATGGTACGTCAATATGCAATTTCTTATGTGGGTTCAGAAGTCCATAAATAGTAATAGTAAGAACAGGTAGTCTAAACAGGTACAAAAATAGGTTTCAGAACGACATTCTAAAACGGCTTTCGGTATCTCTCAAACCGGCGAAAGATCGTATTTTATATAAAATGCCCTACAACAGGTGAATAACAATTTAGGGTAGGCAACATTTAGGACTCCCACAGTAGAATCGGGCACATGTCCACCAGAGCGACAAAAGAGCTCTCTGGTAGTAGGCGATATGACCTCGTAGAGTTACAATAACTACCTAAGCCAAAACTGAGGTCACATGAGTGTATTCTTTTTTACTAGTGTTTTATCTATTGAGCGTATTTAGAAACGAAAAAAAAACATAAGTAAATTTGATCAATTTTTATCAACGAACAAAAAAAAAGTCATGGTAAACAATACATTAATTGTGCAATAAAGATAAATAACTTCAAAAGAGGATTAAGTCTGTTTGGTTTAAATATGGCAGAATGTTTGTTAAAGCCCAGGTGTCAATGAAGACCAACATTACTAGACAAATTCTTTGGTGGGACGCAATAACAGTACAAAAAAAAAGTCATTTTTCATGAGAACAGAAAATGTTTTTCGCCACTGGACAAATTTTTTTTTAACTGACAAAAAATTAGGTCTACATTACGTCAGATACATTACCGACTTGTCCTCTTCTCACCACTTCAAGAGATCGACTTCACATTGTGAAATACATATGTATTAATACTGTTTTGGCCAAAAAATGGACGTGTTTTCTTTTTCCCGCCCATGAAAGAATAGCTTAACTGGACATAATCAATTGTTTTGTCGAAATGAAAGAAAAATTATTTGCTTTTGAATAGTGAAATATTGCAACATAAAGATTCAAAATATTTGCTACAAGAGAAAATAGAACTAATACATAAAAAATAAGTATATAAAGACAACATTTAACTAGTATAATATTAAATTGAGTTAAGCATATCATTAAATAAAGAAAACAAGAAATTAGGCTTACGGTAGGAACTCAATTTCATTTTATTTTAAACTGCCATTTAAATAATAATAAATATACGATTTGAAATTACTTTTTTGCTATGAATTCGATTTTAAACATATTTTTTAAAATTATAAAACATTTTGTTTTCTATTTGATCTAAGAAAATAGGTTCAATGGAACAAAATTCGTCTAGAAAAAAATTTGTACATACGGCAACACTGATTGACAGTAGAACTGGCTGATCAAAACTGTTCACTTTAACACTTTTTTAAAAGTAACTTCCACTACTTGGATTGTAACCAAAACAACAGCGTTCTGTCTGATGAACTAATTAACATTTATGCAAAATTTTGTGTACATCAGAGACCAGTATTGTGTAACACAAACAACCGAACTCAAAGTCTACTAAATCAAAATGAAAAAAAATATCTATTTAAGTATCTAATTTATAAGCTATCTTAATGTAAACATTCGAATGACTTATCCTATTACCATGTTATGGTTTAACGGGAATAAATATTATTATTATTATTAAGGGCCCCAAATGGAAAGTGTTGCCTATGTCGAGCGGACTTGAGCAAACCAAGTCTGTCGGAGTGGTTCAATGCGAAAAAAGTAAATTTTATTGACGAAGCGACAGACATTAGCTCTAACCTGACCTTGTGACACCGGTAAACTATTTACTCAAACCTTCAAACAAATATTATTAAAATCCTTGCATATATAAAAAACAATGTAATCAACTATTATTTATGAACTATTTAAATAATTTTCTTATTATCTTACTTGTAACATTTATTAAAAAAATAAGTTATTAATAATTAGAAAATGAAACGAAATGAGAAAAATAAATTTGTTCTGGGACCGATAAAGAGGCCAAATGAAAAGAAACTATAAAATAAAATATCGCAAAGAAAAACATTTAGGTAAGTAGGTAGTGCTACAGTGAAAAAAAAAACCGTATAATAATAAATAAATAATAATAATTACCAACGAAATTAGGAGGAAAGTAAACCAAAAGTGTGTTTCTATACAAATGAAAAGACAAAAAGGAGATATACGATATAAGTGAGGGGAGGATGTCCACAAGGTTTGAAATAATATTTATATAAGAAATCTGATGTAATAATAAAATAAAATAAATTAATAAATGCAGTAATGGATGATGGATCTATCGATTTATAGTTTCTATTTGTGTTTATAGTTTGCTCTTAAAGAAAATATTTTGTTTATTAATAAATACTTTTTTTTTTCATTATCCACGTTTTATCATTTTCAAAAATGGTGAATTCAAACCTTTAAAAAAAAAAAAAAAAAAAAAAAAAAAAAAAAACATTTTTATTGGCTCAGCACACTTCGTGCTCTACACATTCAAAGAGAAACAAAGCATATTATATAGAAGAGTTATATAATGTCCTGGTATAGCCGAGGTTTGAGTCGCCTGTTGGGGGTGGTCCGACCGAGGGTGAAGAAGGTAGCGGCCGGCACATGGACAAGACCATCGTGGAACTGCTGTGTAACCTGGGTGATATGGTCTGCAACTTGCGGCACTCCCAGCTCACGCCGGATTTGACTGTTTCGGACGAACTAAGGGGCCTTTATTGCAAGTCGGAAAACCTTGTGCTTGAGTGGAGTGTTTCTGTTTATGAGTGGGTATAATTGTGTCAGTCGGGTGTATGCTCGTGTGAGTTGTTTGTTTATGTGTTGGGTCCAAGTAAGTTTAGTGTCGAGGTGTATGCCGAGATATCTGACTGTTTGGTCATTGGGTGTCCAATGTATGTCTGTATTATTGATTTTAAGTGGTGTTAGTGTTAATTTTACGAAGTGAGAAAACTTTGGCCTCCGTCTTGGCAGTATTGAGCTTCAAGTTCCACCTGTCGAACCACTCTGTCACACTCTCCACACTCCGCCGAAGGGCTACTGCGGCCAAAGACAGTGTTGAGACACAAGCATCGTATCGTCGGCATAAGCAGCCAACAGCGTAGATGGAGAGTCTGGCATGTCGTAACAGTAGAGATTGAACAGTATCGGACTTAGAATTGCCCCCTGTGGTACTCCGGAATGTATGAACGTCTTCCCACTGATGGAGGAGTTCACTCTGACCTAATACGTCCGCTCAGAAAGGAACCCCAAGATGATCCGTTGGAGGTATAGAGGAACTCCCGTCCTCCAAAGCTTGAAGATAAGGCCGTCGTGCCATACGCTGTCGAATGCAGCAGCCACATCGAGGAAGAGTCCTACAGAGTACTCCTTCCTCTCGAAGCCGGTGACAATGTATTCTGTGACTCGCTGCAGCTGGTGAACGGTCGAGTGTTTCGGCTTGAATCCAAATTGGTGGTGGGGAATACAGTTGGTGTCTTGGAGGAAGCATAACAGCCGACGGTAGATGACCCTCTCGAACAACTTTGAGAGAGTGTTAAGGAGACTAATAGGTCGGTAGCTAGATGCCTCGTCCTTGGGCTTGCCGCTCTTGTGGAATACAGTGACAATGGCATTCTTCCACTGTTGTGGGAAGTACCCGCATCGAAGACAACCATTGAAAACGCTGGTCAGGTACCCTACAGCCTTTGAAGATAGATTCTTGAGAACCAGATTTGGAATCAGGTCATCGCCTGGCGCCTTCCGAAGAGGTAATTTGTGAAGTAATTGTTCGATTTCTGAAGGTGTTGTAAATTGTAAAGGTGACTCTGCTGTGTGTGGAGGGTGAATCTTGAAGTATGTGATTTCCGGCGTGTAGTAATTGCTGATGATGGTGGGTGTATAAGTGTTTTCGAGATGTCGCGCTATAACATTACATTTTTCGTCGTCAGTCACAGCGATGCCGTCAGTCCGTTTTAATGGAGGGATGGAGTTGGTCTGTCTTAGTATCCGTTTCGTCTCTCGCCACAGATTTGGGTCTCCTGGAGTTATGTCCTGTAAGTGCTGGTGATAGTTGTCAATTCGTAGATAGTCCAGTTCCCATTTCACTTGACGTGCCACTCGGTTCAGTTGTTGTTTAGTGTTTGGGTCTCTGGTACGTTGCCAGTTATGTCGTAATCTGTTTTTGTCTTGAATTAGTTTTAGTATGTAGTTTGGAATGGGATGATGTGGTCGTTGTCTCTTGTCACTATTTTTCTTGACTGTTGCACTGGCTATGGATGATTTGATATGCTGCGTAAAGTCAGTTATAGCTTCTTCAATTTTGTCTGTCACGTTGTAATCTGTTGGTATGTGAAGAGACTTGTCCAGTTCATTTCGAAATGTGTCCCAGTCTATTTTGCCATTGATTAGTTGAGGGAGAGTTGGAGTTGTCTGTATTTTGTTATCAAAAGTAATGATAACGGGTACATGATCGGAGTCAAGTTCGGGAACTGTTGTGTGAAAAAGAGGTGTGTTGAAGTCTTGAATTAGTGTAATGTCGAGTATGTCCGGTAAATAGCGATGTTGTGATGGGAAGTGTGTTGGTTCGAAAGGCGCCGAAACGAGGATCCCAAGTCCGCCGCAAAAGTCCATAAGACGCCGTCCGCTTGTGTTGCTGAGCCTGCATCCCCAGATCTGATTCTTGCTGTTCAGGTCGCCTGCCATGATGGTAGGATGTCCCGTGAAGAGTTGCTCCAGGTCAGTCTGAACCAGAAGATGATGGGGGGGCCTTGTATGCAGCTTTAATGTTCAATCTAGTGTTGTTGTCCCTAATCACACTAATACCCGTAGCCTCCATATGCAGCATCCGCCCCAACAAGAGTTCGGAATGCGAAATATTCTTCTTGATAAGGATGCCAACGCCCCCAGAACGAGAGTTGTTGTCCTTTCTGTAGAGCTTGTATCCTGTGATTCTAAGACTCTCGGAGGGGTCGAGGTGAGTCTCCGTGATGCATGCAACATCAATCTCATGTCTGCGTAGAAATTCGATTAGAACCGAGCGTTGACGTTTCAGACCGTCTGCATTCCAATTTAGTAGTTTGATATTGGAGACGTATTTTCTATGGGGAAGCATTGTGATAGATGGATTGATTGAAGAGTGAAGTTAGAAATGTTGTGAAGAATGATTGAATTTGTGGTATAAATGGTTTTATTATGTTAAGAATAGATAATTAAAATACACAATTTCTTTGTCAAACTTCACTATATATTCTCAAATACTCAACTAGTTTCGCCGTGTTAAGGCATTATCAAGAGTCACTTACAAACTGACAGTAGTAGTACTAACTAGTTGAGTATTTGAGAATATATAGTGAAGTTTGACAAAGAAATTGTGTATTTTAATTATCTATTCCTAGAATGGAGCTTCACAAAGTAAATCTGGAAACCATAAATTATATGTTAAGAATGATGTCACTGAACATGGTGAGAGTGGGGTCAGACTGGGTGTTATGTGGAGCGGTGTGAGAATGTTCCGGGGTTTTGGGTCGCGAAAAGAGCCGGTTCTGATTCTTGGTGAACCAGGGATTATCGGGAGGGGGTGGGGCTGCCTCTGTCCGGGTTTGGCCAACTGACTCCACGGTTGGTCGTTCGGCAGGCTGTCTTGCAGTTAGCAGTTTCTGGCGAGTTATACAGCCTCGGTAATTCGCGGTATGATTCCCCTGGCAGTTTACGCATTTTGGGGTCGGGGTGATTTTTAAGGGACAGTTGGTGAAATGATGGTCCTGGGCGCATTTGACGCATCTGGGATCTAAATGACAAAAATTCTTGGTATGACCGTAAAGCTGACAGTTGGTACACTGAGGGATGTTGTGGGACTTCCGTCGGGGCTCCACCTGTACCACTGTATAAAACATTCGGGTTAATTGGAAAATAGCTTTCCCGGCCTCATTGTTTTCCAATTCTAGAGCTACTAATGGAGTTGGATTGTGCTCTCGATTGAGAAGTCTCGTTGCTCTGACCACTGGATAAATTATCAAAGTTCCTCCAATATTTCTTTATCGGATAAAGAATAAGGCACTCCGCGAATTATGACTGAAAGTTTCCTATCTTCAGGATTAATGAATGTGTAAAATTTTACGTCTGAGCTGTCATAGAATTTCGTAAGTCGTCTATGGAAGTCAGGGATATTCTAATTTTTTTAACACTCTCAACATTGGTTGGTAAACAAGGGAGATATAATTTATTTTCTATAAAAAACAATTTACGTTTCCTCCGCCCGATCGATATTCCCGAAATTTCAAAAACTCCAATTTCACTGAAATCTCAATATTGAGTTTTTTTCAGGATTATATATTTTTTGCAATACTACGTTGAGCCTGGTAAGTAATAGAGGCTCCTGACGACCGGTGAAAATTTCAAATGGGCCCCCCTCTCTCTGCTTGGGTCTGATTCGAAGCCTTAATCTAAAGAAATTAACTAACGATATCATGAAATCTTTGTTGAGTATGTATGGTAAGTTAATACTATCATGAACATCTCAAATCCAGTTTAATTAGCGATGACAATAGCAATTATTATAGTGATGTGATATGAAATAGATAATACACTATAATAATGTTGTATTGTAATCTGCCTTCCTAGATGTACGTAACACAGTTCACTGACATATGAAATATCTTTCATGACCACGTCAGTATTGCGAACAAGGCCGAAAAAAAAGAGACGTCGGTTCCCAGATGTCCCGATATTTTGTTCCAAATTTTGAACAGATTTTTCCATCTTCTCTAAATTTTTGTTTTTAATTTTATAATTTTTTTGTGGAAATTTGTTCAAGAGTTAGAGAGATAGGAGTAATTTCATTTTCAGGCCCCCCAGAATTATACCTCCCGTTCAGAATGTTGAAATGCCACATAGCCAATATGTCATGAATATAAGTTGAAACGGATTTTTCATCAAACGAAAAATCATTCAGGTCATATACAGACAAAACCTTAATTATGCCAAATAATAGTAATTATATATATGTATATAGGTTAGGTTTTATGACTCATGCCCGGGCTTTAACTAAGAGGTCATGTCGCCCTACTACCAGAGAGCTCATTCGTCACTCTGGTGGACATGAGCCCGACTCTTCTGTGGGAGTCCTAAATTTTGCCTACCCTAAATTTTTATTCATCTAGGGCAGGGGTCTTTAACGAGTAGTTGTCATCGTACAGGCTCGGGACCATCGCTTAACGTCCCATCCGAAGGACGGCTATATATATATTGTGATAAAAGAAATTATGTTGTTGAATAAAAATAAATAAATAAAAATATAAATATAATAATTCAATTAATATAACTAATAATAATTAAATAAATAATAAATTACCACATTTCCTGTAGAAATTGTATGTCTCCGGTCTTTTACTAAATTTTGATTTCTACAGTAGTTTCCGAAAAGGGCCCTAAAAAAATATCAAAAATTCAAGGCAATTTTTAAGAAAGTGCACGTAAATTTAAAAAAATCAATAAACAAACTTTTCATTTGGATTTCTAAAGAGATGCCATATTGTTTTTCTAAATTTTGCAAAAATATTAAATCTAATCGAAAGGTTTTTAAATCATCTTACTGGGCCAACAGGGAAAATTAATACCATATAAATTACGAGAACAAATAATTAGGTTTACTTACTTAAACTACATAATAAAATTAATAACTAAGTGATAAAAAAAATCGAATTATCTACAAAAAGAAATGTTACAAGCTAATTTTTCCATTTATCTTTTAGTCTCTTTTCTTTCTAAATACTGGCCATTCTTAAAATTTAAGTTATTTTAGGGCATATAAATCATATAATTAAATTAAAGTACCTCCTTTGTGCATCTATTTCAATTAAAACTCCAATTAATCACAATCAATTCACTACAACTTAGTTCTACACACGTTAAGCCTAAACTCTCACTCCATCTCAACTCAGACCCTCCAACATTCGGCTCCTCTACACTAATTAAAAACAGCTGATAGTCGTGTTTTGTTTTTTATTCATGGGTTGTTTTAAAACAAAATGGATTCATATTATTATTCACTAATTAAGTTACCTACTTCTTGGATTTTTTTTTATACTAATAAATATAGTTAAATTTAATAATATTAATAATTTGAATAGACATGGAGTTATCCAGTTTAGTTATCAAGTTTTGGTCAAAACAGTTGAACCATTCCAAAAATAATTGCAAGACTGATGGTAAAACAGACTGGAGAGTGGCGGGATGGCATTACTAGACGAAAGTTTCGTCAGTAACAGAACAGTAATTTGACTTACTCAGGAAACTTATGTAGAGAACTAGCAGGTTAGCTGGTGTTGTCCGGCAGTAACTTTTCGTTATGTCACTTTAACTGAATCTGATCATGCGCGATATCCGGGTGAAGAATACAAAGCTAATTCCCCTCCCCTCTCCCCCCACCACCTCACTCCCACCCTCTACTTCGCTACTCGCAAATATTATTTTTACCCCTAAATATTATTTTTAACCCTAAATATTTATTGTCACCATATATATTAATTGAAACCCTTATATCCCTACCTGTCCCTAATACACCACACAATCACAATTCTTGTAGGAATATATTTATTTTAGAGGGATAAATCCTTATGACCTACATATAGGAAAATATGTAATATGAAATATTAAAAAATTATAAAAGCCACAGGGGCCAGTGTAGAAGTCTGTAGAACTATTCGAAAGAATAGATTTTATAGAAAGTTCTAGAACCAATGGCCGACCTAGGGACCGACCAGGTTCCAGTCCTCTATATTTAAAATATATTAAATATAGGTTTTATTTCTAGGTCGCCATGGATAGACAATTATCTATATGTATTATTGTAAGTTACAAATATAAAATAATTATATAAATACCTGAATATAGAGAAAAGAACCAAATTTGTATATGGACCCTTCTGGAACATGGGTCCAGAAGGTTCCATGGGCCTATATAACAGCCCAGGCATCACACTCTCAATCAATCAATCACTATTACCCTGTATTAGATTCACTATTGTAAATTCCTTGTAGCACTTTCTGTTCCTTTTTATTATATTGTTCTTATATCCAGTTTTCTTTTCCTACTTTTTGTGTGAGCCGTTGCTCTGTACACCATTATTGTAAGTACTAAATATATAAATAATTTATAACTTGTCTGATTTCTTTATTTATGTTACCGTCTACTGTCCTTTTGCGCACTCTGCCTTTTTTCCGCTTCCTAATTCTTATATATTTTTAATAGATCGTAACATTATTCACATAGGGCAGGGGGTCTTTAACAAGTACCTGACATCGTACATGCTCGGGACATCCCATCTGAAGGACGGCGTGCTTCAGTTTATTTTACCTCCCAGATAAAATAAACTAAGGGCCTAGGCCGGGTTTCGAACCCACGAACTTGAGCTCAGAAGGCAAGCACGCATAGCACTGAGCTACCGGCGTCCTCAAAAATATTTGATATTTGTTATTGATTTTATTACTTTTTACTTTCCGCAGCTATACGGAGTATAGGGGAAGTTATGAAATCGGTCAGAAATTTGATGCGGACTTTTCAAGGAAATTTTATGTTTTCCGACCTCTAGATTCCAAATATATAAAAAAAATCTGTCTCTCAGTGCTGCGTCTGTGTGCCTGTGAGCACGATACTTGCCGATGTAATGAATATATCGACACGAAATTTCATATGTGAATTCAACATCCCATAAGAACGACACTCATTAATTTTCAGTGGAATTGGCCATAGGGAAGGGGGTCAGAGTGGGGGCCCAATTCAAAAACCCCAATAACTTCCGATGTAATGAATTTATCGACACAAATGTTAGTACGGGGATTGAAGACCACCTATGTGAGTCAACTATTGAATATAAGCACAGACGGTCGACTGGTTTTGGGGGGGGGGGGGGGGGGGCGAAACGTTAATGGAGTAATTCGTTCTGGTGAAGTACTTTACTGGTCATTCACCGACGACGTTTTTGTTTGGGTTCAATAGTAACTTAAAAAAACATAAAAAAACTTTTTCTAATCGAAAATAAACCGCTTCCCAACTATTCAACGATTCTGAAATCTTATGTATCTTAAAACATGTTGCTGAGTAGACAGAATCAAAATATGATGGTTCATTGGAATATGTTCAGACATTTTCTCAGGATGATGAGACAAACAAAGCGAAAAACCACTTGTTTCTGACGAATGTTTTTGTTTGTTTGACTTGCAACGGATAAGACCCAAATAGTTTATACAAACACCCAACGTTCAAACAGCCTCTCATTATTTCATTTATAAAGATTTTGTACATCTATTATTTATTTTATTTTGTTTTAGTGTATGTTTTCATTTAGGATCTTACTTTATCATTGCCCATTTATTTTATATTATTTATTTACTTTTACCTATATATTATTATTGTTTTATTATTTTTTTGTTTCTGCTTCTTATTATTTTGTGAATATACTTTATATTATCTAATTTATCGTAGAGTACAGTAGAGTCTCGCTAATCCGGACACCAATTATCCGGACGGGATTTTAAAAAAAAACGAATTAAAATATAGTAAGCTAAAAATTTAATTTAGCGAGCGGTAAGTATGAAAATTATTCAAAGAGAGGGTTTGACTACTGACCTTGAGCCGCCTACAAGATCGTGCGGCAAAACGACGTCGGTCTTCTTTAAAGCAAAAAAACATTATGGACTTTTTTCAGTGAGTCTAAAAATATTATTCTTGTTTTCATTACGTACTGTACATTGTTTTATTTTATAGTCCTGTTCAGAATTTAACGTTTACATATTTCGTTTTCAAAATTCTTAATTTTTACATTATAACATTAATGTACCGTGGTTTGTTTTGTACAGTAGTACTGTACTGTAGAATAAATACATTTTGAGTTTTAATCACTAAGATGTTTTGTTTTGTTAACCCTATCTCAGTTCGTAGGTCCAAAACTTAGATCTACGTACACATTACGTTACGTAGTATTGAAAATAAAATAAAGCTAAAGCAAATGGTGTATTTAGGAAAAAAAAAAATAGCTAAAATATTTTTCTTGTGCATTTTACAGCAGATTCAGTTTAATCCAGACTTTCGGTGATCCGGACGGGGTCCGGTCCCATCTAGTCCGGATTAGCGGGACTCTACTCTAGTCAGTCATCAAATTTACCTATGGATATTTGTAGCCGATTGTAAATATACAAATGAAATATTTAAAATATATATATATAGGTATATAAATATATTCATAGATTGTTAGCAAATAAACTGAAAGGTAAAAAATAAAACCTTGAAATGGTTGGTGATGTACAAAAAGATATTTTGACATCATGAGGGAGGTGATGTTGGCTCAGCAATCAGCCATATCTCATTGACAGCTTATATTTTATATACAATCCTCTTATGAACGTTTTTTTTTTTGCTTGGGCGAAGGTCGCCATCTTAACTATCTAAACCAGTAGATGCGCCGCGGGGCTCTAGCTACAACAGAGGCCTCCGGAGTATGAAAATTCAAAAATATCGATGTTGTCATTGTTTGTTTGTCCATAAATGCTTAAAAATTGTAAGTCTGGCGTCGCATTGGTCCTTTGGTAATTTCAAATTGACGCGAACACCAGAATGGAGGAAAATTAGGTTGAAAATTTAAAAAAAAAATCGTAATTTCGCAAAACGCTCTTGGCTTCGTCATTTTCTGTTAGAAATATATTGTACATAGTGTTTTGTCTAATTTAAATTATAAAACATATTTTTATGTTTATTAGAAGTCGAGATATGACGATGAGAAGATTTGTGTAAGATCGCATGATAACTGCCGAACTACCAAACGATTTTTGATGAAATTGACCAGGTTTGGCGTCCCATTGGTTCTAGCTTATCTCCTCATCAAATGAGCCGAAGAGGAGACAGGGTAACTCTAATAACTGTTGAAAGAAGAAATGAATCGAAATGCAGCTTTGTAAGTGCATTCAGAAATCTATCATCTACTTCTTTTGAGCCAAATCAGGCACAGAAGAAAAATAAATGTTTAGAGGGAGAGCGAACTAAATGTTCATTAGCCGCCAAGTACATTGTCGGTGATTTACTTTTTTTTTTTTTTAAATAATAGAACTATTTATTAAATTATGCAAACCAACTCCAGTATTTTATATCAATAGTATAGGCACATCACTAGCTGACTGTCCTCGAGGGTTGGTCGATGGTGGCTGCCTTACTTACTCTTACTCCGTTGGCGACGAACCCTGAAGATCCTTAGCCGCCCACACTAGCTTTCTCCACCGCGATCTGTCGTGCGCCACCGGTCGCCAGTTCACCACGTGGTGTTCCACAGCATCCTTCTTCACCAGGTCAGTCCACCTCAGCCGTGGTCTTCCTCGTGATCTGGCTCCTTGGACCTGAGCGTCCATGATGCGTCCTATGGCTGTCTGCTGTCCGCTTCTCACCACGTGTCCAGCCCATCTTAAGCGCCGTGATTTCATATCTGCAACTACGGTCGGGTGTCTCTCAGCTCCCTGTTGGTTCTGATCCTCCACTCTTGGGTTTCTCTATCCTTGACCGGACCTGCTATCTTCCTCAGCACTTTATTTTCAAACGTCTGGAAACGTTTCTCCAGATGTGAGGTCAGGGTCCAGGTTTCACACCCATAGATCAGAACGGGCTTTACCATGGAGCTGTAGATCCTATACTTCAGGTTCCTTGACAAGGCTCTGGACCGTAACAGCTTGATGATAGAGAAATACGCTCTTTGGGCCTGCAGAAGTCTCCTGTCCACCTCCTACAGCATCGAGTTGATGCTAGTTACCGTGTACCCGAGATATCTGAAGTTCTCAACTCTTGGGAAGGAGAAGGTCCCCACATTTAATTCCTGCTCCAGATGAATATTCTTACTGACTATAAGGTAGTATACATGGGAGTACTTTCGGTATTTCTACCATCCTCAGCCAAAAGCATAAGAGATAAGACTGAGATAAAAATAAGGTAGTCGCTCTTGTCGACATTAACTTCCAGCCCTACTCTGCAGCTGTGCTTAAGTAGTTTGCCCGCCTTACTTTTAACTTCTTCTGGGCTGTTTCCTAAGAAGGCCACGTCATCCGCATACGCCAGGACTCCGTTTTCTCCGGCTATCTGGGTGCCTTCCTCGTTCCTCATCACCTGCCTTATCACTCGCTCAAGGGCCAGGTTGAACAGGAGAGGGGAGAGGCAGTCACCTTGCCACTGAGGCCACTCATAACATCGAAGGGCTCCGAATGTTCTCCTTGGACCATAACTCTGCTTTTTGCTCCTTCTAATGGTGGCTGCCTACTCATCCTAAAAACATTGTCCCTACTTGTCCTGATCATATCACATCCTAGTGCAATCATCACATTCTTCAGTTCTTACGAGCCGCTAGATAAAATTGGTAAATGGACGAAATTATATAGTCAAGGTAACGTGAGCACAAATTACATTCACTTGCCAACAGTACAAGCCACTCTCCGGCCGCCATTCCATTTTTACAGACAAGACATTTTGCACTGTTTCCCTATATTAAAATATCTTTATTTCTTATACCAACCACGTTATTAGTGATAACTCTCTCCCCAGGCCCTCATTTCAAACTGGCATTATTGGGAGTCATGAGTGGTTTTATTGTACAATGTAATTCTGAGAGTGACTTTCTTATAGCCAGTAATGCCAGTAAGAAATGTGGTAAAAATGAATTTGTGAGGGAGGAGGGAGGGTCTGTAGAAACGTGATGGGTATAATATGAAATAAAAATGTATAAAAATGTTTAATAATATAAAATAATTTGAAAATAAAATTATTATTCTAATCTAAATAAATATTGAGTGTGATACTAAATTGAAACCATGGTTTATTAGAACTTTTTTGTTCCAAATGAAGTGAAGAACCATATCCCGAAGTACTGCCAGAGGTTGCTGACTTTGTATACTTGAAATACTGGATTTTCAAAACTTCCTTTTTAACGTTCGGATAAACTTTCATGTATTAACTATCAAAAATAAACACTTTTTATTCTTGCAAATTTTTCCCAATCTGTCGATATACGCGCGTTACCGGGCTTTGAATGTCGGGAAAATGGAATGTTTTGAATGTTCCGTCCGACAAGACGGAGCCATTTTGGAAAAATTCGCAGAAGACCAAATTTGTGTATTTTGTTGCTAAAAATGCGATTCCATCCTGAAAAGAATTGAAAATGACGATTATATTACTTCAAATGACGATTTTGTGATTTTACAAGATGCAGTTGTCAGTTTCGGGGGCGTATAGCTCGCTTTGGAGGCATATGAAAAAAAAGTCGAGGTTCCAAGCTTTCATTTGAGACCAGTGGACACAGAGGGTGGCAGGTTTCACGAATAATATATATTAAATTAAATTAGAATAAGTATTTTATTTTCAAATTATTTGATATTATTATTAATTAATAATACTTTTTATTACCTAACTTAAAAAAAAAAAAAAAAACTACTCATGTAATGAATATTTCAAGACAACATTTCATATGAGAATATGACATCTATGTTTATTGGTTTTCAAATTAGCCGAAGAGGAAAAGTGTTTAAAGGGAGATTGAGAAGTTAATTGTTTCCAAATAAGTCGAGCTGGGGAAGTACATTGTCAGTGATTTAATATTGTTTACTGTTTAATTACGAGGCCTGCTACCAGAGCGCTATTCTGTCACTATGGTGGACATGAGCCCGACTCTACTACTGTGGGAGCACTAAATGTTATCTGTCTAGGTTAAGTTAGAGTGGGGGTCTTTAATGAGTACCTGACTGCACAACTGCTCAGGACCATCGTTTAAAGTTCCATCCGAAGGACGGCATGCTCAAGGTTTTGTTCTCTTCTAAATTCAAAACCTAAGGCCTCCGGTCTGGTTGTGAACCCGCGATCTTGAGCACAGTATTATTATTTAGTTATAGCAGGTTATGCGGGCGTTGCTCAGTTCGGATCTTTGAGGAGGTTAGTCACACATCGGCCAGGTCAGTTATGCAAACCTCAATAGAACCTCTCCTCTTGATCCATAGTTGAGATGCCACGTAGCCTACAAATATTCTATGTTGCTCATTCCATGTAAAGCAGGCATATTAATTGAAAATTAGATTGATATCTTGGAATCTATTGAAGTTTATAAAACTGAAACCGCACAAAGTGAAATGAAGGTTATATGTAGACCCAGCCATAAATCGATGAGGTAAAAATAATTTCGAAAAAAACAGAAAATATTAATTAAAATAAATTCAGATTCTTAAACTAACAGAGCCCTTAGGAAAAGTCTTAAAATAAAGGAAACCTGCCGCTAAAATCGTATTACCTGCATCAGGGGGGATCTAGTCAAATATGTTAATTTTTAATTCATTTCAGTATATGCCGGCTTTACATGAAATACACAGTTTCTGTCGTGTAAATGAAAATTCAATATTTGGCCAACGTTTCGGAAAATATTTATTTCCTTCTTCAGGGCCTACAGAATACTACAAACATAATGGACAGTGATGTAAAACTAATAACATAATGACTATATTGTTTGTTGTATCCTATAGGCCCTGAAGAAGGAAATAAATACTTTTCGAAACGTTAGTCAAATATTGAATTTTCATTTACACGACAACCTCGAATTGCTTCTACATTGAAAAGATCATCATTTCATACTTTCATTTTTATTTTCTTGGCAGAGTTCCTCCTCCAAAGTATTTTTGAATCTACTTCTTGTTTAAATTTTTATTACTAATAACATTATTTTTTATTACTTCTATGCAAATTCTTTAATTTCTCTTGGTTTATTTTTTTCCTAATAATTTTATTGCTATTATCATTTTTATATATTTTCTGTATTTCGGACGTTGTGTTTTGAAGAAGTGAATTAAGAATGTCCCGAAAAATCATCGTGAAAAGCACACTTCTGGAAGAATTATAAAAAAAAATTATCATAATTGAAATTGAACTAAAAACTGTTTCTACTGTATTATTTATTATTATTATCTGTGTACTAATTTATTTTCTGGTGTTTATTTATAAATTTTATTTTATTTTTTACTAGTATTGTTATTACTAATCGCATGTGGGTCCAACTTAAGTCCGAGTTAATAGCGATTTATGTATATAATGTACATTTTTATGACGTTGCTTATTACCTATATTTATTATTTAACAGAAATAAATATTATTATTATCTATGACGTGTATGTGACGTTTAGCCTACCGTATTCTGCGCAGGGATTGTTGCCTCCAGTACAGATGGCTGCGCAGTGTTCGATCTCCGTCCACCAACTACCGTTCAAGGATCCCTAACTGACACACAATGTTCACTCTCTTTCCCCCTCTTCAACCCGAGTTCCGTCTCTCTACCTTTCTTAATAAAAATTCGATGAATTCCACAGCTGTCCACCTAAATTTTCGGTTTATTTTTTTAACCAGTCGTTTGAAAGTTGGTGTCTTACTCAAGGACTTTTCAATTCTAGTACAAAATTTCGTGTCGATAAATACTTTAGGAGTTTTCGATTAATGAAAAGTAGGCTCAGGTTGCACTTTTTCGGGGGGCTGACCCCTCCCCCCCCCCCCCCCCCCCCGGTTACGTTGCTGCTTAGATACCTGTGGTTTGTTTCAGAAATGTTCTTTATAATAAAGAGACTGTTCAACGAAACGATGACGGTAAAGTGTAATTATAAAGCATCGTTGGGAGCTGTGACAGGCCTCCCTCCACGACCCTAGCTAAGTAATCTGATGATCCTCTGTTTAAAGTGTAATTATAAAGCATCGTTGGGAGCTGTGACAGGCCTCCCTCCACGACCCCAGCTAAGTAATCTGATGATCCTCTGTTTAAAGTGTAATTATAAAGCATCGTTGGGAGCTGTGACAGGCCTCCCTCCACGACCCCAGCTAAGTAATCTGATGGATGATCCTCTGTTTAAAGTGTAATTATAAAGCATCGTTGGGAGCTGTGACAGGCCTCCCTCCACGACCCCAGCTAAGTAATCTGATGATCCTCTGTTTAAAGTGTAATTATAAAGCATCGTTGGGAGCTGTGACAGGCCTCCCTCCACGACCCCAGCTAAGTAATCTGATGATCCTCTGTTTAAACCTTGGGAGAGTCTATACAACAATTATAAAAAAAAAAGTATTATATGTCGTATTGTATTGAGTGACTTCAGTAATGCATTTCCGTGGAGATTTTGTTCTTTGGGATAAGCTTTGGTTCGGAAAGGATGCAAGACATCGAAACTCACTGCCTCTGCCTTCATTTACGGAAGTTAGTAAAAAAAATTATGAAGAACGAAGTTACCGGAAATAAATAAAGGACGTTCGCGGTCTGTACAAATTATATGATAAACAATGAATGCACCAGTTGTTAAGGTTCCGCCTGGTCAGGCGTTATCAAAACTGGAAGTTACAACACTATAGTATTTAGTATATACAACATAATTGTATATTATATGTTATATATGAAATTTCATGAAAATCCGATCAATCGGTAAAGAGATAAAACTCATTTCATGTTTTGGCCCCACCACAACCAGTCCCACCCATTCAAAATTTTGAGATGCCACATGGCGTAACTTTGAACAAATCTTGAAAGGTTGACTACATGTGAAATTTCATTAAAAAAACCGACCAACCGCGAAAAGGTTAGCATTAAAGTCATGTTGAGTTTCTTATTGCAGAACTTCAACTTATATGTGCAGATTGACACCACCCTTGGATCTCGTTACGGAGGAGAGAGGCAGAGACATTTATCAACACTTTTACAGGGTGTATGGTAGTCAGTGTGAATATTTTTAGGGGATGATAGTACAACCAAAGACAATCAAAAATGTCCTATGAAGAATGTCTTCAAATTAAGACTTTGGCTATTTGACGTCAGTAAATGGTCAAATCGTTTAAATTCTAATAATCCAAGATTGTCTCTAGAACGAAGTTAGAGCGACAGTAAATGTGGAAGGTACTTTTCTTTTGAAGATAGGAAAACACTCCTCGTGCTCAATAAGACCTGGAACAAGACTGGCGGTAATATATAATAATTATATTTATTTTTGTTAAACTATTACATGTTGATACAATTTTGTACATCACAATACAATTATATATAAATAAAACAAACTTATTTTTTGAAATATTGTCAAATCCACAAAACAATTTATACAACTTAATCTTAGTATATTTATAACTAAAGCCGGTAGTTTTTATAAGAACGTTTTGGTGGAACAGATAATATTTCCAAAGTGAGTTTGTTTTATTTATTTATTACAAGTTTAGTCAATATCGTCTCTCTTTTGAAGTTATAAATTATACATATCAATCTTTATTAAATTGTTTTTAAAAAACATTTATTTTGTAGAAAGATAGGAACATTTTTTTGAGAATGCTTAAAGGGTGATAGATATCGTAGTAGTGTCAAGAAGAACAAATTATTCCTATAAACACTCGTTTTCATGTTATTGACTTTTTGTTTAACCTAGAATCTCTTTTTGATCAATAAATCGCTTTTAGTCATCTACCATTCACACTAAACTTACTTTTGATATCACCATCCGAAAGCTCGTTGAATTTACTATAAAAATACTTTATTCAAATGTCTGAAACCTTTAAATGATCCACTGAAAATAACCCAGCTTTTCCTAACTTTTTAGACTTGACATGACCTTGAATAATGCAGTTAGCGTTTTTATAATATTATAATAATAATAATATTTATTTACGTTACACCATAAAATTAATTGGATACGTCATACAATTTTGAACATCAAAATAGCTTATAAATTATATACATCAACCGATATTAAATCTTAAAATACAATCAAATAATATGAGATGAGCAATAATAATAAAAAAAAATTAAATTTAATATTAATAAATACAATAGATTCTATTTTTATCAATTTTTTAATTATAAATATTTTATTTTTTTAAGATAAATATATTCTTGTATTCTAATAAATAATTGATCTTTTGATTATTTTCAGTTTAAATAAACAAATCGTAAATAACATTTTAAAAAGCAAACTGAAAAAACAGGTTTGAAAATTGAAAATAAATAAAACATATTGGAAGTATGTATCAAGGTTACGCAATTCTCTGGATCTTTTACCCCTAAAAAACAGGAACTGTAGCAATTGTGGGATGATTAACAGTATCGTATCAATAGACTCCAGAACGTAGGTAGTGGTTATATATAAAAAAATTTGTTTAGTTATCTGTTTATCATTAATGGTATGTAAGTCTTTATTAATTGTTCCAGAGTATATAAACATAGCATTATATATAATAAGGAATACATTATTAACTCTATTTATTTTTTGTTCCTTTAGTTTTGATAATGGCGGAAAGGCGAAACGTCAGCAGTATGGAATAAAAATATATGTTTTTTGGAGACCTAAGGCCAACTTTGCTGTTTTACAAACCACCTTCAACAAGAGAACATTGAGACCTCAAACTAAGGATATTTTTCATCAACCTCAAAAGTAATAATCAGAATTTCATGTAGGTTATTTTATGTATTCATTATTCATCTAGAATGGCGCAGAATAAGTTTTATTTTGTAATATTATTATTCTAACTTACCATGGTTCACTTCATAATCGATGTATTTATTGAGTTTTGATTCAAATCTATTTTCTTTCATTCAAATATTATGTTGCGGCTGTTTTATGTTTAAAAGTAGTTTTCTTATTGTACTAAAGTTATTTTAATGTTGTTACTCATCTAAAATATTGTTTTAGTTCAAGTTAGGAGCAGGGCAGGAGTTTTATGTACTTTGTTGTTCTACCATTTTTATGTTATTTAAATTACTTCTAATATAATATAGTAACATTGAAGGAAAAATATAAGAAAAAACCCACAACTAGAAACTTGTTTACAACATTTATCGCAAACTATAAACTAATATAAATTTATGTCAAACATTTTTTTGAAAAATCGTACTTCTTGTATTCTCACTAGACAATGCTTTTCAAAGTTTCACTCCAATCTTTCCTTTCAAAACAATCCTTTTGCTTGATCCTTGTCATCATGTTCCCACGCTGACGATACTCCCCGAAGACTAAGGCGGTCCTGGCCGAGAGACCTACTATGATAAGATAGCGTCCTGGAAGTGCTGGTAGTGACCTGTCTCTTCCCTCATTGTCGCCTCTCTTCAGCTCTTCTGTTTCTCTCGGTCTGCCTCCGACCACCCGCCCCTCGTGACCTCCTCTACCTCCATTTAGTGAGGGGGGTCTCTGAGCTGAACAGTTGTTTTTCTTATGATTTATCATATTATTATTATGATTTCTTTATGTATTTCACTTTGTTCACATTTATTTATTTTTCTTTATTCTGTAATTATTATTTTCTTTATTTGTATTAATTTGTACATACTTTATATTATTATTATTGTTTTCCTTAATATTATGTTATTTTTTCTTACTTTTCGTATATTGCCATTTATTATTTTGTATTTTTTTTTTCTTATACTCACTTTCATCAAATTTATTTATGGTTTTATTTTAACTAATTGTAAGTAATTGTAAATATACCAAATAACATTTTTAAAAAATAACCAAAATATGCTGTCACATATAAAATACAAATTGTTTTCTGTTTAAATATAATATTTCAGTTTGTTTTCATGTATATTATTTAATGTTAATTTATTGGTGTAGTCACATTTATGTCCTTTATCCATATCTACATACATTAACGCAGTATATTTCATATATGTCAATACAGTTCCTGAAGAATGTACACTCAGTGCCAAAAGGTTGGCAGAAATTCCACAAGTTGTTTTATTCGACCACAAAACTGATCTCCCCTTCTTAATATGTATTATCATTATTTGGTGATTTTCTTTATTTCGTTATAATTTCTATTTATATCTTTATTTATACAATAATCATTTTGTTAACTTTCCAAGTAATCCTTTCTTACCTGTTGTAGAAGGTTCCAACTCAGGAAATTGACTTATTGTTAGTCAAGTAAATCTGGCGATGGTATAATATTCAAACCAGTAGTGTATGTATAACACTTTTGTGGAATAGACAAAATTTTTAAAATAAAATAAGTTTAGTTTTATCAATTTATTATAAGTTTCCACAATATATGAGCGTTTCTCAACTTATAAGTTAATGGTAGGGTGAGGTGAGTGAGTGAACAAAGGCCTCAGATAGCGACCTAATTCAGCGAGCCGTATCCGTGACCTCCTGTTACTCAGACAATAGCCGTAGATATCATCACTGTTACCCGGACTATAACTTTTCAAATGGAATCCTCCTGTGTCCTCCAAAACATTGAAACGGCCTCTCGATATTCCGCTATTTTACATTTTTTGTGTGAAGAATAATTATTTAAATAATAATAGTATCGAGTTCGAAAAAGGTCATTGGATCATAATGGCTTCCTCAGCTGTACAAAGTAGAGGGGAAGTTATGTAATCGATCAGAAATTCGAAGTTTTTGTCACTGGCTTGGTTTTGGAGGACATTCTTCTTGGCTAGATAATAAATTGTCTTTTCTTAATTGGCCTGACTAGGAAGGACGAAGTCTTACGCAATACGTGGGAGAAGAAGGTATTGAGGAAGATATACGGCCCTACTCCAGGGGGGAGCTGAGGTACCTGTACAAGAGCGCGGACCTGGTGACCTTAGTGAAGCAGGGCGGCTGCGATGGCTGGGGCATTTACAGAGAATGGAACCAGACAGATTGCCGAGAAAGATACTGGAGGGACACCCGGGAGGACAAAGAATAAGAGGTAGACCCCGCTTACGTTGGCTGGAGGACGACCTCAGAACGATGGGTGTGAGATGATGGAGACGGGGGGCCGAGGATAGAGAAGAATGGCGGAAGATTGTTGCGGAGGCCCAGGTTCTACAAGGACCGTAGCCCCTTCCAAACGTGGGGCACCAAAGGGTGCCCGGTCCAAACTTTTTTGTTAAACTATATTATTATAGGACCCCCATAGTGAAGTCGGACTCATGTCCACCAGAGTGACTCTGACAAAAGAGCGCTCTGGTTGGCGATATGGCTTTGTAGTTGTAGCCCGGGCACTAGTCACAGTAACTAACTCTATTTCCACTTTTTATTATTTATTACTTATGTATAAGAATAGGCAATAAAGAGTTCTCACGATGATCGAGTTGATAATGTCTCCCACTATCAAGCCAAGCCAAAAGAAAAAAAATAATAAAAAGTTGAAATAGAGTTAGTTACTGTGATTAGTGCCCGTGCTTTTAGCTTCAAGGTCATATCGCCTACTACCAGAGCGCTCTTTCGTCACTGGTGGACATTAGTCTGACTCTACTATGGGGGTCCTAAGTTCTGCCTACCCTAAATTTTTATTCACCTAGGGTAGAGGTCTTAACGAATTTGACATCGTACAGGCTCGAAGAACCTCGTGCACAAGGTTTTTTCACCTCCCAGATAAAAAACCTAAGGGCCTTGGATGAGTTTCGAACCCGCGATCTTGAGTTCAGTGTGCAAGCATGCATACCACTGAGCTACCGGCGCCCTCTACTAGAGATATACTTTTTATTATTTTGGAACATCTCATTCATTAAGAAGAAATATACAATCGATAAGGAAACATACAAATTAAATTAATAACAGAAAACATAACAAGTCGGCCATAGAAGACAAGAAAACCTTTGAACAATAAATAATAAATTTATTTCCGTTAAACCAATACATTGTAATAGGATACGTCAAAAGAATTTATACATTAAAATAGGTTATAAATTAGATTTATAACTACTTGAGTCTAACAAAGGTATGATTAGTAGTAATAACAAAAATATTGGGGGCCATGGTGGCTAGAGCGTAGGGCTTTGGTCGCATGGTCTCACCATGGTTTGCGAGTTCGAATCCCGTCCGAGAGTGAGTTTTATTTCGTACATAGAACTCCCTCCCGGGGCCATGGATGTTGTAAATAACTTGATAACACAGTGATATGGCTAATATGCATTGTACATAAGGCCAAAATAAATATATATATTGTAATGTAGGCAATTTGCGACTAGACCAAATATATTGAAAAATTTTGGTAAAATCATTATATCAGCAAGAGAGGAAAGGCGAAATTTTTAAACCAAAATTGACTTGGGGAGCTGGGAACAAACTTGATTTTGATATTTTATATTAAGTAAATTTTGAAATTTTATTTACATTTTTTAGTTGATTAATTTTTAGTAATTTGTTTTTGAATTCTTTTAATTATGGATAAACAAAGAGAAATCGATTGTGAGAATATGGAGCTGACCAAAGGTTTAAGTACAAATGATATGTTCAAGGAATTTTTAACGCTAATTAACATAATAAACTATGCTAATTTAGGAAGTAAAATAGATAATTTAGCCGAGCAAATAGGTAATAGTAGATTGAAAATTGAGGATAAGAACAAAAATGTGGTTAGAAGTGATAATGGGTTAGAGAAGATAGAGGTCCAAAATAAAATAGATGATATTGAAATTAATAATAAAAAGGAACCTAGCTTAGAAATTTTAGTAGAGGAAGAAAAAATAATAGAAGTTTTAGATGTAAAAGTGAAGGAGAATAGAATTAATTTAGAAAGTCATAAAACATTTTTAGAAATAGGAAAGAAAGTTCCGAATCGAATGAAAATAGTGAGAAAATATCTAACAATGGAGGAAATAATTATGAACAATCATTTAAGAAAAGTTGATTTAGAAATGAGGGAATGTGCATGTGCAAATGTTTTAGTGAATGAATGGAAAACTGACGGTACATATAATTTACATGAGACAATTTACAATTTAGAAGATATATTTATAGAAGCAAACAGACACGTTTGTTGAATTATACTTAATAAGGGGGAGGGGATTTTCAAAGACATTATACGTCGGGGTGTCCGAAAAAAAACAAAGGATTAATTTAAGGCTTTGCAATCAGAAGTTGTATTAGCCAAATTTTATAGTGAATATTCTTTTTATGAAACTCGAATGAGTTATAGACACGACAGACAAACTTACGAAGCAAAATTAAAAGAAAATTACGAGACAAAATTCAGACAGAATACAACGGATAAATGAAGAGATAGATTAAATAATTATTAAATAAATATTTTTTGTGTGAATGGAATTTATTAATGTTTTTTTTTGTTGAACAATTGGAGTATTTGATTATATGATTGATTGAGGCTTTGGAAGTAAAGTTAATAGGAGTTAATCTTCTTTAGTATTTTTATGAATATAAACTTGATCCATTTTAGATTTGGGAAGTTTTCTTTTTGTTTGGTTGATTTTTTTTTGAGAAGATGAATTTTTATGCGTTAGATTAATTGATATGATTTTTGAACAAGGGGAGTTATTTGAAATTTTATATATTGTATTTAATTATAGATTGTTTGCGGCTTTGGAAGTGAACTGATTAGCAAGTTAATTTTTTACTATTTTTTTTTATATTGAATTGATTAATTTCGGAAGTTTTTTTTGGGAAGATATTTGTATGAATGAGGTTTATTAATAATATGTTGAACAGATGAGAAGAGTTAATTGAATTTTGATAGATAGTATTTTTGCGTTTTTGTTATTTAATTATATGGAGATGGTTAGTTGATTAGTTAATATTATTATGAGTTTGAAAAGTAGTTTAGGAAATTCATTTATTCTGTTTGTTGACCATTTTGAATTATTGAAGAGAGGTTAATAATACGATCATTCTTTTAGTATTTTTTTTAGGATCGAATCAATTCAATTTGAATTTCGGAGATTAATTTTTTTGTGAGAGAAGATATATATTTTATATAGGATTTATGGATGATATTTTTAATTTATATATAATATTTATGCGTTTTTTTTATTTAATTATATGGTGATGGTTCTTTGATTAGTTAGTATTATTAAGATTTTGAAAAGTAGTTTATAAAGTTCGTGTAATTTTGTTTATTGACCATTTTGAAGTATTTAAGTGAGATTTTGAAGAAGTAATAAAGATAAAGGAGTTAAAAGATTTTTAAGTAAGTGATTTTAAGGAATCTATATTTGATTTTTTTATATGGGTATTAATTTTTTTGATCGATAAGAAGTATTTCAGAGAATCTAATGGATTATATAAGTATAGTTTTTGAATTAATAAGAAGTAATTGAGAAAAGTTAGTAGTTGAAATAAGAAGATTTTTTAAAATGATAAAAGGAGAAAATAATTAAGAAATATTATTGGTCAATACAGTATATTGTTTTAAGAATTTAATTGAAGGAAGGAATTTGAAAATTTTAAGATAGGAAATTATAATTGAAATTTTTATGGATAACTATACAATTTTTTTTTGATAGGAAGATGATTCTGGTCGTTTTTTTTGGGGGTAAAGTCATTTAGGATGGGAAAATGACAATTTAAAATAGGGTAAAGAGTGAAGATGCGCAGAATAAAAGGTTTTATAAATAATATTATCCAGGATTGATTCATAAAAGAGCAAAGAATAATAAAGAAGAATTAGAAAGATATATAGGGATGTTTTTTTTGTTTGTATGTGACGTTAGTAAAACTTCGCGGAGAATTAATATGGAGAAAAGTTATTATATGAAAATGGGCTATCTGTTGAGTGTATAGCTGAGAATTTTATTTATGATGAGATTGCCTACCCAGAGAAAGGAAGAATCTATCTGTACTACGAAGATATAAGAATTGATAGTACCTGCTAGAGGTATATGAGTTATTTTTTGAGTATAAGAAATTAGTTGGTGAAGTGGAGATTATTTTTTTTGAGGTTTAGAAGAAATGAAGGATATGTAGGGAATAGGTGAAGACCTGATTAACGTCCCATAAATAATAAGAAACATATACTTATAAGGGGGGGGATGAATTAAATAAATAAGTAAAGTCGTTTTTTTTTTGATTGCTCGAATGTAGATGATAGGATGAAATATTTATAAAATGGAACCAAAGAAGGAAAGTTTTGAATTTAGAAGGCAACCCGTTTCTTTTTGTCATTGATAAGAAAAGAAAATTTTTCGAGTCGACCCAGATTTTATTTGAGAAATTTTAAATATTAAAGTGTAATTGTTAGAGTTGGTTATCCATATTTTAGAGAAAATTAGTTGATGTTATGTTCCTGTTTTTTTTGTGTGTAAAATAAGTTGATTACTGTGAAAGATGGAGAAAGGACGAAAATTGTGTAAAATAAATATTGAAGCTTTGGTACCCATAGTAAAATTAATAATGTGTTTCTTTTATATTATTTATACATTTCTTGTAAATATATATATTATTCAAACCCTAGTTAGTAAGTTGTGTTTCTTCTGAAATTTGTGTATATATTATAGTTTAAGAATAAATGAGATGATTTTTTTTGGCTAATCATAGATTTTAGGTATAAGTTGTTGGAACACTAGTTTTTTTTGTGTATAAATTTTTTTTGTTTTTTTGTATGGAAATTATTGTATGTAGGAATAAAATTGTCCTATGTACAATTTTAGTAAAATAAGGGGAGGGTAAATGTAATGTAGGCGATTTGCGACTAGGCCAAATATATTGAAAAATATAAAGTTTGTAAAGTTAATAGTATATGTAGACAATAATGGAGAAATAAACCATAAACTCTAGGGGCTGAAAAGGGACAGGGGTCCCAGGAGCTTATCCTATTTGATGTCTCCGTCAAGCACTTGCCTAAAATAAGCTGACAGGGTGCAATAAAAAGAAGGCACCACCAGTTACCTGTATGGAGTATTCATATAACCTTTTACAACCAAGCTTAACCCAGTTGACAGAAGTATGAAGGATTAGAACTCCAAGCCTGTTGTTAGTGGCCCATAAAGCTATCTGGACTGCCAACGTAAAGATGACAAGGACAAATTGAAGGAGACACCGCGAAGTTCCCCTGAAGGACAGAGGAGAGGGAAGAAGAAATATGGAGGGGGAACAGTTCGAGAGCATCGAAGAAGGGAGAGTTAAGACATCAGTTCCAAGAGAGGAGTCGAAGACCTCAGTTACAGTCTGGATCCAAGAGTCAGAGGGTTCACTTCCTGGAGTTCTAGTTGAGAGAGGGAAGTGGCCAGTCTCTGATCCACCAGTTGAAGTCTGAGTCCTGATCCAGTAGCCCTCGAGGGAAGCTCCAGCCATCATCCAACCCCAGAAGTTCAGGAGGAACTCAGCCGCTAGTCTGTTCTTCCACTCTCAAACCCTCGCAGAAGCTCCAGCCCTCATCATCCGAGTAGCTCCAGCCCCTGTCTCCATACAATGTATATCTAATAAGGTTTATATCTTATGTTATATTTTATTTTTAATTTTAATTATTCATTTTTTTTGTTGTTAATATATTCATTTTAAATATGAGTTACTAAATTTCCGTAGTTTGTTCCTATGCTCCACCCAAAGTCACTATTGATTTAAGAATTTAGTTTTTCAAAACTCTTTTCACTGACGAATCCTTCGCCTTTGGTTATAGAAATCCAACTTATATATTAAAATCAGTAAATTTAAATTATCGTTCTATTACATAATAGAGCTGGCATCCTTTGGACATTTTAAATAAGTAAAGACAAAGCAATTTTATAGAAAATCTCCGCAATTTAGATTAAAGTAAATTCAAATACCACATTTTTTTTATTAAAACCGCGACGCGCAACACACCTCATATATTACAATATATAAATATGTATACGTTCCTACGTCCCTTCAACAGGTGAGATATAGAAAAGAAAAAGAAAACAATGTAACTATAACAATATATAAAAAATAAAATAAAAAAATATATATATTAATCAATTATAAATGATTGAATAAAAAAAAAAAATGAATAAATAAAACAAGAACGTAGATTGGACTGACCTTTAAGGTGCGGAGGAACTCTGCCCAAAAAATAAAAATGAAAGCTTTGTATTTTGAATTATAAAATAACTAGGACTAGCAAAAATGAACAATTAAAAATCAATAAAATAATATAAATATCCAGGAGACACTAAGAGAGAGAGAGAGAGAAGTTATAGCTGAATCACCGGGCTATGTACTTCCCCAGCCAAACTTGATGAACTAACTGTTTGTTTTTCCTCTAAAACCAGTCGACCTGCTTCTGTATCCTCATACTAAATTTCATGTTGATACATTCATTACTTCGGCAGTTATTTGTGTTAGTGACTTTATGTGATCCCATTTGAAGTTTTGTGTTTTGATATTCCATTACACATGAAGTTATTAGGTTTACAGACATTCAGGTAATTCATTTTTGAATTTAGTGAGAAGATATGTAATTTCGGCGAAAACTCAACAATAAATTTTTGACAGATTACATAACTTGCTCTATACTTCGTATTGCTCTGGAAGTAATACATTTCTCATTATACATGCGCTATTCCTTAAAATATAGATAGATATATTTGAGGTCCATACTAGAGGTCCATATTTGAGGTCCATACTAGAGGTCCATATTTGAGGTCCATACTAGAGGTCCATATTTGAGGTCCATACTAGAGGTCCATATTTGAGGTCCATACTAGAGGTCCATATTTGAGGTCCATACTAGAGGTCCATATTTGAGGTCCATACTAGAGGTCCATATTTGAGGTCCATACTAGAGGTCCATATTTGAGGTCCATACTAGATACTGTTACTGATTGATTAAATTTATGTAAATTTCAGGGGAACCTTGAAGTTAGGATAAAAAAAAGGAGAACCAGGTGGAAAAGCGATTGTTAGAAATATTAAATCAGCCATGCAAATACAACTTTTTTAAATGCAAATTCTATATTTACACATATTTTCAAATGAATCCAAAAAAGAGTTCTGGTTCATCACAGACAAATAATACTCTTGAAACTATAAAGTACAAAATGTATGTAACTTCAAGAAATATTTTTATAAATTTAATTCAATCAATTATAAATAATGAGCAAAAGTTAACAAAACATAAAATAAAATATATATATATAACTACAGCATGCACTTTGAAATTACGTAATTTACTATAATGAGGTATTAAAACATTGAAAATTGATACGAAATGGTACAGTAAACGTCCAACATTTTGATTTGAACTGAACGAAAATTTTCATAGGCCATTTTAACCAAGACCGATTAGTTCAGAATCCGCCAATGAGGAACGCTGGTGATTTGTCTTTAAACTTTGGTATATTATTTTTTATTTATTTATTATTTTTTGGCAGGAATATATTATAAGTATAGAGTATTTTCCTAAATAAAACGTTTGTTTTCTTTCATTAGGGGCAGAGATAAGCCGTTCAGAATTGTAGGGTCTTACCTTGACTCACAGCTTATTGTAATCTGTAGATATTGAGTTTCAAACTTTCCCCCAAATACTGAAAAAAAAAGAAGAATCTCATTCGGTATAAAATAATAATAGCGATATATATGAATAATGGAAATGTGGAGAATAAAGAGAGTCACCGGTGGATGTCGATACACGTGTCGTGAGAGTACAAAAAATTATTTGTATTTCATTCTATTCGGACATTCGCTGGTGGTAATGTTACGGAAATTGTGAATAGAGCGGTAATCTTCACATTCACCGGTAAATGTGCATATTCCCTCTAGCTATTTAAGTGAGTACAACTATGTTTCAGAATCAAATACGAATTAGCTCTCGTTACAAATACAATATATACTTCAGGAGAACCTGTACCGCTTCACTAAAAAAAATAACTGGAGGGATTTTTATTTTTTCGGATAGATGATATGAATGAATCTAATCATATATTATGTATCTGAAAGAATAAATTGGTGAACATCTTCCTGTCGGTTTTTTAGTGAAGTCGATAAGTTGATAACCTGATAATTATCCGTCACAGATCTTCTACAGATAATCTCCCGTGTCTTCGTATTTTCTTCAATATTCACCTCAGCCTATCTGTGTATGTCGACTATCACCAGCGAATGATAGATTGAAATACTAACAATGAGAGATGCTGATGTAAGCTGCTGACTCTAAATCAGATTCTCATAAAAGTTCAAATGTGAGGCAAATTTGAGGCAAAAAGGAGTGGAGGCAAAACTTTAAACGAGTGCTATCTCTATAACGGTTGAACGGATTTTTATGAAATTTCATGTATAGCAACCTTATAAGTCTGCATCAGCAAAGTTTAGGACTTCCACGGTAAAGTCGAGCTCACGTCAACCAAAGCGACGAAAGAGCGTTCTGATACTAGTTAACGCTCAGACAAGAGTCACAATAACTATCTATTCAGCCAAAATGATAAATTATAAGAGAGTAATTTTACTGATTTAATTAAGACATCAATAAAAGACTGGTCTTTTTTTAAGAGGACTGCGCGGTAAAACCCCAAGGTTATAATATAAAAAGGAAAACTGACGGATGAAGGATTTCTTTTGAAACGGTTAACCGTGAATTTAGTCACGACCTGGCATGACCATAATAACAGTTAATGTTCTTAGGTCCGAACCTATTCTAAATGCATATTACCCATTCACAGGGAAGCTACGGCAATAGATCCGGTCTTATATAGAAGACCATACGGAGAACCCTGTCAGTCTCATCGCTTCTTTGAGTGGTACCTTGCAAACGACAAAACTGCTTCACAATTCTCATACTATCTACTAATACAAGGGAGAGTCGCTACACAACTTTTGTGCCGCATTATTATCCATTAAGGTTTCAATAAAATGAGTTAAATAGGCACTAAGATACGCAAAATTACAAAAAAAATCATATAAATCCGTCAGTTCATATCCAACTTCTTGATTTCACCACACTCTATATGCCATCGATATCTCAAACTTTGCACACAGACAGGCTTATAGGAGGTACGAGGGAAGTTTCCTGTTAAATCGGTCGACAATTTCATGTTCAATGAATTTCATGTTTTTCTATCCCAGAAACCCAAGAATAAAAGGATCTGAGCTCAACTCAAAAACCCTGGTAACTGTCATTGTAGTCAGTATGACTTTTATATGAAAATTGAAAAGACTCTGAATAAGACATCTAATAATTTTCAGCCAAATGGACCATAGGGGAAAACAGTCTGGAGGGAGATTGGAAACATAGTTACGAATAATTGGTGCTGAGGAAGTACAATGTTGGAGATCCATCCGACAACTTTCTTTTTTAATATCACCTTACTTTCTTCCTACGAAAACTTAAACAAGAGACTAAGTCTCAACAGTGAAACGTTTCTGGAAAGCTGCAGAAGGCTGGTGTGTTTGTTGAGAATTCAAGAAAAGTTTTCGATATGATCGTTGAAATGATATGAAGTGGTATAATGGATAGATAGATTTATTGGGAGGACTGCTGTGTACACCTAGGGACCTAAGTATCCAGTGCTCTTATCCCTTCCCTGTTAGTTCTACTGTGGGAGTCCTCAATAGGGGGATTTAACGAGTACAGGCTAGGGACCATCTCTTAACGTCCCATCCGAAGGTTTGCACAAGGTTCTTACCTCACAGGTAAAAAAAATCAAAGGGCCTCGGCCGGGTATCGAACTCGCGATCTTGAGCTCAGTAGACTAGCAATCTCTGAGCTATCGGCGCCCTCGGTATAATGGATTGTTAGGGAGGAAATAATAATAATATGAATTCTAACAAGAATGCTATTCACAAATGAATATCAAAAATTTCTAAAAATATAATGTTCTGGTTCAATATAGATTTGTTCGCCTCCCAGCTTTATGAGCACCGAATAATTAGTGTTGGTCAAAACTCAACATCGAATATCTGATCGATTACATAACTTCTCCTTCTCTTTGTATAGCTGAAGAAGTAAAAAAAAAAAATAATAATAAAAATAGTTTTTATGGTCGTTTTGAGTAGCCACTTCTTGATGTGTAATGCAGGCTTGCTCTGAGCATGATTGGAAGGAGTTTTGCCAGGAGCTCCATATCCAGTTGGAAGGTGTCTGCCCCTCTTCACTAGCCACTCAGCCGCTCCCAGTACAGGCAATATTACACTGCCGAGAGACCTGAAAACATTTGACTTGATAATGGCTTCGAGGAAGGGTGAGAACAATGGAAACGAAACCAATTAATGCTTTAGATGAGAATGAAGTTTCAAGTTTAACAAGATAAACAGGATATTACTGACCTCCCCCTCCAGTTATTGTCGCCTATAACAAGAGATATTTAGGGTGAATCCTACAATATGACACCGTCCTATGAGAGGACTCCTAATGTTATTTTTATGTTATTGTTGTATCCCTCCCACAGTCCAACATACATGTTTATATTTAGCATTTCTTTCTGCTGATCGCACAACTTGGAAGGTGAGGTATTGAACTATTAAATGTTCTCGAACGGAAAGACTACTAGATTAAAACACTAAAATATCTTAAAAACATTAAGAAAACTAAATAAATAAAAACGTTTGAATAAACCTAATAAATAAATTGATTATTTCAAAAGAACATCAAAGACGGGCGTTTTCAAATATTAAGGGTTCAAAATCGACCATGCCCCGGGTTATTATAGATCAAAAATGAATACATGAAACTTTCTACAGACCATATTAACAATTCAGATTATAACAATATAAAAATCATGTCGTATATCAGAAAGAATAAAATGCTGACCCTCCCATCGGTCCTCTCAGGTTCCCTTGTCGTATACATGAAGTCATTGAAAAGTAAAGAAAAAAAGAGTATGTTTTAAAAAAAATATTGTTTATTTCACAAATATATATAATATGGGAGTACTTTCAGTATTGCTACCATCTTCAGCTATGTCTTAACAAATACAGTATTTGAAGGTGATAGCAATACCGAAAGTACTTCCATATTATATATATTTGTGAAATAGTCAATATTTTTTTTTAAACATACGTTTTTTTCTTTACTTTTTGTTGTTTCACAATATCTCTGCAAAAAATGTTAAGTATCATGAAGTCATTGGTCCATTTTACAAAAAATAGAAAATGTCTATCCTTCTAATGTTTGCAGTGGTGAGGAGTTTTGGGATTTGCATATTCATATCGCGCATTACCAGAACTCTGCTTCTGATGGTAACATCTCTACTAGACAGTATGAAACTAACACAATTATTTACGTTTATTATATGTTTCAGAATGTCTTCAAATTAAGACTTTGACTATTTTTTGTCAGTAAGTGGTCGAATCGTTTAAATTCTAGTAATCTAAGATTGTCTCTAGAACTAAGTTCGAGGGACAGTAAATGCGGAAGGTACATTTCTTTTGAAGATAGATAGGAAAACACTCCTCGTACTCAATAAGACCTGGAACAACACTGGCGGTAATAGATAATAATTATATTTATTTTCGTTAAACTATAACATGTTAATTGGATACTTGATACAATTTTGTACATCACAATAGCTTATAAATTATAGGTTAGGTTAGGTTTTATGACTCATGCCCGGGCTTTAACTACGAGGTCATATCGCCTACTACCAGAGCGCTCTTTCGTCACTCTGGTGGACATGAGCCCGACTCTACTGTGGGAGTCCTAAATTTTGCCTACCCTAAATTTTTATTCATATAGGGTAGGGGTCTTTAACGAGTACCTGACATCGTACAGGCTCGGGACCATCGCTTAACGTCCCATCCGAAGGACGGCATGCTTAAGTTTATTTTACCTCCCAGATAAAATAAACTAAGGGCCTCGGTCGGGCTACGAACCCACAACCTTGAGCTCAGAAGTCAAGCACGCATACCACTGAGCTACCGGCACCCTCTATAAATTATATGTAAATAAAACAAATTTTTTTTTTGAAATATTGTCAAATCCACAAAACAATTTATACAACAACTTAGTCTTATTGTTAGTATATTTATATCTGAACGTCATGATGGTATAATGTCAAAACAGGGAGTTTTTGTATCAATGTTTTGGTCGAACAGGCAACAAAAAAATGAGTTTGTTTTATTTCTTTATTACGAGTTTACACAATATCGTCTCTCATATATCATGAGAATCATCAATATCTCATATATATATATATATATATATATATATATATATATGAGATATTGGCAAGAAAATGGAAATAAAAAAACCAATAATTAAAGTTATTACGAAACACGCTAAATGCTTTAAATTATGCCATTTTTTTTTCCTTTTTGAATAATGAGAAAAAAAATCCTCTTTCATAGAAGATATTTTCGACTTCAGAGGAAACTAGTTTTTTCATATCTTCTGTTTAGTTCTGAGAGGCACTTCTAGCTTCTCTTAGTAAATAACACTAAATATATCCAACGATTTTCATTTGTTTAAAGATTCATGTGAAATGAAATCAAGGCAGTTTTCCTGACAAGTTGCGACAACCTTGCAGATGTTTCGTAGAAGTGGCTGGAGATTGTGCTGTATTCTATCGGATGATTTTACGTCGGATAGTTTTTTTTTTTTTTTTTTCGCCAGCTCAACTTTATAGTGGAATGAATCGGCCGACATGAATGTGCGCCCAGACTAATTAATTATAATAATAATCTTTATTAACGGGACTATAAGCCCAAATATATATTTTACAATTGGTTAAGTATACTTTGCTCTTCAAATAAATTTACATACTAATAAAATTAAGAAAAAAAAATGCTTACAGATATATTTACATAATCTCTGTGGAAGAATAACAATAATTAAGCTTGAATATTCAACAGGAAATAATAATAATATAATAAAATTGAACAGAAAATTAAAGCTTTAATTGAACAACTTACATTTATAACATGAAATTTCGTTGAAAATTCAACTTCGAATTTTTGACCGATTACATAACTTCCTCGATACCATGCATGGCTGTATTTATTATTTATTAAAGGGCAATTTTGCATGGGTGTAGGTGGTTTCTTGCCAATGTAACATCCGGTTTTTGAGGTCAAAGACCCCACATAACCTGATCTGGCAAGTGCAAAAAAAAAAAAAAAAAAAAAAAAATCAAATGTACTTATGCATTAATAGGAAGAATAAGGTTAATAGAAGAACCTGAGAAGAGGTTATTGAAGCCCGATGGGATTCCTTCTTGTATCAGGATGAGGTCTCGCTTCACTTTATTGTGGGGTAATTTGCAGTCATTCATTCATTACTTTAAGTCAAAAAAACAAAGGGAATTAAAAATGTTGTATGCTTAGTTGATAAAGATGTGTTGAAGAGAGAAAATGTTGTATGCTTAGTTGATAAAGATGTGTTGAAGAGAGAAAATGTTGTATGCTTAGTTGATAAAGATGTGTTGAAAAGAGAAAATGTTGGAAGATATTACAGCTGGTGATGGCGGATCCAGCTCCTCGTGCATCTTCATCTGGTCAGTGACAATCCCAAGCCAGCAACTCCTCTGCTCTCGTCGTTGTACTGGGCGACAACCTGAGGAATAATAAAGTCCGACATCCCGTCGTGTGTAGGTACTTAGCCACTGCAGTCAATGAAGATTTTATATGAGGATTGAAAAATAGCCGAGAAGTACAACTATTGAGTTTCAGACAAACTGGAAAAAGGGGATAAAAGGGGAGAGAATGAGAGAGAGAGAAAGAGAGAGAGAGAGAGAGAGCAAGAGAGATAGAGCGAGAGAGATAAAGCGAGAGCGAGAGAGAGAGAGAGAGAGAATGTGAAACTTAATAGACAACAAATAATTCGAGTTGGAGAAGTTCATTGCTGGTGATTCGCCGACTTTTATTTTTTAATTATTGCTTTCCGGATGTCGAAAAAGATGAAATTCTCTTGAAAACATAATGATGATTCATTACATAATCTCTCTGTATTGCGTATATTAGGGTAGGAAAAAAATGATGTTTCTGTCAATATTTAAATTGCAAAATTTTAAATTGGAATTAATATTTTTTTTTTTTAGATAACATCGTCGTCTCGGGGGGATTACGAAGGTGCATTCCAAAAAATCCTAGAAAAATGGACATTGAAAATGAAACTCATTTTGACACGATCGGGTCTTGTTCCGGATCAATTCTGCAAATGATGGAACAAACGACTCTACACACGATCATTGTGAAGGTTATTTATATCTTCGATTAAGAATCTGCGATTAGGCGCTCCTCAACCCAGATGAGTTGAGGAAACAGAGCTTCGTAAAGATCTTGCAGCTTCATCAAACAGATAGGAGAGTAGACCAGTTAAATACTATCGAGGGGCTGTTTCATGGGCCTTTAGGTTTTGAATAACATGGGTACAAAAGCCACCCCTGCAATTAAACAATACATTACATGTGTTCGAGGTGGTCAAAAATGTTCAACAATTGCGTTATGTAACATATGTAGGGTCCCCTTGATTGGAAACAACCTGTTGGATAGCTCTGAATGGGAGCGAGAAGCCAACAGGTGGCGTGGTGGGAGCCAAGGTAGAGCAAGGTAGGTGGGGATTGCTAACTCAGATTGTGAATCAGTCGGTTCTCTGACTCTCACCTCAGTAAGTTACCTTGTTCGCCAGAAAAACATTATTTTAGTGCCATTTTCGCTTTTGTTTTTTGGGAACATGTTATGACACATCAGCTCTAATGTAAGTTGTATGTTTTTATATTTATTTTATTTAAACAATGGAAGGTTGCGACTGAATAACTCGCATTTCTTGCGTAAAGATGACGTCTAATAATGCTGTAGGTTTCTGATAAAATTCGAAGCACAGATAAGAATAATAGAAATGTTTTCCATTTTAATCCCAAAGTCACTCCTATACCCAGCTTTGTCCGACAAACCTGTTGCCCATACTTTCAAAAGTCTTTGAAAAGTTATCCTTAAAACGATATAATCCATCCTTGAGTTCAAAATAACTATTAGTTATTAGCTACTGCTCAGCAGGATCTTCGCAATGTGGACCACATCTCTTCCCTAGAGCGCAAGAGCTATTGTTCCGGTGCCTTTCTGGACGTGGCCCAGGCCTTCGACCGGGTTTGGCACCCTGGACTGCCCTTCAAGCTGTAGAGCCTCCTTCCCACTTCAACTTCAAGTGCTATCTCTCCGACCGGGAGTCCCTCAAGGTAGCGTCCTTGGCCCTATCCTTTGTTCCTACCAGTGCTAACACTCTCCTAGGAACCTTCTGCCGATGGCTCTGCAAGTCTTTCTTCTTACCAAGATACTACCATAGCTCCCCAAAACTTCCAGCTGTATCTTCTTCAAATAGAGAAATTGTGACCGTAAAGGTAAAGTAAGGTAGAAAGTGGCCACGTCACATTCTCTCTGCAACGCTGATCCTGTTTCTAAGTTTCCTTTAACATTATCCCCTTTCCATCCCCAACCATCTTAAGTTCGACCTTGACCAAAGACTGACCTGGAAGCCCCACAGAAACTGAAACGACAAGAACTATCATATTTGGACTAATTTAATGCTTGTTAAAGAAGCAAACCAAACTAAGCATGGCGAAGAAACTGACTACCTTCAGATATGGACATACGGACCAGAACTATAAGGATGTGCTAAGCCATCCAACATTAAGCCTATCCAATCCCCAAATGGTGGATTTGTTTTGGAAGGAGAGCAAAAACTTGATCAATTATTTCGTTCTGGGGAAGTACATTGGTCATGATTCACCGACTTTTTTTTCCGAATAAGTGCGATTTGTTGTGTTTTGTAGTTTGTATTAAATTATTTATAAAATAAAAATAAATAGACCACTTTTGGACACCGCAAGAAAATTATTTCCAATTTAACGTCTGATTTTAATGCTGACAATGCGGAATTACCTAACTGGATGGGATGCTCGTTATAGAATTGTGGGACCTCATGCCAGGTAAGATGTGTCTTTTGAGACAACTTTAAAAAAAAAAAACATTTATCTAATGTATGCGTTTTAGTCCAGCCACCAAATTCCACCACCCAATAGTTTCTTACCAATTTTTTCATACTGAATGTGTTCAAAGGGCGCGCGGTCCTTTTTACAAAATTTCCTAGTCCCTTCATACTTCACAATTCGTGAGTCCTTGAAAAACAAAAAGAGTATCAATCGATGTGAAATTTGATGTTCTACAATTATGGTCCTTTGAGATTTCATCGTAATTGTGGTCGCTTCAGGGTAAATAAAATAAATCACAAAATAACGAATCTTGGGGGGAGGGGAGGGGGGGGGGGGGGGGGCAGAATATAATTTTCTGCATTACCTGCTACAAACAATAATTGTTTGTATATTATTATATTAATTGTTGAGTTGTTTGTATTTTATATCAATTGTTTGTATTATATTAATAAAAACAATTAAATGAGTTAAAAAAGATTAATTATTAATCTTTTTTGATTAATTTAAGTGTTTTTATTCTCCTTCATAAATATATTTCGGACAATAACAAGAGGGTTTTTGGAAATTGTTAGATTTTTCAATACTACTTTCTAAACATAGAATAAACAACCAGAAACCCATTGCACGATAGAGACCTTGATGTTTTGGCATTGTTTTTCAAACTGGTTTATTTGTTTTAGAATTCAATTAATTTCAGTGGTGTCAGTAGGAAAATAGATTTTTTTTGTACATACAAAAGAAAATACATGTGATCTTCAAGTTATATATGAAAAGCCAAAATTTTATCCACAGATTCATAGCGTAGGTTCAGCTGATTAGTTCATATGCATCGGGGAGCATTCAGTATGTGCAGGGCAACGACTGGCACCTTAGCTAGTATGTGCAGGGCAACGGCTGGCACCTTAGCTAGTTTGTGCAGGGCAACGACTGGCACCTTAGCTAGTATGTTCAGGGCAACGACTGGCACCTTAGCTAGTTTGTGCAGGGCAACAGGGGGGGGGGGAGGGGGGGGAGTCCTAATTTTGCCTTCCATAAATTTTTTGGGACCATCGCCTAACGTCCCATCCGAAGGGCGGCGTGCTCAAGGTTTGTGCCTAGTATTATTTAGTTTGTATAAACAAGTTTATGTGGTTGTTAGTTTGTGCTCGAACAACTGTTAGGTTGGTTCAGTAGAAGTTATTTGTGTGTACTCACCATTAAAATGTGTGTATCTTCCATTAGAGTGTGTTGACATCGTTCTCAGAGGTCCCTTCAGTGCTCTACGTGTATTTCTACATCCCACTGCCCCAGATGGGAACAAACAAGGCTCGTGTTCCCCTTTGTCAAAAAGGAGTATTGGCAGTTCGGCATCTTATGGCAGTTGTATGAAAGGTCCAACTGGGCGGCTAATCTGGATACACATAAATTGCATGTCTAGTTAGTTAGCTATTGTGACTCATGCCTGGGCTTTAAAGCCCAGTATTTAACTAAGAGGTCGTATTGTTTACTACCAAAGCGCTCTCTCGTCTCGCTCTGGTGGTTATGATGGTGGTTATTCTCTGTGGATTCATCAACTCACCGGTTGGGGTCTTTAACGAAGGCTCGGAACCAACGCTTAACACTTCATCCGAAAGACAGCATGCTCAAGGTTTTTTACCTCCCACATAAAAAGTCTAACGACCTCTTTGAGGGCGCCAGTAGCTCAGTGGTATGAGTGCTTGCTTACTGAGCTCAAGATCCCTTGAAACCCGCCCGAGGCCCTTATTTTATTTTATCTGGGAGGTTAATAAACTTAAGCACACCGTCCCTCGGATGGGTCGTTTAACGATCCTATACGATGTCAAATACTCTACCCTAGGTGAATACAAATTCAGAACTCCCATAGTAGAGCCGGGTTCATGTCCACCAGACTGATGAAAGAGCGCTCTGGTAATAGGCGATATGACCTTGTAGTCAAAGGCCGGGCATGAGTCATAATAACTACCTCTAAGGGCCTCGGTCGGGTTCGAACCCGCGATCTTGAGTTTAATAGGCTAGCATGCTACCTCTGAGCTACCGGCGCCCCGTTTTATGTCGATACATTCACTCTATCTGGAGTTTTGTTCACAGGCACACAAACATTCAAAACTTTTCTTTTTTCATTTTTAGTCTTAGGATGGGGTCTCAACTTCCAATCATTTTGTCTTCTGAGCTCAAGTTCGTGGGTTCTTAACCCGACCGAGGCCCTTAGTTTATTTTAACTGAGAGGTAAAATAAACTTAAGCACTACGTCCTTCGGATGGGACGTTAAGCGATGGTTCCGAGCCTGTGCGGTCAGTATTCGTTAAAGATCCCTACCCTAGGTGAATAAAAATTTAGGGTAGGCAAAATTTAAGACTCCCACTGTAGAGTCGGGATCATGTCCACCAGAGCGCTCTGGTAGTAGGCGATTTGACCTCGTAGTTAAAGCAGTCATAAAACCTTACCTAACTTCCAATCGATTACATAACTTCCCTTATTCTTGATATTTCTGGATAAGTTAAGGATATGCAAACTCACCATAAATAGTTTATTTCCTTAGCCCTGACATACATACATATTTTGAAAGCACATAAATTATATATATAACAGGACACTTCAAAACGTGTAGGTAATTTCATTGTTAAACGCGATCTCGATATATCGATACCATATGTATATGTATACTTATAATACATTACAACTAGAAAAGACCATCGATGTTTCACATAAAAGTACACCATCGATAGTCTGAAAACCTTACTTCATTGATTATCAAAAACATCGATGGTCATTTCAATATCATGACGTGGAAAAGTGAACTATGAGGGGTGAACTGATTTTCAATCTAAATCTGCCTCATCAGTACGATGATCCAAACGAAGGGTCAGTCAGCTTTTATTTTTTGAACTATTGGTTATGCAGAATCTTGTTTCGAAATATTCATCTACATCAATTTCATAAAATTATAAACACTTATAAGAAAAATCTTGAAATAAAAAAAAAAATTTCAGATTTTAAATTTGTTGAGTAGAACAAACCGAAACAGGAATCTACGATTTCAAAGAAATACTTCCTGGCCGCCGCGACAATCAAAACATCACTATATGCACTGGGTTGAATAATTACCATATTGTAAACTAGGCCACACTACTTCTGTAGACATTCGGAGGGGGCAAAGACCACATCTGTAAAAACATGGTAGGTATAAGGATGTCCCGTGTTGGACACAAGCAATATATTGTTTTTCTTCGTTATTAATTCTAAACCGAACTAGATACAGCACTAGTTTTAATAAAAACGATTAATAATAAAAACATATAGAGCGAGATCAGAAACTTACATGTGAGTTGGGGTATAGTCTCAAATTCAGAAATCAAAGGACCCACAAAAAATCAAAAACTGAAGTTAAGGGTCCAGAAATAAATATTTCGAAGGTTTAGAGGGAGAGCAGAAAGTTAGTTTAAGTTTGGGTGCAGCCTCTGTAGCCTAGAGAACACATTAATGCAATGTAACTAGATACGGTGATAGTCATCCATAAGAAAATATGAAAATTTGTTCTGGTTCTAACAAAAAAAGTCGAGGAAGAAACATAGAATACAGGTTGTCCTTGTGGCACCGATTTATTACAGCAATGACGGTAAATAGGATCCAACCAGATACGATGATAGTCAGTAAGGTTGGCAGACGGTTCCGGGTGTAACGAGACCGGTTCCTGGGGATAACAGCATCAAATTTTTGAATTTTCACGTGCTCGGTTTTCGGTTGCTGACCCGGAATCATGGACAACGTTCCAAAACCAGACCCGTGTCCAGGGTTCCAGATTTTCCTAAGCGTCGCGATAATGTGTGCGAAACCCGACCGAGGCCTTTATCTGGGAAGTTTATATTATCTGGGAGGTAAAAAAAAAACTTAAGCATGCCGTCCATCGGATGAAGGCGTGAACATGTTTTAGCGCTTACACGTGAGTTTTCGCTCTCTCTGTTAAATCTGCGATCTCTATATTTGGTGGACCTTTCCTCCTGTTTCTGCTCCCATCCGAATTTGAGCACACAAAAAAAATTTCCTCGAAAAAAAGTGGTATTTTCTTAGTTTGGGTAATTACACAATTTTTAGGGTGATTTGAAGTATCTACAAATGTAAATCCGATTTATCGATGATGGAATAATCGATTTAAAAAATGTTGAATTGAAGCATGTAGGAGATACAACTGGCGCAATAGCGTCAATATTGCTTCAGTGCATGCGCAATGCTCTAGTTCAACATGTCAGTCTTTGTCCCGCGTCTCAACTCAATCAAATTTTTATCGTAGGTTCTTCAGAAGAATGTTCGTAATCTGCCGAATCTTTTTTCCCGTAGCGGTTACTTTAAAAAAAGCACACAAATCCTGCACCTCGCGGATCGGTGCTTGCGTATGCGGAGACAGTTATTATTTTAGGACATAAATGATGTTCATCTTTTCTTGTTTTTACATCGAAAAAGAGGGCGCCGTGAGCGTCCTTGCGTATTCTGCTCAAGATCCCGGTTTCAAACGTGACTGAAGACACTGATTTCGAAGATTACTAACCTTTAGCATGCTGTCTTTCGGAGGGGATATTAAATGCCATTCTCAGCCTAGTTCAGGGGTATCCGTGCTTGCTTACTGAGCTCAAGATCGGGGGTTTGAAACCCGACCGAGGTCTTTAGTTTATTTTATCTGGGAGGTAAAAAAAAAAAAAAAAAACTTAAGCATACCGTTGTTCGGATGAGATGTTAAGCGATGGTCCCGAGCCTGTACGATGTCAGGTTCTCGATAAGGACACCTACCCTAGGTGATTAAAAAAAGGCAAAATTTAGGATTTTCATAGTAGAGTCGAAAGAGCGCTCAGGTAATAGATAATATGACCTTGTAGTTTTTTTTTTTTTTTTTTTTTTTTTTTTTTCTTTTGGCTTTATGTACGGTGCATATTAGCCATGTCAATGTGTTATATATAATTATTTAAGACATCCATGGGAGTTTTATCTACGAAATAAAACTCACTCCCGGACGAGATTCGAACCCGCAAACCATGGTGAGACCATGCGACCAAAGCCCTACGCTCTAGCCCGCACGGCCACCATGGCCCCCGACCTTGTAGTTAAAGGGCATGAGTTATAATAACTAACTAACAACGCGGGATGAATGTGTGGGAGACACCTAAGGAGCGCAGGCGTGCAACTTCTTCAAAAAAGTTTTGACTTGTCGCTCAACTGACAAAGAGATCAGTGACATATTGAAACTCATAAATATTCATGAATCCATCTCGACAATATGCAATATACAACAATACACAGGCTGATTTATGTATCAACACAATACAATAAGCAGGACCTACCTATCTACTCGGTTCTGCTATCCCGGAATTTCGGGATCCCGCTATTCTTAATACCGGAATAGAAAATTTTTGAGTTTGAATTATTAGTTATACTGTCTCTTGCCCGAGCTTTAACTACGAGGTCATATCGCCTACAACCATTTTCATCAAGAACTTCTAAGTTTTATTAATTTCAATCAATTTTGCTATAAAATCAATTTGTGTCATCGTTATTAGGTCTTATTAGATCCACACATAAAACTATGTGTCGATATATATTTTTATATTATAGCGGCATTTATCAGGCATTTCTTATTTGAATGCCGTTCCTCCGCTGTCCCTGTCATAAATTGATAGATGTCGTCCTTGTGCTGTTTTGGATTTAAATTTACAATTATTTTGGCAGTTACTGGGAGTTTTGCGTTAAGCCCTCCCAACCTCCTTCTTGGTCCGTGGTGTGGTTGACATCAACCAGAACCTCATAAGGGCACTATTTCATATCGATATATTTAACCTATCGGCAGTTACCGCGCTCACACTCATATAGAGATTTTTTTGTTTTCTCTTAAATTTTTTGAATTAGAGCTTAAGATCAAATTTCTAACTGATTATGTAACTTCTCCTATACTTGGTGCCCTACTTTCCAAAATCTCTGGTTCTCAACCATGTATCATCACAGCACCGGTGATAGAGTACATATTTTATACGGATTTCATGCCATTCTTTGAGGTTATAGTTCTCGTTAACTGCCATAGTCGGTCAGCACAATTATTAATTGAAATTTATGCCACGTCAGGAATCAAACCTAATTCCAGATCATAGAAAAAACCATTACATCACATTTTCTAGGCCAACTATTTTTATTTTTTTCTATGTTAAAAAAATAAAAAAAACTTAGAACAATATTGAATTCCTCAATCAGTTGCTTTTTTATACCTCTTACATGGGAAGGAGGAAGGATAGAAGGGAGGATAGAAGGGAATATAGAAGGGAATTTAGAAGGAAAAATAGAAGGGAAGATAGAAGGGAATTTAGAAGGGAAGATAGAAAGGAGGATAGAAGGGAGGATAGAAGGGAAGATAGAAAGGAGGATAGAAGGGAAGATAAAAAGGAGGATAGAAGGGAAGATAGAAGGGAGGATAGAAGGAAAGAGGCTTTGTGCAAAATTCTAAGAACCTACTAATTTTTAGATTTCCTTCAGTTGTTTGAGTTCTAAACACTAATAGTTCCCCAAGCTATACGAAGTAAACGGGAAGTTATGTGATCGGTCAAAATGTCGATGCTGAGTTTCATCGGAATTTCATGTTTTCTGATCCCCTGATTCCAAATGGAAAAAACAAGGGGGGGGGGGGGGGAGGATAGGGGAGGGGGTGAGGAATCATATCAAAGAAGGAACTGGATTCAAAAACCCCAATAACTGCCGATGTAATGAATACATCGACAATGAGGGTACAGAAGCCACTTTGTTAGTAACTATCGATTGGCAGCCCAAACGTTTTGGAGGTGGAGCGAAAACTTAATTGATTAGTTCGTGCTAGGAAAGAATATTGCCAGTTTAGTTCTGAACTTTGTGTAACTAACTCAAGAGCGCTCACCACATACTTACGTGATAATAAATTACTCTCACCACGCACCAAGACGGTAATAATTAGCGCTCACTACTGATACAGGTGATAATAAATGACGCTCACCACTCACCAATTTGATTATGATTGACGCTCACCATTCAGATACGTGGTAATAGCTGCGCTTAACACTCACCTGTGAACAAGTCCCAACTCCAAATGGTCTCTGTTATCCGGTTCTTGTTCAATGAGATGAACCAAGGACGTGACCTACCTTGTGGGAAGGACCGCTTGAACCAGACAGACATTTCCGAACCAAGCCGGGTCCTTTGTCTGGTAGGTTGGTTCTGTCCACTTTCTCCTTACATTCTGTTCATTGACCTCCTTTGAGAACCGCACCCAGTCCTTTCAGTTCATTTCTCCTCTTGTCCGCACTTTTCTACTTCGCCATTCCGTCCTTCCTTCTCTTTGTATCTTCTGTTTATTACTACTAGAAGCCCTTCCCAAACTCGTCAACTCCGCCCCGACCTGGGATACCTCTCATGTTAATTACTCCGCCCCGACCTGGGATACCTCTCATGTTAATTACTCCGCCCCGACCTGGGATACCTCTCATGTTAATTACTCCGCCCCGACCTGGGATACCTCTCATGTTAATTACTCCGCCCCGACCTGGGATACCTCTCATGTTAATTACTCCGCCCCGACCTGGGATACCTCTCATGTTAATTACTCCGCCCCGACCTGGGATACCTCTCATGTTAATTACTCCGCCCCGACCTGGGATACCTCTCATGTTAATTACTCCGCCCCCTTTTTTGTAAATTTAATAACTAATTTTTATTATTACAATGGTGAAAATTTCATCTACGATTTCAAAGAAATGATTGCTGCCCGCCGCGACGTTAAAAACATCACTCTAGTCACATGTACCTCCCACCGGGACGTTAAAAACATCACTCTAGTCACATGTACTCCACACCGGGACGTTCAAAACATCACTTTAGTCACATGTACCCCCTACAGCGACATTCAAAACATCACTCTAGTCACATGTACCAACCACCGCGTCTGGTCTTCTAAAGAGAATCTCCTGCACTGGGTTGAATACTCACCTAATTGTGAGCTAGAATACACAACTTCGGTACATTCGGATAGGGAAAAGGCTAAATCTGTAAAAACATGGTTGGTATAAGGAAGTCCTGTGTTGGCCACAACCGATATATTGTTTTTCTTCGTTAATAATTCTGAACCAAACAAGATACAGTACTAATTTTAATAAAAACGATTAGTAATAAAAACATATTGATGCGAGAGCAGAAACTAACATGTGAGTCGAGGTGTGGTTTCAAATTCAGAGATTAAAGGACCCATAAAAAATCATAAACTAAAGGTAAGCGGGTCCAGCAAATAAAGATTTCGAAGGTTTAGAAGGAGAGCAGAAACTTATTTTAAGTTTGGATGTAGCCTAGAGAACACATTAATGCAGCAATGTCAGTTACTGTAGAGAGGCTTCAACCAGATACGGTGATAGGTAGTCAAAACTATAAGAAAATATGAAAATTTGTTCTGGTCTAAGGAAAATAGCCGTGGAAGAAACAAAGAATATTAGTCGACCTTGTGGCAGCGATTCTTCAAATTTCAAGGAAAAACATAAACACAGCAATGTCGGTAAACAGGTTCCAACCAGATACGATGATAGTCAATTAATAAAGATGGTGGTCAGTTCCGGGTTTCCCGAGACCCATTTTTTAAATTTTCAGACGCTCGATTTTCGGTTTCAGACCCAGAATCGGGTGCAAAGTTCCAAAACCGGACCCGGGTCTACGGTTCCAGATTTTACCAAGCTTCGCGATAAATTAAAAGGCGTGAACGTTTAAGTTTTCGCTCTTTCTCTCAAAGTTGCCAGAACCGTTTTTTTTTTATTTTCAGACGCCCAGTGAAAACTATTAGTCCGAATTTTGTGAGAAAAATGGGTTGAATAACTTTTTTATATTATCTGCACTGTACTTCGTTTTTTCAAAATTTTGAATAAGGGGCATGATTTTTAAAAAAATTACCTTTAATTCTGTTTATGAATGTAAACAAACCATTTTTCAAAACAAAAATAAGATCATGTCTGTGACTTTGAGATGGGGGATACATTTCTCTATTTTCTGTCTCTCTCGCACACCAGGCATTTTTAATGTTTTATCTTAAAAATCAGGAGACACGGCAGTGTCTCTGGCCAAGTCCGAAAAAATCCGAAAAAAAAGAAAGAAAAAGACACTGCTGTGTAACTTTTCTCGTGACACTAAATGCCACTTTTTGCATCAACAAAAGTATGTTATGCAATAACAAAATAACATTTTTCTCTACATAGTTGTGTCGAGAACTCCGAGCTGAACAAAATGAAAAAAAAAAGTAGACAAAAAAGTTCATATTTGACCAAGTTACAAGGGGTCAAAGTCAGCAAAAAATAACTTTTTTTTTCTTCTTCCTTTTTCAGTGTCCGGACGTCCGGATGACGTCATCAAAGTTTCAAAATATTTCATTTTAATTATGTGGAACGTTGTTATGCAGTGATAGTTAATACAGTGTAATAGTGACAGTTACAAATTCCCACGTTACCAACCTGAGGGTTGCGGGTTCGAATCCGCACCAGTAATATCAACATTCTTTGCTAATAGCCAACGTTACCAACCCGAGGGTTGCGGGTTCGAATCCCCCCGAGTAATATCAACTTATTTTACAAAATGCTCACGTTACGAACCCAAGGGTTGCGGGTTCGAATCCCGATCAGTAATATCAACTTATTTTACAAATAGCTCACAATACCAACCCGAGGGTTGCGGGTTCGAGTCCCGATCAGTAATATCAACTTATTTTACAAATAGCTCACGTTACCAACCCGAAATTGTTGGGTTCTGATCCCCACCAGCAACATCAACTTATTTCACTAATAGCTCGCGTTACCAACCCGAGGGTTGCAGGTTCGAGTACCGATCAGTAATATCAACTTATTTTACAAATAGCTCACGTTACTTACTATATAAATAGCTCCCGTATCCAACCCGAGGGCTCCGGGTTCGAATCCCCACCAGTAATATCAACTTACTATATAAATAGCTCCCGTTTCCAACCCGAGGGTTCCGGGTTCGAATCCCGACGAGTAATATCAACCTATTTTACAAAAAGCTCAAGTTACCACCCCGAGGGTTGCGGGTTCGACTCCCGATCAGTAATATCAACCTATTTTACAAAAAGCTCAAGTTACCACCCCGAGGGTTGCGGGTTCGACTCCCGATCAGTAATATCAACTTATTTTACAAATAGCTCGCGTTACCATCCCGGAAGTTGCGGGTTCGAGTCCCGATCAGTAATATAAACTTATTTTACAAATAGCTTACGTTACGAATTCGAGGGTTGGGGGTTTTAATCCCCACCAGTAATATCAACTTATTTTACAAGTAGCTCACGTCACGAACACGAAGGTTGCGGTTCGAATCCCCACCACTAATATCAACTTACTTTATAAATAGCCCACGTTACCAACCCGAGGGTTGCGGGTTTGAATCCCCACCAGTAATATCAACTTATTTTACGAATAGCCCACGATACCTACCCGAGGGTTGCGGTTTCGAATCCCTATCAGTAATAACGACTTCCTATATAAATAGTTCACGTTACCACCCCGAGGGTTGCGGGTCCGAGTCCCGATCAGTAATGTCAACTTATTTTACAAATAGCTCTCTTTACCAACCCGAGGATTGTGGGTTTGAATCCCTACCAATAATACCAACTTACTTTACAAAATGCTCACGTTACGAACCCAAAGGTTGCGGGTTTGAATCCCCACCAGTAATATCAACTTATTTTACGAATAGCCCACGTTACCCACCCGAGGGTTGCGGGTTTGAATCCCCACCAGTAATATCAACTTATTTTACGAATAGCCCACGTTACCACCCCGAGGGTTGCAGGTTCGAGTCCCGATCAGTAATATCAACTTATTTTACAAATAGCTTGCGTTACCAACCCGAAAGTTGCGGGTTCGAGTCGCGATCAGTAATATCAACTTATTTTACAAATAGCTCACGTTACGAACCCGAGGGTTGCGGGTTCGAATCCCCACTAGTAATACCAACTTATTTTACAAATATCCTACTTTACCAACCCGAGGGATGCGGTTTCGAATCCCTACCAGTAATAATGACTTCCTGTATAAATAGTTCACGTTACCACCCGGAGGGTTGCGGGTTCGAGTCCCGATCAGTAATGTCAACTTAGTTTACAAATAGCTCTCTTTACAAACCCGAGGGTTGCGGGTTCGAATCCTTCCCAATAATACCAACTTACTTTACAAAATGCTCACGTTACGGACCAGAGGGTTGGGGGTTCGAATCCCCACCAGTAATGTCAACTTACTTTACGAATAGCCTATGAGTTTTGTCTTTTATGTCTTTTCTTTTTCAGTTTTGTATCGAATTTTCTGTCAGTTTTGTACGTATTTTTTAAGACTTGCAATACAATGTAAGTTTTTTGAATTCTGTTAGAAAGATTTAAAATAGACATCTACAAGTATTTATCATAAAAAAATCTGATCGTAATGTATGTTGAAAAATGACATTGATTCATTAAATGTTGTGATATATAAATAAAAAATTCAGTAAAACTGAAAAGCACGGCCAAGTACGAAAAAAATATCTACCGAAGTAATTAATAAACATAAGTTTGATTCATTAAATGTTGTGATATATAAAAAAATTCTGGTCAAGTACGATCTTCCATGTATATATACTTCAAAAATTTATTCCTTTTATTTTATTATTGTACGTTGTTTGTTTGTACGTAGAATATATTGTAATTAAACTCTTTAAGTGACCGTTTAATTAAAAGAAGTTCAGGTTGGTCATTTCAGGTACTTGGCGACCTGCCGCGAAGATTAAGTTTACACAATGCTATCTACCTGGAATATGGTATCAATCAATGCAAATTTGAAAACACATGTAATCATGGAATTTTTCTAGAAACAAACTAAATGCTCAGGGGAGAAACAATTATTATAGGCAGGTCGCCAAGTACCTGAAATGACCAACCTGAACTTCTTTTAATTAAACGGTCACTTAAAGAGTTTAATTACAATATATTCTACGTACAAACAAACAACGTACAATAATAAAATAAAAGGAATAAATTTTTGAAGTATATATACATGGAAGATCGTACTTGACCAGAATTTTTTTATATATCACAACATTTAATGAATCAAACTTATGTTTATTAATTACTTCGGTAGATATTTTTTTCGTACTTGGCCGTGCTTTTCAGTTTTACTGAATTTTTTATTTATACTAAAATTCTTGAGGCTGTGAATTTAATGAGATTTATTTGTAAGCAAACTTTCCCTATAGTTAGCCTATTTCTAGTCACGTTTATCAACTGACCTCCTTGAGAAAATAAGCACTCATGTCAAATAGTTAGTTACTAGCTGTCTCTGAAAGATGAACAGCCATTTTGTTATCTAGTACTTACTCAGTTATAGAGCAGGGCTACAGCTTCATGTCTCAAAAACCCCTGTGTTTCCACCATACTAATAGCCTCTAAATCTTTGAATATCACTATAGCCTAATTTGTTCAGAAGACGCGCCCCCTTCCATCCATTTAATGGACTTATTTATTTGAATAACTTTAACTACGACGTCATATCGCCTACTACCAGAGCGCTCTATCATCACTCTGGTAGACATGAGCCTGTCTCTACTATAAGAGTCCTAAATTTTGCCTATCCTAAATTTTTTATTCACCTAGGGTAGGGGTCTTTAACGAGCACCTGACATCGTACAAGATCGGGGCCATCGCTTAACGTCCCATCCGAAGAACGGCGTGCTTAAGTTTATTTTACCTCCCAGATAAAATAAACTAATGGCCTCAGCCGGGTTTGAACTCAGAAGGCAAGCACGCATACCACTGAGCTACCGGCGCCCTCTGAGTACGTTAATATGTTAATAAACGAATAACTATGGCTTCAAAATCATCGATGGCAGGGATCATCGATAAAGAAGCCTCGGTAACAAAACCATCGAACAACGATGTTTTTCAACCATCAGCAAACGATGCTCATCCACAATTACAACTCTTAGTAAAAACATAGATTATAGAGTGGATGTTTGAAGTAAAACAGGACAGCAATATGTAGAGAGCTTTCTGCCCAAGTTGGTAGTAGGTACATGATAAACCAAACAAATGAACTAAAAATAGGAATCACGGAAATTCTGAAATTCATGTAAGCTAAAAGGAAATGGCGTTTCTCAGAATCGGTATGTAAATGCATTGAGATTCACCGGAGATATCTTTCTTAGAATGCATTCCAACACAATCTTCCTTTAAAGAATATAATCTTATTTTGTTCATGCGAGCCAAAATATCTTTAAATACAGAATTGTAGACAGGGCACCCACACAAATTTAGACAACTCGGGTTGTGTCAGGACAAATTTTACATTGCCCAAAATCATGAACGTTTTACCATATATATATTTGTAATAAATGTGCTTTTAAAAAAAAATTATTATTTTTTTATATATTAATTCAAATAAATATAATATATTCAAATAAATAAGTAATTCCCAAATAAACTTGAGCACGCCGTTCTTCGGTTGTTACGTTAAGCGTTGGTCCCGAGCCTGTACGATGTCAGACCCCTACCCTAGGTGAATAAAAATTTAGGCTCGGTACTCAACGGTGCGATGAGAATAACATTTTCCAAGCCCAGCAATACTACTCCACTGTAATAATACATAGTAGATAACCCAGCCAAGTAGAAAATGTCTACGTCAGGAGCCAAGAAGAACAAAGATGAAGCAAAATAATTTACAGTTATATTTAAAATGATAGTGAGAAGCCCCTCAGAGAGGATTACATAATAATCTTCCAAGAAGTGAGATCCAAGTTGAAACCAACTCTTCCTTAATCAGTTCTTTTGACTTTTAACTCTCAGAAATCGTAGCATTCTGCTTTTTACTTGACCAGAGTTATATGAAGTATAGGGAAAGTTATGTAATTCGTCAGAAATTAATTGCCAAATCGACCGGATAATTGTATAATAACTTCATAATATAATATAGCCATATGGCATTTATAATATAGGTTAGGTTAGGTTTTATGACTCATGCCCGGGCTTTAACTACGAGGTCATATCGCCTACTACCAGAGCGCTCTTTCGTCACTCTGGTGGACATGAGCCCGACTCTACTGTGGGAGTCCTAAATTTTGCCTACCCTAAATTTTTATTCATCTAGGGTAGGGGTCTTTAACGAGTACCTGACATCGTACAGGCTCGGGACCATCGCTTAACGTCCCATCCGAAGGACGGCGTGCTTAAGTTTATTTTACCTCCCAGATAAAATAAACTAAGGGCCTCGGTCGGGCTACGAACCCACGACCTTGAGCTCAGAAGTCAAGCACGCATACCACTGAGCTACCGGCGCCCTCATTTATAATATATATAACAACTTCATAATATAATATAGCCATATGGCATTTTGAGTTTACATATGATGTAAACTCAAAATGCCATATGGCTCGTTTTAATTTTCCATGAAATCGGCCGAAGGGAAGGAGGGGATCAGAGAGAGCTCGAAGGGGAAGAAGACTCCACACAAAAATACTGCCGAAGTGAATGAATCTATCGACACAAAATTTAGTATGAGGATTCATAAGTCAACTAATGATTTTTATCTGATGACTACTATAGTTAGTCAGCGCTTCGTTCAGAATGACTGCACATATATCATATTTTCTATCCAGACTTTCTGTTATGTAACTGCCATACTGGTTTGTCTCTTTGTTAGAAAACATGTTGAAAATTTACCTTTTGCACTTATTAGTCATCTTATCTATTCAAATTTGTTTTTTTTATTTTTACTTTCTTATACAAACGTACAATTCATACAACATTGAGAAAATAAAAAAAAATGTGATGAGCTGCACAGAACTTCCTTTTTTTTAAAATAGACTTTGAAAAGCTAGCGCACTGCTCCTAAATTCATGAAATGAATAGTACAATAAAATAACAGTGGACTATACGAGTGTGTTTATTATAACATCCGTTAGTTGTTACATGGCAACAGTACTTTTCATTATATTTTTTTTTCCGTCCTTCGGATGGAACGCTAAACGATGTTCCCGAGCCTGTGCGATATAATTTATAAATTAAAGACCCCTACCCTAGGTGAATCAAAATGTAGGTTGGCAAAATTTAGGACTCCTACAGTAGAGTCGGGCTCATGTCCACTGAAGAGCGCTCTGGTAGTAGGCAATTTGACCTCATAGTTAAAGCCCTGGCATTAGTCACAATAACTAACTAATTCTTTTACTTTTATCTAGTACGGGCTAGAGCGTAGAGCTTTAGTCGCATGGTCTCACCATGGTTTCGGGTACGAATTCTGTCCAAGAGAGTTTCATTTCATAGACAGAACTCCGTCCAGGGTCCATGGATGTTGCGTACATAACCAACCGTTGTAGATTCTACATTAAGGCAAAAATAAAAATTAAAATTTAAATAAAATAATTTTAACTATTTTTTTCTCATTAGATCGCTGAACCATTTCCCTTCGATATATTTTAAAAAATACAAAATTCTTTAAAACGATTTTCAATAATGATTTCATTTATTTTATTTATTTTTTTTGTTGAACATAAAAGCTAAGGATTTATTTTTCACCAAAACTTGGTCTCATCTGAAGAGGGCTCTGAGTAGCTTCACCTGCAACAAACCAACATTTTATAGAAGCAGTCTTCACTGAGATAATGCATGCCATAAACTGAAAATTATAATATCTGATCGTAATGTATGTTGAAAAATGACATTGATTCATTAAATGTTGTGATATATAAATAAAAAATTCAGTAAAACTGAAAAGCACGGCCAAGTACGAAAAAAATATCTACCGAAGTAATTAATAAACATAAGTTTGATTCATTAAATGTTGTGATATATAAAAAAATTCTGGTCAAGTACGATCTTCCATGTATATATACTTCAAAAATTTATTCCTTTTATTTTATTATTGTACGTTGTTTGTTTGTACGTAGAATATATTGTAATTAAACTCTTTAAGTGACCGTTTAATTAAAAGAAGTTCAGGTTGGTCATTTCAGGTACTTGGCGACCTGCCGCGAAGATTAAGTTTACACAATGCTATCTACCTGGAATATGGTATCAATCAATGCAAATTTGAAAACACATGTAATCATGGAATTTTTCTAGAAACAAACTAAATGCTCAGGGGAGAAACAATTATTATAGGCAGGTCGCCAAGTACCTGAAATGACCAACCTGAACTTCTTTTAATTAAACGGTCACTTAAAGAGTTTAATTACAATATATTCTACGTACAAACAAACAACGTACAATAATAAAATAAAAGGAATAAATTTTTGAAGTATATATACATGGAAGATCGTACTTGACCAGAATTTTTTTATATATCACAACATTTAATGAATCAAACTTATGTTTATTAATTACTTCGGTAGATATTTTTTTCGTACTTGGCCGTGCTTTTCAGTTTTACTGAATTTTTTATTTATATATCACAACATTTAATGAATCAATGTCATTTTTCAACATACATTACGATCAGATTTTTTTATGATAAATACTTGTAGATGTCTATTTTAAATCTTTCTAACAGAATTCAAAAAACTTACATTGTATTGCAAGTCTTAAAAAATACGTACAAAACTGACAGAAAATTCGATACAAAACTGAAAAAGAAAAGACATAAAAGACAAAACTCATAGGCTATTCGTAAAGTAAGTTGACATTACTGGTGGGGATTCGAACCCCCAACCCTCTGGTCCGTAACGTGAGCATTTTGTAAAGTAAGTTGGTATTATTGGGAAGGATTCGAACCCGCAACCCTCGGGTTTGTAAAGAGAGCTATTTGTAAACTAAGTTGACATTACTGATCGGGACTCGAACCCGCAACCCTCCGGGTGGTAACGTGAACTATTTATACAGGAAGTCATTATTACTGGTAGGGATTCGAAACCGCATCCCTCGGGTTGGTAAAGTAGGATATTTGTAAAATAAGTTGGTATTACTAGTGGGGATTCGAACCCGCAACCCTCGGGTTCGTAACGTGAGCTATTTGTAAAATAAGTTGATATTACTGATCGCGACTCGAACCCGCAACTTTCGGGTTGGTAACGCAAGCTATTTGTAAAATAAGTTGATATTACTGATCGGGACTCGAACCTGCAACCCTCGGGGTGGTAACGTGGGCTATTCGTAAAATAAGTTGATATTACTGGTGGGGATTCAAACCCGCAACCCTCGGGTGGGTAACGTGGGCTATTCGTAAAATAAGTTGATATTACTGGTGGGGATTCAAACCCGCAACCTTTGGGTTCGTAACGTGAGCATTTTGTAAAGTAAGTTGGTATTATTGGTAGGGATTCAAACCCACAATCCTCGGGTTGGTAAAGAGAGCTATTTGTAAAATAAGTTGACATTACTGATCGGGACTCGGACCCGCAACCCTCGGGGTGGTAACGTGAACTATTTATATAGGAAGTCGTTATTACTGATAGGGATTCGAAACCGCAACCCTCGGGTAGGTATCGTGGGCTATTCGTAAAATAAGTTGATATTACTGGTGGGGATTCAAACCCGCAACCCTCGGGTTGGTAACGTGGGCTATTTATAAAGTAAGTTGATATTAGTGGTGGGGATTCGAACCGCAACCTTCGTGTTCGTGACGTGAGCTACTTGTAAAGTAAGTTGATATTACTGGTGGGGATTAAAACCCCCAACCCTCGAATTCGTAACGTAAGCTATTTGTAAAATAAGTTTATATTACTGATCGGGACTCGAACCCGCAACTTCCGGGATGGTAACGCGAGCTATTTGTAAAATAAGTTGATATTACTGATCGGGAGTCGAACCCGCAACCCTCGGGGTGGTAACTTGAGCTTTTTGTAAAATAGGTTGATATTACTGATCGGGAGTCGAACCCGCAACCCTCGGGGTGGTAACTTGAGCTTTTTGTAAAATAGGTTGATATTACTCGTCGGGATTCGAACCCGGAACCCTCGGGTTGGAAACGGGAGCTATTTATATAGTAAGTTGATATTACTGGTGGGGATTCGAACCCGGAGCCCTCGGGTTGGATACGGGAGCTATTTATATAGTAAGTAACGTGAGCTATTTGTAAAATAAGTTGATATTACTGATCGGTACTCGAACCTGCAACCCTCGGGTTGGTAACGCGAGCTATTAGTGAAATAAGTTGATGTTGCTGGTGGGGATCAGAACCCAACAATTTCGGGTTGGTAACGTGAGCTATTTGTAAAATAAGTTGATATTACTGATCGGGACTCGAACCCGCAACCCTCGGGTTGGTATTGTGAGCTATTTGTAAAATAAGTTGATATTACTGATCGGGATTCGAACCCGCAACCCTTGGGTTCGTAACGTGAGCATTTTGTAAAATAAGTTGATATTACTCGGGGGGATTCGAACCCGCAACCCTCGGGTTGGTAACGTTGGCTATTAGCAAAGAATGTTGATATTACTGGTGCGGATTCGAACCCGCAACCCTCAGGTTGGTAACGTGGGAATTTGTAACTGTCACTATTACACTGTATTAACTATCACTGCATAACAACGTTCCACATAATTAAAATGAAATATTTTGAAACTTTGATGACGTCATCCGGACGTCCGGACACTGAAAAAGGAAGAAGAAAAAAAAAGTTATTTTTTGCTGACTTTGACCCCTTGTAACTTGGTCAAATATGAACTTTTTTGTCTACTTTTTTTTTTCATTTTGTTCAGCTCGGAGTTCTCGACACAACTATGTAGAGAAAAATGTTATTTTGTTATTGCATAACATACTTTTGTTGATGCAAAAAGTGGCATTTAGTGTCACGAGAAAAGTTACACAGCAGTGTCTTTTTCTTTCTTTTTTTTCGGATTTTTTCGGACTTGGCCAGAGACACTGCCGTGTCTCCTGATTTGAATTATTGAATTGTGTGCTCATTGCTATAATACACGATAATAGTTCAAACTTTCCAACATTCAATACATTATTATAATGATATGTTGTTTAGTAACTCTACTTCTCGCACATCTATATTAATAAAGCTGAAACGGGGTTTGTTTGTTTGTATATATGTATGTTTGTTCCAGCATCACGCCCAAACCGCTGGACGGATTTTTATGAAACTGTCCATGTAGCATTCTTTTGAGCCCGATTGAATAATAGGCTATCTGGCGTCCCAAAATTTTGATCGGGAGGGGGGATTTTGTGGGGGGCCTAAGTATAAAAATAGTGCTAACTCATTAACTAATGGGCGAATTGTCATGAAATTTTACAGGTAGTCTTTTTAAAAGCCAAACAAGAAAAAAAGGTGTGTGGCGTCCCAAAGTTTTGAACGGGAGGGGGGGTTGTGGGGGGGCCTAAGTATAAATATAGAGCTAACTCATTAACTAATGGGCGAATCGTCATGAAATTTCACATGTAGTATTTTTAAGAGCCAAATAGGAAAAAAAGGTGTGTGGCGTCCTAAAGTTTTGAACGGGAGGGGGGGTTGTGGGGGGGCCTAAGTATAAATATAGAGCTAACTCATTAACTAATGGGCGAATCGTCATGAAATTTCAAATGTAGTATTTTTAAAAGCCAAGTAGGAAAAAAAGGTGTGTGGCGTCCCAAAGTTTTGAACGGGAGGGGGAGTTGTGGGGGGGCCTAAGTATAAATATAGAGCTAATTCTTTAACGGTTGGTCGGATTGTCACGAAATTTCACATGGAGTATTCCTGAAGACCAAATAGAAAAATAAGGTGTGTGGCGTCCCAAAGTTTTGAACGGGAGGGGGGGTTGTGGGGGGGCCTAAGTATAAATATAGAGCTAACTCATTAACTAATGGGCGAATCGTCATGAAATTTCAAATGTAGTATTTTTAAAAGCCAAGTAGGAAAAAAAGGTGTGTGGAGTCCCAAAGTTTTGTACGGGAGGGGGGGTTGTGGGGGGGCCTAAGTATAAATATAGAGCTAACTCATTAACTAATGGGCGAATCGTCATGAAATTTCACATGTAGTATTTTTAAGAGCCAAATAGGAAAAAAAGGTGTGTGGCGTCCCAAAGTTTTGAACGGGAGGGGGGGTTGTGGGGGGGCCTAAGTATAAATATAGAGCTAACTCATTAACTAATGGGCGAATCGTCATGAAATTTCACATGTAGTATTTTTAAAAGCCAAATAGGAAAAAAAGGTGTGTGGGGTCCTAAAGTTTTGAACGGGAGGGGGGGTTGTGGGGGGGCCTAAGTATAAATATAGAGCTAACTCATTAACTAATGGGCGAATCGTCATGAAATTTCAAATGTAGTATTTTTAAAAGCCAAGTAGGAAAAAAAGGTGTGTGGCGTCCCAAAGTTTTGAATGGGAGGGGGGGGGGTTGTGGGGGGGCCTAAGTATAAATATAGAGCTAATTCTTTAACGGTTGGTCGGATTGTCACGAAATTTCACATGGAGTATTCCTGAAGACCAAATAGAAAAATAAGGTGTGTGGCGTCCCAAAGTTTTGAACGGGAGGGGGAGTTGTGGGGGGGCCTAAGTATAAATATAGAGCTAATTCTTTAACGGTTGGTCGGATTGTCACGAAATTTCACATGGAGTATTCCTGAAGGCCAAATAGAAAAATAAGGTGTGTGGCGTCCCAAAGTTTTGAACGGGAGGGGGGGTTGTGGGGGGGCCTAGGTATAAATATAGAGCTAACTCATTAACTAATGGGCGAATCGTCATGAAATTTCAAATGTAGTATTTTTAAAAGCCAAGTAGGAAAAAAAGGTGTGTGGAGTCCCAAAGTTTTGTACGGGAGGGGGGGTTGTGGGGGGGCCTAAGTATAAATATAGAGCTAACTCATTAACTAATGGGCGAATCGTCATGAAATTTCACATGTAGTATTTTTAAGAGCCAAATAGGAAAAAAAGGTGTGTGGCGTCCCAAAGTTTTGAACGGGAGGGGGGGTTGTGGGGGGGCCTAAGTATAAATATAGAGCTAACTCATTAACTAATGGGCGAATCGTCATGAAATTTCACATGTAGTATTTTTAAAAGCCAAATAGGAAAAAACGGTGTGTGGGGTCCTAAAGTTTTGAACGGGAGGGGGGGTTGTGGGGGGGCCTAAGTATAAATATAGAGCTAACTCATTAACTAATGGGCGAATCGTCATGAAATTTCAAATGTAGTATTTTTAAAAGCCAAGTAGGAAAAAAAGGTGTGTGGCGTCCCAAAGTTTTGAACGGGAGGGGGGGGGGGTTGTGGGGGGGCCTAAGTATAAATATAGAGTCGCCCCAACAGCCGGGGTGAACAGACGTGTCTAAGGTCGCTCCGTATAAGTTCGTTCAAAGTAGCGGAAAAAGTGCGAAAGTTGAATTTCTGTCGCGGCAGTTAGTGGTCAGAGGCATTAAGGAATATTTCCTGAAAATTTCAGCTCCATCGACCCAACCGCGCGGCAGTTATAAACAGGTACATTTTTTGTATTTTTGTTGTGATTCCACGGGACAGGATGGAGAGTCACGCCGAACCCAAGAGTGGGGAGGCTGATGCTTGGCTCCTCCCACCCCCCACCACTGACCCAGCCAGGCCTTCAGCCCCACTTCCTCTGGTGGGTCCGAACCATAAACTATCCCAGACGGTAGTTGCTGGGCCCTCCTCAGGGCCAACAGAGCTGTTAATAGACAGCAAAAACGAAGACCCAATGGATGAGGCCCGTGCCATCCAGGCCGAGATCTCGGCCATACTCCGCAAAGTCAAGGTTAGCGTTACGGACCGCGAACGGGTGAACATGGGGATCGCCCGCCTCCTGGTCCTGATGTCTACGGTGCAGGAGGTGGCCGAGGCCAAGGTCAGGATGGCGAAGGAAATCGTGGGGAGTCTGACCGAGACGGTGGCGACAACAATTGCCGCCGGCTTAGCCGGCCTCCCCCAGCGGCCCCTTCCAGTAGGAACAGAGGCTCCCCCCCTCCCCCACCAGTACAGGACTCTGCCGGAAGAGGGACCAGAAAGACAGGGGAAGAAGAAGAAGAGAGGAGCAGTGATACAGACGCCAAGAAGTACTACCGCTCCTCCCTCTCCCGTACCTAGTCCAGAAGCGAGCGGTACGAAGACCGAGTTTCCTCCTCCCATCCCAAGGCCCCCACCGCCCCCCCCATTCGTATCCAGTGGAGGGTTGGAGATTGACGGGACCCCTCTCCCGCCCTCTCCCCCCCCGCCCCCTATCACTGATGCCGAATACCCGAGCCCGGCGGCTTGGACACAGGTGGTTAGGAAGAAGAAGAAGAAGTCGGCCGCCCCTGCAGCAGCACCAACAGCAGCGGCGACAACCCACCCGGGACGAAGACCGCTCCCCCCCACCAAGAGAAAAGAGGACGTCCTCAGACAGCTCGCTACGGCCGGGGAGGGCCAAAACCGCCCTAAGGCCTTCATGGCCGTGGTAGAGCTGTCCAATAAAAAGGACACGCGCCCGCTGACGGCCGCAATGGACCAGGTGACCCCGGGAGAGCTTGGGATCACCATGTTAAACAGTAGGCCCGCCAGGAGAGGGGGGATCCTCTTGGAGGTGTCTTCGGCCGAGGAACTCGCGACGCTAACCGCCAGCGCCCGACTCCAAGAGTTGGGTCTGAGGGCGGAGGCGCTGCACAGGAGAAGACCGCGCTTAGCGGTCTTCGATGTGCCTGCGGGTTGGTCGGCCGAGGACCTCTCCAGGAGATTCCAAGTCCAGCGCCCCACACTCTCCCCCATAGTCCCTATATATAAAAAGGGCCCCCCCGGCAGACCAACGGTGCGCTGGGTAGTTGAAACGACCCCTGCGACCCGAAGAGACCTCATCACCACCGGCAGGATCACCCTAGGGTGGTATACTTGTGCTGTGCGGGACTGCCTGGACGTCACCAGGTGTGGAAGATGCCATGGATTTGGCCACCCGGAGAAACGGTGCCCAAGTAAGGAGAAGGTGTGTGCTTGGTGCTCCGCTACAGGGCACGACAGCGCCAGCTGCAAGAGGAAGGCGTTGCCGCCGAAATGTTGTAACTGCGGCAGCGGGAAACCGGGTGCGATCCACAGCGCCGATAGCGCTACATGCCCGTCATATATCCGAGCGCTCGAGAAGTTGGCCTCGCGTACGGACTATGGCGAGTAGAGATGCGGAGCACACGGGTTTCCACGTTGTCCAGCACAACATGCATAGGCGTAAGAGAGTGGCGGATGAGTTGCGAGCACTGGTGTACGCTGAGTCCGTTCAACTCCTGGCTCTACAGGAGCCCCATTGTATAAGAAATCGCGTGGCAGGCTTCGGTATTGGCCACAGAATAATAACTGGCGCACGGAACAACGAACGGCCTATGGCCGCAATCGTTGTGACCGGCCCCCAAGTGGATGTGATGGCGCTCCCCCATCTGTCCACCAGCCATATTGCTGTGGCCTGCATCAGGCACGCCAACGTCGATTGTTATGTGATCAGCGGATATTTCCCTCCGTCTGAGAGCATAGACCTACAATTGGGCCACTTGGACCACGTGTTGGATGAGCTGGCGGGACGCCAAGTCATAGTTATGGCGGACGCCAACGCCTGGTCTGTCTCCTGGGGATCGGTTCGCACCGACCGCCGGGGCGACAGACTAATGGAGTTGATCGCCCGCCATCACCTGTGCATAGTCAACGACCAACATTCTCCGCCCACTTTTCGTAGTGCCAATGGAGAATCGCATATCGATGTCACGTTGGTTTCTGGAGAACTATACAGGGCTGTCGGTGGCTGGGGAGTCCGAGGGGTTACGTCTAGTGACCACGAAGTCCTAGACGTGAGGCTCTTTGACGCGCAGCTATCGGCAGTCAGGTCTAGGGATCCTCGCTTTGCAACTCGCAAAGCGATACCGGAAGCCTTCGTGGCCGCCGCTGCTGCCTACTCCTGTGACGAGGAATGGGAAGGTCTCAGGGGTTCCGACCCGGTCGACCAGATTGAGGAGGGTGCCGACAGACTCAGTAGTATTCTGCTGAGGGCTGCCGACGAGACCATCCCCAGGAAGGTCGACCGATTGAGGAAAGTCCCCTGGTGGAGCGAAGACCTCACCCTCGCCAAAAGGGCCGTTTATCGTGCCAGGAGGCGGTACCAGCGGTGCCGAGATCAGCTCCATCGGGTTATTCGCAGGGAAGAGTACCGGCAGCTCAGCGAGGCCTACGGTCGGAGCATCGAAGCCGCCAAGATAACAAGCTGGAGAAGGTTCGTAGAGGACGAGTCCAGCAAAAACCCGTGGGGGATTCCCTATCGGATCGCCACTGGGAGGTTCAAGACGGTCGCCCCGGTGGTCTCAATCAGGAATGGCATCCAGCATGCCTTGTCCCTGGAGGAGGCCAGCGGGATGTACCTACGCCAAGCCTTCCCGGAGGATGACCCGGCAGGGGATACACCCATCCAACATAACATCAGGTGTGCTGCCCGTGACTTGCCGGACACGGAGGATGCCCCCGATTGGGATGAGCTGGATCTGACCCTGGTGATTGGGAGGCAGAAGCGTGGCGGCGCCCCTGGGAGCGATCTCATGGACGCGGCCATGATCAAGAAAGCCTACCCGGTCATTAAGACAGATCTACTCTACCTGTACAATGCCTGCCTGGGACGGGGCCACTTCCCGAGTGCTTGGAAACGTGCCTTGGTGTGCACGTTTGTCAAGCCTGGGGATAGGGACCTTTCCTTGGCAAGCAGCTACAGACCGATCAGTCTTCTGTCTCTGTTCGGTAAGATACTGGAAGGACTCGTCCTTGACAGGATCCGCACCCAAGTATACGCCTTCGTATCCCCTAGACAGTATGGTTGCTTGAGGGGTAGGTCAACCGAGGACGCGTTGATAACGCTGAGGTCGGATGTTGAAGGGAACAGAAGCAAATATGCCCTCTGTATCTTCTTCGACATCGCGGCGGCGTTTGACTGCGCCTGGTGGCCTGCCATCCTCACACAACTGCGTGCTATGGGACCGCCAAGGAATATATTTGGGCTGATATCCAGTTTCCTCGACGGCCGTTCTGCGACTGTAAGTCAGCTGTATGCCAGCACATCAGTGAACATCACTAGAGGATGCCCCCAGGGCTCGGTCTTAGGACCAACACTCTGGAACATACTCCTTGATGGACTGCTCCGTGAACTCGAGAATCATGAATATAAGGCCATAGCCTATGTTGACGATCTCGTAATCACGGTGCACGCTGATAACCGGGCAGCTCTGACCCGCACAGCCCAAACCGCCATCGACTTCGTCGACAGCTGGTGCTGCGCCAATAAGCTGGCCCTCTCACCAAGCAAGACTATGGCCCTGCTAATGAGAGGGAAAACCAACGCCCGCCACCCCTTCTCCTTGGGGATCCGAGGGATGCGCGTTGAATTCCCGGAGACGGTCACATACCTAGGTGTGAGGCTGGGTCTGGGCTTCAGGGCGACTCCCCACGCTGTTGCCATCAAAGAAAGGACAAATGCTACTTTCAACGCTCTGAGCTGCCTAGCTCGCGCAACATGGGGCCTCAAGTACTCAGCGTGTAGAACAATCTACACGGGGGTGTTCGAGGCTGTGGCTCGATACGCTGCTGCAGGATGGTGGTTACGTCCCACCAAGCAGCAGAGAACGAGACTACTGCAGGCCCAAAGAGCTGCCCTCCTGAGAGTCACAAAGGCCTATCGTACTGTCTCCACTGCAGCGCTACAGGTGCTGGCAGGAGCTCCGCCCATAGACTTGGTCTTGGACGGGGCGGTCGCCTCGTACTACTGTAGACGCAATCTGCCCCTGAGAACAGATATAGATGAGCCCTTGCGCCTCGTCCTGGAGGGCGAGCTACGTGGACAGAACAGACCAGAGCGTTGCAAGGACATAATCCAAGACTGGATAATGGACAGGTGGCAACAACGATGGTCGCACTCCTCCGACGGGCGAACGACATTCACGTATCTACCTGACGTCCGGGTCCGCCTGCGCTCCACTTGGGTACAACCCGATCACTGGACTTCTCAGGTACTTTCAGGTCACGGTGACTTCAACTCCAAACTCTTCTTCTTCAAGAGGAAGGATAGCCCGAACTGTTCGTGTGGCGGCATAGAGACTGCAGAACATGTGGTCCTCGATTGTCCCCTGTACGACAGGTCTAGGGTGGAGTTGATCCGCGCGACAGGATCGTACCTGGGATTGACCCTGCCGGAGTTGATAACGGAGTCGAACTATCCGGCGTTCGGCCGGTTTATCACCTCCTGGCGGGAACAGAAAAAGGCCCTTTGACCCGGCGCCGGGGGCGATTGACGGGCCGGGCCCGAGTCCTACCCCCGGCGACCGCGATGTAGAAGCAGCCCCACTCCACCGATCTCGAGCTCTCTCGGCGCCACCAGGCAGCCGCATCTTAAGGGGGCCCGGGAGCGCCAGTCTGTCCCGTAAGGGACCAAAGGCTGTCGCCCCCGGACACCCACAGCAACAGTAAATAAAACTATACTATATATATATATGTACTTCCTCCTTCCCCGACGATAAGCGGGCCGGGTGATTTACCGGAGCACCCGAAAAAAAAAAAAAAAAAAAAAAAAAAAAAAAAAAAAAAAAAAAAAAAAAAAAAAAAAAAAGTATAAATATAGAGCTAATTCTTTAACGGTTGGTCGGATTGTCACGAAATTTCACATGGAGTATTCCTGAAGACCAAATAGAAAAATAAGGTGTGTGGCGTCCCAAAGTTTTGAACGGGAGGGGGGGTTGTGGGGGGGCCTAAGTATAAATATGGAGCTAACTCATTAACTAATGGGCGCATCGTCATGAAATTTCACGTAGTATTTTTAAAAGCCAAATAGGAAAAAAAGGTGTGTGGCGTCCCAAAGTTTTGAACGGGAGGGGGGGTTGTGGGGGGGCCTAAGTATAAATATAGAGCTAATTCTTTAACGGTTGGTCAGATTGTCACGAAATTTCACATGGAGTATTCCTGAAGGCCAAATAGAAAAATAAGGTGTGTGGCGTCCCAAAGTTTTGAACGGGAGGGGGGGTTGTGGGGGGGCCTAAGTATAAATATGGAGCTAACTCATTAACTAATGGGCGCATCGTCATGAAATTTCACGTAGTATTTTTAAAAGCCAAATAGGAAAAAAAGGTGTGTGGCGTCCCAAAGTTTTGAACGGGAGGGGGGGTTGTGGGGGGGCCTAAGTATAAATATAGAGCTAATTCTTTAACGGTTGGTCAGATTGTCACGAAATTTCACATGGAGTATTCCTGAAGGCCAAATAGAAAAATAAGGTGTGTGGCGTCCCAAAGTTTTGAACGGGAGGGGGGGTTGTGGGGGGGCCTAAGTATAAATATGGAGCTAACTCATTAACTAATGGGCGCATCGTCATGAAATTTCACATGTAGTATTTTTAAAAGCCAAACAGGAAAAAAAGGTGTGTGGCGTCCCAAAGTTTTGAACGGGAGGGGGAGTTGTGGGGGGGCCTAAGTATAAATATAGAGCTAATTCTTTAACGGTTGGTCAGATTGTCACGAAATTTCACATGGAGTATTCCTGAAGGCCAAATAGAAAAATAAGGTGTGTGGCGTCCCAAAGTTTTGAACGGGAGGGGGGGTTGTGGGGGGGCCTAAGTATAAATATGGAGCTAACTCATTAACTAATGGGCGCATCGTCATGAAATTTCACATGTAGTATTTTTAAAAGCCAAACAGGAAAAAAAGGTGTGTGGCGTCCCAAAGTTTTGAACGGGAGGGGGAGTTGTGGGGGGGCCTAAGTATAAATATAGAGCTAATTCTTTAACGGTTGGTCGGATTGTCACGAAATTTCACATGGAGTATTCCTGAAGACCAAATAGAAAAATAAGGTGTGTGGCGTCCCAAAGTTTTGAACGGGAGGGGGGGTTGTGGGGGGGCCTAAGTATAAATATGGAGCTAACTCATTAACTAATGGGCGCATCGTCATGAAATTTCACGTAGTATTTTTAAAAGCCAAATAGGAAAAAAAGGTGTGTGGCGTCCCAAAGTTTTGAACGGGAGGGGGGGTTGTGGGGGGGCCTAAGTATAAATATAGAGCTAATTCTTTAACGGTTGGTCAGATTGTCACGAAATTTCACATGGAGTATTCCTGAAGGCCAAATAGAAAAATAAGGTGTGTGGCGTCCCAAAGTTTTGAACGGGAGGGGGGGTTGTGGGGGGGCCTAAGTATAAATATGGAGCTAACTCATTAACTAATGGGCGCATCGTCATGAAATTTCACATGTAGTATTTTTAAAAGCCAAACAGGAAAAAAAGGTGTGTGGCGTCCCAAAGTTTTGAACGGGAGGGGGAGTTGTGGGGGGGCCTAAGTATAAATATAGAGCTAATTCTTTAACGGTTGGTCAGATTGTCACGAAATTTCACATGGAGTATTCCTGAAGGCCAAATAGAAAAATAAGGTGTGTGGCGTCCCAAAGTTTTGAACGGGAGGGGGGGTTGTGGGGGGGCCTAAGTATAAATATGGAGCTAACTCATTAACTAATGGGCGCATCGTCATGAAATTTCACATGTAGTATTTTTAAAAGCCAAACAGGAAAAAAAGGTGTGTGGCGTCCCAAAGTTTTGAACGGGAGGGGGAGTTGTGGGGGGGCCTAAGTATAAATATAGAGCTAATTCTTTAACGGTTGGTCGGATTGTCACGAAATTTCACATGGAGTATTCCTGAAGGCCAAATAGAAAAATAAGGTGTGTGGCGTCCCAAAGTTTTGAACGGGAGGGGGGGTTGTGGGGGGGCCTAAGTATAAATATAGAGCTAACTCATTAACTAATGGGCGAATCGTCATGAAATTTCAAATGTAGTATTTTTAAAAGCCAAGTAGGAAAAAAAGGTGTGTGGAGTCCCAAAGTTTTGTACGGGAGGGGGGGTTGTGGGGGGGCCTAAGTATAAATATAGAGCTAACTCATTAACTAATGGGCGAATCGTCATGAAATTTCACATGTAGTATTTTTAAGAGCCAAATAGGAAAAAAAGGTGTGTGGCGTCCCAAAGTTTTGAACGGGAGGGGGGGTTGTGGGGGGGCCTAAGTATAAATATAGAGCTAACTCATTAACTAATGGGCGAATCGTCATGAAATTTCACATGTAGTATTTTTAAAAGCCAAATAGGAAAAAAAGGTGTGTGGGGTCCTAAAGTTTTGAACGGGAGGGGGGGTTGTGGGGGGGCCTAAGTATAAATATAGAGCTAACTCATTAACTAATGGGCGAATCGTCATGAAATTTCAAATGTAGTATTTTTAAAAGCCAAGTAGGAAAAAAAGGTGTGTGGCGTCCCAAAGTTTTGAATGGGAGGGGGGGGGGGGTTGTGGGGGGGCCTAAGTATAAATATAGAGCTAATTCTTTAACGGTTGGTCAGATTGTCACGAAATTTCACATGGAGTATTCCTGAAGGCCAAATAGAAAAATAAGGTGTGTGGCGTCCCAAAGTTTTGAACGGGAGGGGGGGTTGTGGGGGGGCCTAAGTATAAATATGGAGCTAACTCATTAACTAATGGGCGCATCGTCATGAAATTTCACATGTAGTATTTTTAAAAGCCAAACAGGAAAAAAAGGTGTGTGGCGTCCCAAAGTTTTGAACGGGAGGGGGAGTTGTGGGGGGGCCTAAGTATAAATATAGAGCTAATTCTTTAACGGTTGGTCGGATTGTCACGAAATTTCACATGGAGTATTCCTGAAGGCCAAATAGAAAAATAAGGTGTGTGGCGTCCCAAAGTTTTGAACGGGAGGGGGGGTTGTGGGGGGGCCTAAGTATAAATATAGAGCTAACTCATTAACTAATGGGCGAATCGTCATGAAATTTCAAATGTAGTATTTTTAAAAGCCAAGTAGGAAAAAAAGGTGTGTGGAGTCCCAAAGTTTTGTACGGGAGGGGGGGTTGTGGGGGGGCCTAAGTATAAATATAGAGCTAACTCATTAACTAATGGGCGAATCGTCATGAAATTTCACATGTAGTATTTTTAAGAGCCAAATAGGAAAAAAAGGTGTGTGGCGTCCCAAAGTTTTGAACGGGAGGGGGGGTTGTGGGGGGGCCTAAGTATAAATATAGAGCTAACTCATTAACTAATGGGCGAATCGTCATGAAATTTCACATGTAGTATTTTTAAAAGCCAAATAGGAAAAAAAGGTGTGTGGGGTCCTAAAGTTTTGAACGGGAGGGGGGGTTGTGGGGGGGCCTAAGTATAAATATAGAGCTAACTCATTAACTAATGGGCGAATCGTCATGAAATTTCAAATGTAGTATTTTTAAAAGCCAAGTAGGAAAAAAAGGTGTGTGGCGTCCCAAAGTTTTGAATGGGAGGGGGGGGGTTGTGGGGGGGCCTAAGTATAAATATAGAGCTAATTCTTTAACGGTTGGTCGGATTGTCACGAAATTTCACATGGAGTATTCCTGAAGACCAAATAGAAAAATAAGGTGTGTGGCGTCCCAAAGTTTTGAACGGGAGGGGGAGTTGTGGGGGGGCCTAAGTATAAATATAGAGCTAATTCTTTAACGGTTGGTCGGATTGTCACGAAATTTCACATGGAGTATTCCTGAAGGCCAAATAGAAAAATAAGGTGTGTGGCGTCCCAAAGTTTTGAACGGGAGGGGGGGTTGTGGGGGGGCCTAGGTATAAATATAGAGCTAACTCATTAACTAATGGGCGAATCGTCATGAAATTTCAAATGTAGTATTTTTAAAAGCCAAGTAGGAAAAAAAGGTGTGTGGAGTCCCAAAGTTTTGTACGGGAGGGGGGGTTGTGGGGGGGCCTAAGTATAAATATAGAGCTAACTCATTAACTAATGGGCGAATCGTCATGAAATTTCACATGTAGTATTTTTAAGAGCCAAATAGGAAAAAAAGGTGTGTGGCGTCCCAAAGTTTTGAACGGGAGGGGGGGTTGTGGGGGGGCCTAAGTATAAATATAGAGCTAACTCATTAACTAATGGGCGAATCGTCATGAAATTTCACATGTAGTATTTTTAAAAGCCAAATAGGAAATAACGGTGTGTGGGGTCCTAAAGTTTTGAACGGGAGGGGGGGTTGTGGGGGGGCCTAAGTATAAATATAGAGCTAACTCATTAACTAATGGGCGAATCGTCATGAAATTTCAAATGTAGTATTTTTAAAAGCCAAGTAGGAAAAAAAGGTGTGTGGCGTCCCAAAGTTTTGAACGGGAGGGGGGGGGGGTTGTGGGGGGGCCTAAGTATAAATATAGAGCTAATTCTTTAACGGTTGGTCGGATTGTCACGAAATTTCACATGGAGTATTCCTGAAGACCAAATAGAAAAATAAGGTGTGTGGCGTCCCAAAGTTTTGAACGGGAGGGGGGGTTGTGGGGGGGCCTAAGTATAAATATAGAGCTAACTCATTAACTAATGGGCGCATCGTCATGAAATTTCACATGTAGTATTTTTAAAAGCCAAACAGGAAAAAAAGGTGTGTGGCGTCCCAAAGTTTTGAACGGGAGGGGGGGTTGTGGGAGGGCCTAAGTATAAATATAGAGCTAATTCTTTAACGGTTGGTCAGATTGTCACGAAATTTCACATGGAGTATTCCTGAAGGCCAAATAGAAAAATAAGGTGTGTGGCGTCCCAAAGTTTTGAACGGGAGGGGGGGTTGTGGGGTGGCCTAAGTATAAATATGGAGCTAACTCATTAACTAATGGGCGCATCGTCATGAAATTTCACGTAGTATTTTTAAAAGCCAAATAGGAAAAAAAGGTGTGTGGCGTCCCAAAGTTTTGAACGGGAGGGGGGGTTGTGGGGGGGCCTAAGTATAAATATAGAGCTAATTCTTTAACGGTTGGTCAGATTGTCACGAAATTTCACATGGAGTATTCCTGAAGGCCAAATAGAAAAATAAGGTGTGTGGCGTCCCAAAGTTTTGAACGGGAGGGGGGGTTGTGGGGGGGCCTAAGTATAAATATGGAGCTAACTCATTAACTAATGGGCGCATCGTCATGAAATTTCACGTAGTATTTTTAAAAGCCAAATAGGAAAAAAAGGTGTGTGGCGTCCCAAAGTTTTGAACGGGAGGGGGGGTTGTGGGGGGGCCTAAGTATAAATATAGAGCTAATTCTTTAACGGTTGGTCAGATTGTCACGAAATTTCACATGGAGTATTCCTGAAGGCCAAATAGAAAAATAAGGTGTGTGGCGTCCCAAAGTTTTGAACGGGAGGGGGGGTTGTGGGGGGGCCTAAGTATAAATATGGAGCTAACTCATTAACTAATGGGCGCATCGTCATGAAATTTCACGTAGTATTTTTAAAAGCCAAATAGGAAAAAAAGGTGTGTGGCGTCCCAAAGTTTTGAACGGGAGGGGGGGTTGTAAGGGGGTCTAAGTATAAATATAGAGCTAACTCATTAACTAATGGGCGCATCGTCATGAAATTTCACGTAGTATTTTTAAAAGCCAAATAGGAAAAAAAGGTGTGTGGCGTCCCAAAGTTTTGAACGGGAGGGGGGGTTGTGGGGGGGCCTAAGTATAAATATAGAGCTAATTCTTTAACGGTTGGTCAGATTGTCACGAAATTTCACATGGAGTATTCCTGAAGGCCAAATAGAAAAATAAGGTGTGTGGCGTCCCAAAGTTTTGAACGGGAGGGGGGGTTGTGGGGGGGCCTAAGTATAAATATGGAGCTAACTCATTAACTAATGGGCGCATCGTCATGAAATTTCACGTAGTATTTTTAAAAGCCAAATAGGAAAAAAAGGTGTGTGGCGTCCCAAAGTTTTGAACGGGAGGGGGGGTTGTAAGGGGGTCTAAGTATAAATATAGAGCTAACTCATTAACTAATGGGCGCATCGTCATGAAATTTCACGTAGTATTTTTAAAAGCCAAATAGGAAAAAAAGGTGTGTGGCGTCCCAAAGTTTTGAACGGGAGGGGGAGTTGTGGGTGGCCTAAGTATAAATATAGAGCTAGCTCATTAACGGTTGGTCGAATTGTCACAAAGTTTCACATGTAGTATTCCTGAAGACCAAATAAAAAAATAGGCGGTGTAACGGCTCAAAATTTTGTACGGGAGGGGGGGGGGGGGTAGTGGCGGGGGGGCCTAAGTATAAATATGGTGCTAGCTCAATAACGGTTGGTCGTATTGTCATGGAATTTCACATGTAGTATTCTTAAAAGCCAAATAGAAATATAGGGTGTATATGTCACAAAATTTCGAACGGGAGGGTGGGTTGATGGGGGCCTAAGTATAAGTATAGTGATAAGTCATTAACGGATGATCGGATTGTCACGAAATTTCACATGAAGTATTCATAAAGGCCAAATAGAAAAATAGGGTGTGTGACGTCAAAAAATTGTGAACGGGAGGGGGGTTATGGGGGTAGGCCTAAATTTGAAGATAGTGATAGGTCATTAACGGATGATTGGATTGTCACGAAATTTCACATGTAGTATTCTTGATGGTCAAATAAAAAAATACACTATGTCACATTTTAAAAATTTGGGAGGGGGCTAAGCATAAAAATAATGCTGAATCATTGAAGGGTAATCGGATTGTCATGAATTTCACATGTAGTAGTAGTAACTATGTATTCGCTGTGGGGTTCACTGTTGCAAGACATTTACTAGCTGTGATGCCCAGCGTTCCTAATATCGTACTAGCTGTGGGGTCCGCTGTTGCAAGGCACTTACTAGCTGTAGTGCTCAGCCCCAGCGTTTCTAACTATGTACTGGCTGTGGGGTTCGCTGTTGCAAGGCACCTACAAGACATTTACTAGCTGTGATGCCCAGCGTTCCTAATATCGTACTAGCTGTGGGGTCCGCTGTTGCAAGGCACTTACTAGCTGCGGTCAATGGCGTTCTTAAGTACGCACTGGCTAGGATGTCCAGCGATGCTAAGTATTCACTATCTGTGGTTTCCGCTGTTGAAAGACGCATACTAGCTGTGATGCCCAGGGGTCCTAAAAACTTACTAGCTGGGGTGTTTGACGTTGAAGGACTATAAGCCTTATTCCGTATGAATAATTGAAAATTATAACATCATGAATGTACTGTTGAAGAATTTAAAAGACTTATAGGAGATAATAGTAGAAAAGTCAAAGTTCCCCGGGCAATGCCGGGTATTACTGCTAGTCTATATTAATAAAAAAATATTCTTTTAGTTATTTATATGTTGATGATTTATATGATTCAGCCTTTAATTTATATTTTATTGGGCTAAATCATTCAATTAACAGATTTTTAATATTGTTCCTTCTCCAATAATACAATCATTTTACCTTTGGTACTTTTATATAATTCAGACCCGTATATTTTTACTATAATATAATATATTATATAAAGAACATATAATAAATGTTTAAAAAAATTATATATATTTTTAAATAAAAAAAACCCGTGAAACCTAGATCTAAAGACTTATCTTTTGCAAGAATAATCATTCTATAACCATTTTTATCTCCCAGATATATAAAACTAAGTGCCCGGCCGTTCTAAAGCGGTTGAGAATGTACACATATTGAGTACACACCAGGTACATGTAGCCATTTTCTAGTCTAATTTTGTTCTTAAAATCCTGTTGAAAAAAATTTGTCGGTAACTCACGAGAATGTACTTCCCCAGAAAGAATTAAATAAATTTCCCCCTCCAAAACCAGTCGATTGTTTACGCTAATACTCAACAGTTGTCTTATATAGGGGCTCCTAAATCATCATACTAAATTTTGGTTCGATGAAATCATTTGGCAGTTATTAGGGTTTTTGACTTGAGCCCCTCCCTGAACCCCCCCCCCCCCCCCCCCCCTTCCCATATTGCTGAAATCTGACAGGTTTAGTCCTTATTGGATTTTGAGTTCAAATATGAAATTTCATGTCGATATATTCATTACATCATGCAAATTTTTTTTTTCATATTTTTAATCTGGAGGTTGGAAGACATGAAATTCCGTTGAAAACTCTGCATCGAATTTCCGACAAATTACATAACTTCCCCTATACTTGGTAAAGCTGAGGAAGTATAAACCCAAGCCAATTGTGTCATCATTAGCTAATGTTTCCTTCGGGAAAGTGATAATGTTAATAAATGAAATGACCCCATGGTTATGTTGCAGTACTTAGTGGTATATTTATTGGTCGTGATCCTTCCATCCTTGATCCAAGGTTTTCCTGATGCATTACGAAAGTATTGTGTCATGAAGAGCGGCATTGAGGTGGTAACAAACTCGATAATACGTATCGATGGTACACGATCATCGACTGCAGCTCGTGTACCCCACAGAAGAGCATTTTCGGTTTAACGAGAAAAATTGACGGTTGCCTGATGAGGTTTTTGGAATTTACATATAAAATTTCATCTATTGGGGATTTTTGAGTTGAGTCCCTCTGATCCACTACTTCCTTTCGGCCGATTTCGCTGAAAATTATTAGGTGTTGCCCCTATGGGGTTTTAAATGTACATATGAAATTTCATGTCAATACAGGCATTACAGCGGCAGCTATTACATTTTTACGCTAAGCCCCTTAATCTTCTCCTTCCCATTGGCCGATTTTGTTGAAAATTAATAGGGCCGCCCCTTTGGGGATTTGAATTAAAATATAAAATTTCATAACTAGTAAAGAAAAAACATGTTTCAAAAAAAATATAGTCTATTTCACAAATATATATATATATAATATGGGAGTAGTTTGGGTATTGCTACCATCTTCAGCCACGACTTAACAAATACAAAGGGGAAGTTCAATCCGAACGGTACCTTCCTTCGGCCCCCACGGGGTTTTTTCTGTCCTTCCTTTACAGTTATGTCTCAAAATATGGAAAACATTAAAAATAAAATTTCATCACAAATTGAAAATTTTATAATAAAATAAAATTTTGAAATAGTATGCGCTGATATTTTTTATTATAATTAAGATTTCAATTTGAGACGAAATTTCATTTTTAATGTTTTTCATATTTTAAGACATAACTGTACAGGAGGGACAGGAAATACCCCCATGAGGGCTGAAGGATATATATATATTTTGTGAAATATACAATATTTTTTTAAAAACGTAGGTTTTTCCTTTACTTTTTTTTAAGTGTTATCTCTGTAAAAAATGTCATGTATCATTAAATTTCATGGCAATGTTCATTATTTATCGGGAGTTATCGTGTTCATAGACACACACAAATGTTTTTAATCAGGCGGCCGGGAAACATCGAGTTTCTGATCGATTATATGACCCATTACTTCGTATCGCTGGGAAATGAACAACTGTACTATATTTGAAAAAATAGTAAAATCAAATTAGTGTTTCAGGAGACCTTTCCCTTCAATATATTTTAAAAACTACAAAATTCTTTAAAGCCATTTTGAATAATGATTTTATTTATTATTATTATTTTTTTTAACATAAAAGCTAAGGATTTTTTTTTCGCCAAAACTTGGTCTCATCTGAAGAGGGCTCTGTGTAGCTTCACCTGCCACAAACCAACATTTTATAGAAGCAGTCTTCACTGAGATAATACATGCCATAAACTGAAACTTATAATATTTTAATTATTGAATTGTGTGCTCATTGCTATAATACACGATAATAGTTCAAAGTTTCCAATATTCACATACATTATTATAATGATATATTGTTCAGTAACTATATTTTTCGCAACGATGTGTGTGGTTCAGTCTATTTGTGACTTAATAAATTATCCACACTATGGAGAGTGACTTTTTATTTACTATTTTTCGATCGTACACACTTAATGACCCGAACCACAAAAGAAAATTTGTCAATGTCAAAATGTTAGGAGAAAACACACAACTGTACTTGACGAAGTAAACAAACCAATTTAGCCTAAAAAAACAAAAAAAACAACAACATTACAATCTAGAAAGTAATTCAGAGCGAATTAGGAGAAAAGTTGACTCATGTTAACATAGAAAGCTACTATTTACTACAGTCTTTCATTAACTCAAATATTTACAACGTAACTTACTAAACGATCTCTGAACTTAGTTTATAGTACTGTTTACAACTATTTACATCTCAACTCACTAATTAATCAATTATGCACTAACTTAATCAGATGACTGACTCACCTTGAGAGGTGTTTATATTTTTTGAAAGTCCAGAATAATTAATAAATCCTGTTGATGAGATTTGAAGGATCTCAAATTATCTGGAAGGTCTTGGATAATTTAAATAGATCAAGTCATCACTTACATCTAACAATCTTTTATATGAATCAAAACCCTAAAATAACTAAACTAAAATCAGAACATAATACACTTCCAATACAAGTATTTTGAATAAATGTAAATAAACAAAATTCAATAAATAAATCGATTAATCTATCGATTATGTTATGAATAGTTTGATCTGAGAGGTGAGAAAACCTTGAGCACACCGTCCTTCGGATAGGACGTTAAGCGATGTTCCCTAGCCTGTACAGTGTCAAATACTCGTTAAAGACCTCTAGCCTAGATTAATAAACCTAAGTAGGCAATATTTAGAACTCCCGCAGTAGAGTCGGGATCATGTCCACCAGAGTGACGAAAGAGCGCTCTGGTAGTAGGCGATATGACCTTGTAGTTAAATATAGATAAATAAATAATATACCCCATAGCGAACCTTAACTATATTTTCCTACTAACCTTTTTCTTCATTAAATATTTGTTGTTTCAAAACTGGAAAGGCGTAACTTTTGAAAATCATTGCCCCATTTACTATGCCACGCCTCTAAATCATCCTCCTCTTTGGTCGGTTTGACTGAAAATTATCCGTCTAGCTCAGGATAAATCAATTATCTGTCTTACTCAGGATAAATCAATTCACATATATAAAAGAGTTCGGTGAATCCCCAGCAGGATTTAACCAATTAAGTTTTTGCTGTTCCTCTGAAACCAATCGGCCATTTTGGTTAAAAATCAATAATTGACTTGTACAGGGACTTCTGAGCTGATATAATCGTCCTCATTATATTCATTCTATCGGGAGGTACTGTCTTCACAGACAGTCACACACACACACACAGATAAACAGACAGACAGGACATTTGTTTTCATTTTTGGAATGAGGGGGTCAGAAAACTTGAAATTCCGTTGAAAAATCAACATCGAACGTTTGACAGATTACATAACTTTCTCTATAACTGGGAGAGTAAAACTAACAAAGTGTAGGTTGCATGTTACTATCTATAGTGGGGCAGGTTAAGGTAAGGATGTTCCTGACAAGGCTGTTAGAAAGTGTAGTAAGGTCGAACTACGCAACCAAACCTAGATACTGCTATAACGAGGTGGAAATCGGCTTCTTGTTCAAAGATCAAATCCAAAATATCTAATCAAGTACATCAAACGATAAAATATTTAATACAAAAATATCCGACGACAAAATAACAAACGACAGAATTCCTAATTACAAAATAAACAAACGTGGAATAATTTTTATAACTGGCTTTATAATGAATAAATAAAATAAGGAATACTACAGTACATTATTATAAGTTAATATTAACGATCCCAGGGTACAGTTGCATAGTAAAATTCAAAACTTTACCATTACGCACGCCATGAATTGAATATAATAATTATATTACAATTATTGTAAAAAGAAAAACAAGTCATACGAATTAAACTAACCATAAACATTCCGTTTCGAACTAATTGAGTCATGATAATTATTCTAACGACCAATATTATTAAATCGATATTACAGAATATATTTAAGTTTTAGATATTATACACCATGAGATTTTGGCTAAGATATTTTGTCGTTTGATATTTTGGATATATATTTAGACGTGATACCGTGGGAATCACAGAAGTACCAAGACAAGGACATAGCAGTGCGAGGATTATCTCATTCTATCCCTGGTTTCCAAGACTCTCGTATAATAGAGTCGCATCTCTATGGAAAATGTTTTGTGCTTTCAATAGCATATTATTGGGATAAAGCCCTTTTATCCCTAGCTTCGTGTATATTTGAAATCTAAGTCCTCCAAAACTAATTTTGATGAAATTCCTCATCTAGCTCGACCAATATTCCTCATCTAGCTTGACCAATATTCCTCATCTAGCTCGATCAGTATTCCTCATCTAGCTCGACCAATATTTCTCATCTAGCTCGACCAATATTCTTCATCCAACTTGACCAATATTCCTCATCTAGCACGACCAATATTCCTCCTCCAGCTTGACCAATATTCCTCATAACCTTTGACCAATATTCTTCATCTAGCTCGACCAATATTCCTCATCCAGCTTGACCAATATTCCTCATCTAGCTTGACCAATATTCCTAATCTAGCTTGACCAATATTCCTCATCTAGCTGGACCAATATTCCTCATCTAGCTGGACCAATATTCCTCATCTAGCTTGACCAATATTCCTCATCTAACTCGTTTAACGTGTTTTTGTTAAGTCTCCCCCCTAATCCTCTTTGGTCGATTTGGCTGAAAAACAATTTGTGTCGTCGTTAGAGGGTCCTGGATTTACATATAACATTTCGTATCGATAAATTCATTCTATCGGGAGCTATCGTGTTCACAGACACAAAGATTTTATTTTTCATATTTGGAATACAGAGCCCGGAAAATATGAAATTCCGTTGAAAACTCCGCTTCGAATTTTAGGGCGATTACATAACTTCCTCTACACTCGGTATAGATGAGGAATTAATGAATCCTCAGGTTCAGCTGTGTTTATGTGTATAGTGTGGTAAATTAAACAGCTTATATGTGTAAATTGCTTCAAATTTGTTTACCTAATGTCAAAAACTCAATACCTCGGGTTATCCAACGACTCACTTATCCGACGTGTCTTCTTGGTTGCGAAATAACTGGAATTCTGCTATCTAGCTGTATAATATTATTCTGATAGCTCTACGCTAGTTACATAAATTTTGATTCTTGTCACCAAGTTGCCATGTTGTTTTTTATCAATATATCTGTTTACTTTACATTTACATATATACATTTAAAGAGGTCGTATGTTTTTATAGAATATAATATGACATTGATGATATATTCAAACTTTATTTAGAAGAAATATGCCCATGAAATAGTAAATATTTCTTCATTGAGGCCAATGTCGCCTTGTTTATTTATGTGCTAACATTTTTTTTATATTTTTTTCCTGAAATATCTGTGTTAAATAATTAGTTATAGGGACTCCTACCCGGGATTCACTTACAAAGTCATATCGCCTACTACCAGAGCGCTCTATCGTCACTCTAGTGAACATGAGCCCGACTCTTCTGTGGGAGTTATGAATTTTGCCTATCCAAGTTTATCCATATAGGCTAGGGGTTCTTTAACGAGTATCTGACATCGTATAGGCTCAGGACCATCGCTTACGTCCCATCCGAAGGACAGCATGCTCAAGGTTTTTTCACCTCCCAGGTAAAACTCTTAAGGTCTTCGCCGGGTTTATTACCCGCAACCTCGAGCTCAGTACTCATGCCCGCTACCACGGAGCTACCGGCGTCTTCGTTAAATAAATATTTGTTCCTAATAATACTATTGATAAAAGTAAAATTTCCTTAGCTCTAAGAAACAGCACCAAGCCCATATTTAAGTTGAATATTATTTCAATTTAGTTTATTTAAGCGGCCTTGCCTCAGGATTCCCACCCTTCCGTAAGCGAAAATCAAGTGATAAGTAACGCCTCCCAGTAGTAAATTTGAAATTTTTTGATTAGTTAATATGACTCATGCCCGGGCTTTAACAACGAGGTCATATCTCCTACTACCAGAGCGCTCTATCATCACTCTGGTAGACATGAGCCCAACTCTACTGTGGGAGTCCTAAATTTTGCCTACCCTAAATTTTTATTTACATAGGGCAGGGGTCTTTAACGAGTACCTGACATCGTACAGACTCGGGACCATCGCTTAACGTCCCATCCGAAGGACGGCGTGCTTAAGTTTATTTTACCTCCCAGATAAAATAAAATAAGGGCCTCGGTCGGGTTTCGAACCCACGTTCTTGAGCCCAGAGGGGCGAGCACGCATACCACTGAGCTACCGGCACCCTCGACTGTGGCAACTATATACCCTATTTATATATATATTTATATATATATATATATATATATATATGTATCTACTATAATCCGGCCGAGGCTCTTGAGCACTTCGTCCTTCGGCCTGAGACTGTGCATACTCATTAAAGACCCCAACCCTATGTGAATAAACCTAGGTAGGCGAAATTTAGGACTCCCACTGAAGAGTCAGGCTCATGTCCACCAGAGTGGCAAAAGAGCGCTCTCGTAGTAGGCGATATGACCTCTTTGTTAAAGCCCGGGCATGGTTCATAATAACTATATCAACTGAAAAACTGATTTTATTGAGAAAATTGCACTTATCTAATGAGATATTATATTGATTTTCCTCTAATTTTTACTAATTCGATCCCATCCGAAGGACGGCATGCTTAAGTTTATTTTACCTCCCACATAAAATAAACTAAGGGCCTCGGCTCGGTTTCGAACCCACGATCTTGAGCTCAGAAGGCAAGCACGCATACCACTGAGCTACCAGCGCTCTCTTTGAAATGTTATTATTATTATTCTGGGACCGAGAACCTTAAGAATAAATAAATACAGAGTCAAAAAGAAAAGGAAACAATGAAATAAAGTATCAGTATGACGTATCAGAAAATGTTCTACGATTCAAATATCAAAGTTCTTCATTTAAGTTTTTAAGTCACCCTGATCTCCTGGAAGTAATAAGAAACCTGTGTACATCCAGCCAAATTCCATAATTAAATTTTAGTAGTTACCACGAAGTTATTAGTAAAAAGTAGAAACATGTGTAATTCACCTGCAATAATCTAGTTTTTTAGTTTTGGAGCGGCTAGAGCTGAAGGCGGAACGGTGTCCTTGTACTTCTTCTGTACGATGTGCCTCTCTCTGCCATCTATATAAACCCGGCCGTGTTCAGGTCGTATTGTGGGCCTCATTACTTTTCTTACAACAACGTGTGGCAGATTATTTCAAA